>JAZARR010000197.1:7817500-8417500 GCA_037389465.1 Baylisascaris procyonis
ATGAGGCCGTTGACGCTTTTCCAGTACTACTTCAGAAATAATAATTAATAACCGTAAAGAGCGAAAAAGAATGGTAACTGAGAGGATCCGCAGGAGGACGGAATGTAAGGGGAAAAGAAGCTAGAAAAAGAGTGCAAATGATTGCGGGAAAACTAAGACATTATCGCCCTCATTAATCGCCAACAAGTCCTCTACATAGAGATGCACAATTCGCAACAATAAAATAGTTTATTACATCGTTCACTAGCGAATCGTTATGTGCAAATCGTTCATATTCTCGGAGAAATTTTTTCATCGAAAATATAGCAGGCAAACTTCCCATTATTAAGAAATGGCATCAAGTTTTTTTTTTTCGCGCCAAATGTGCCATATGGAATATGCTAAGACAATACGATTAATGGTTATCGCGTATGATATCTTTTATTTTCTAACGTTTGTGAGAGAATAAGCGGAAATGAAAATGCGAGAAGAAAGGCGTTCATTGATTAATTATCCCAGATGTGTAAGAGTATTGCAAATATTCACATATGTTGAGATGATACATTTTGAAAATCAATAAAAAATTTTCAATCGTCATTTAGAGAACGTTTCGGCTTCTAAAAGCAGTTAATAATCTTAGTTTTTTTTTTTTGTTGATCTCTGCAACTTAGAAAAAAATTATCTCTTTCATGTTCTGCCAAAAAATTCTGAAATTTTTTATCGGAAAATTATTATTGAAAATTATTCAATTAAATAATCAAAAAATGCTGATTTTTTTTTACAGAGCTAAGTGCATATACGTATAGCGTCTGTGAAATTCTTGTCTTTGTGTGGAGTTTCCATCATTGAAATTTTCCGGTCTACTATCAGTCATGTAGTTGTGAAAGAATCGCTTGACGAAAAATAAACGAATAGATGTGAATATAATATTTTGCGTGTCGAAATTAATTCAAATATTTCTTATATCTTACAGATGAAATGTTTTTCAGCTAATCGATCAGTTCGGATATGGAGCATAAGAACAAAGGCAGCAATTAAGGTACATCGAGGCCGAAATTCTCCGCTCATTATCTATCCCTCACCCTTTTTCGGCTACGCTCTCTATTAAAACTAGCTTCCCCTATTTTGAAGGATCTTCCGGTCTCGTATTCATCGATGTCGTCCGGACGGACGGCAGAGATCAGAAGCTTCGAGCTTCTAACTGATGGACGGAGAATGGCCCACTTGAAGTAGTTCGTCAATATGGACGAATTTCGATTTTCTGATTCTTTATTCGAAAGCTTGAAGTAATTGGTTGCGAATAAACACAATGTTTCGCTTGTGCCAGCCGTCAATAAGAGTTCACTTCACATTCAATTTCTCGCTACGTGATGCGATTAATAAACTTGAATCAACAATTGATATTATGCGTGATGTTCATATGTATTGGCTTATTCTATCGAACTAGTGGATCAGTGATTTGTATATTTGATACATATTGAAATATCGATTGATTAGATAATTCATTTTTCAAGGCAATCAACCGGTCATTATGATTACTAGACGCGTGCAAATGGAAAAGCCAAACGGTGGATGCGGTTCGCTAAGCAAATTTAATTCGCGTACGCAACTTTATAATTCAAACTCTCATCCCCCAAATAGACAAGATAACCGTATTATGCAAATTCATAGATGGCGATGAGGTTGTGCTTGGATGAGAACGTCCTTGTAGGCAATGAATGGAGCCACCCTCGATGTCACGATGTTTATTTACCATTAGAAAGGTGCAATAGCAAACGATATGGCTAATAGCGCTTTGCATAAGCGAATGCCTCATTGATCATAGCGATTATTTAGTGGGTCGGTGATGTGGCGGTATGTGCCTTGCATCGTTGACGTATCGACTGCAAACTTTTTGCGTAACAAAGAGCATAAATACCGCCTTTCGTTTTGATGATTTCTTGCATTCATCGATTTATCTTATACGTCAACTAATCTTTATTGAAGTTATTTTCTTACAGAAAAAAAGTTGAAAGGTTCGCTTATCATTAGTAATGATGGGCGACTCCTGAGTTAGGCTCCTTTAACTCACTTGGGAGTTCATTCATTTGCGCAGCTAACTGAAATCAAAATGGCCTGTTGTCGACCCTTTTCATAACATTGAAGTACATTCTGAGACCTAATAAAGCAAAATTTGCCTCCCAAATCAATTCGCATTCGAGAGTTGACTCCGGAGCAGTTTATCATTGATCGTGAGGTGAATGTTTGCAGCAACAAAATTTTCGTAATTTGCCTCACCTTTACCTTGAAGAAAATCGGCAATGTGTTTCACATTCAATAGAAACAAAATATTTCTAAAAACTAGTAACAATTTGGCACAGAAAATTTGCCACAGGGGATCTCTCAAACCGATTCAATATTCAATGAACGCATCAAAGCGATACATTTTCTTCATAGGGCACTGTTTCTTTGCAAAATCGCGCCAGCATGCCATAAGCAAATTAAACGCCTTTTGATCGCATTTGATTCCATTCATCGATGATTTCATTCATCCGATCATCGCCTCACAAAAAATAAATTATTTAGCAATATTATTTAATAACATTTATTAAATTAGCTAAATTTTTATGCATTGACAATTTATCTATGCAACGATGGTATTCAGAAATTTCATCGATTCCCCTCCTCTTCACCTTCCCCATAAATGGGGTTATAAAATATTAACTTTTGTAAATATCAGAACATTGAGACATCTTCTGTCGTTTGGGTAAGAAATAAAATTATCGCACTTTGCTAACGATATCTGAACGTCTCGCTTCCTGTTATTTCGCTTCGGTTTAGATAAAAACATTTCAGTTGCAAATTATTTCTTTAATGGTTTCGAATGTCCAGAAAAAGTCGCACAAACTTTTGACATACTATAACATAAACTCTCATTAATTGAAGAAGTAGGCTTTTTTGAGATAACGATTAGAACATTTTTCGATAAGGAACAAATATATTTCTTATAGTGTCTGCATGTGTTTAAAAAATATTCGACTGACAGAAAGATTCACTCGGCGATGAAATTATTTTTTTCGGTAATGGAGGAGTTTCTTCGGTACCGAAAAAGTTTATTCAGCACCGAAAATGCCTATTTGATATTGAGGTTTTGCTCGATTTCTGAAAGGTTTATTGGTCATCAAGAATTCGAAAACACGGCGCTTTTCTTCTCTGGATGGTAATTACAACAATGACAGGGAGGAGTGAAAAAAATCATTTCAGCTGTCGTTTAATTGTTTTCTTCACTAAAGTCCGAGCATATTGCTATCATTTGCAATAATCTTTGATTTGCAATCCACTTAGCTGTTAGGAGGCAGAAAAATGCTGCAAACGTTATCTCTAAAACGTCGTCACAACTCATAAGCCATGCCCGGAAGTTTTTTTTTCGAATATAAACTTTCAAAAGAAATGCTCAATATTGTATTCGCGCACAAAATACATGCTGACTATGTGTTTCAAACGATGATGAACGAATCAAACATTAAGAATAAAGAAAAAAATTTTGATTAATATATTTCGAAAAATACATCACTTCTATTCTAAAAGAATTTGTTTTCATTTATTTTGTACATTTTCATCAGTGGTGAAAATCATTTCTAAAGACTTTTTGTGACGGCAACATCTTCATCGTTGCTAATATTAGCCTCTTTAAAAAAAGCCAATATCGCTCTATGCGATCAGCTCAGTGCATCACATCTGCATTGAATCAAAATATAACGATCTTCTAGCGATTCTTAACAACATTTTATATTCACTACCAAAAGATTACTCTAAGTTACATAATTTTGACGACGATTGTGAAAAATAAACATCTCAAAGTTTTGGCAGGCAAACCTAGATTCTTCGATTTCTTCTGTACATACTCAAACGTTTATTTTTGAATTGGATATGTTGAAGAAACCATACTCAAGCTTTCCAATTTTTCCCACTTAAATCTGTATTATTTGATGGCCATACTTCGAATTTGCGAAACAGAATTTAAAAAAAACAATAAAATTTGGGCTATTTATTATTTAATTTAAATGCAAACGATGAATGCATTCGTCGTTTTTGAAAACTGAACGTTATCTATATTATAATTACAAAGCTTAGTAGTATTTGGAAACGTAACTATCTTGTAATATATAATAAAATAAAATAATAGGCGACTTGTAAGTGAGTCTTTTGAAGATGCTTTGATTAGTGAATCCCAACATGAATTCTTCTTGTGCATTTGAATACACAGAAATATATGTTTCAAAAGTGATACAAAGGTGCGCATTGTCGTTTGTGTTCAAAAATATTCTTAACGAATTGTTAGCAGCTCTGCATTTATAACCTGCTGTGATCTTGAAGTGAAGGCATTACTTCTTTCACTATTGGCAATAGAATAATATGAAGGTGATGAGGGGTTAGTGCGATTTGCTTTTAACTACCTATATCCTCTTTATTGCTGAATGGACTTGCATGCGGTTATTATGATTGAGCAATCGCAGATGGTGAACTAAGATATGCAAACGTTGACCTTCTTAAGCATCTCGTCAAAACTATTCAGCAAGAAAATATTGAAAAAAGTAAAAAATTCGGCCATTTATAAAATGATAAGAAAATTATTAGCAATTTTTGAGATGTTGAAGATTGTTGAAAAATCTTCTTTCTAACTCTTTCCCTACCTCATTTAGTTTTCATCTGTTACTCAATGATAAAAATTCTGGTTTCTGTATTATACAACATTTTGGCTTAAGATGTTTACAATTTTTGTACTACCACGATCTGATTGATAATGTCTGTTCTACTGTTTTACATGTACCCGAATCTTCGTTCTTTATGCTAACGGGTGTACTGAATCCAAAATAATATTATTCGCATGAATATTTCTATATGAATATTTGTATTGATTTCATGTTGATATTTATCATTGCTGCCAAAGCGGTTTTCTCTACTTATATGGATAAAAACTAATCAAAACGAGTAAAAAGGAATATGAAGGGATACGAGGTAAAAGAAAACGATTGTGAAACCATTGGCTACAGATAAACACTAAAATTGAAATCAAAATTGTCGCTTTATTGACAGCTAAGATTTCTTCCGATTGTTTCAGCTGTCATTTGTTGTTGCCTAATAAAACGATATTCATATCTATTACAACTATATTCCATGGAATATGCATTAGGAATGGTGAGATAATATACCTCCAGCAGGGAATTGCAGAGTTTGTCGTGTTTCTTTTCTATTTGAAATTTATATCAACTCTTTTAAATTCAGACCATTATCCTTATTTACCCTTAAGCAACTCATAACCATGAGTCGTGTTGACATTAAAATTTGCAAATCTCATATCTCAGCAATATTTCTGCCGGAAAATCCCATAAATTAATAAATTTATGAAAATTGTAAGATGTAAGCAATTTTTTCGAAATATTTATATGTTGATTTAACCGGAACTCTAAAGATTTAAACGCTTTTTGGTGGTTTTTATTGAAGAGATGTTTTGTTTGATAATCACGATGCTATCTTGTCTTCATATAGCCCGTCTGACTCATATTAGAGATTTTATTTGCGAATCGCATTCGTTGCTAGCTATCGCATCGCATAACTATACATTCGAGGCATGCACTCCCAAAAAAAAAAAAAAAAAAAAATTAAATTTTTCTCTGGAATGAATCTTCGCTCAGAGACTAAAAAAAATTCATTTTGAAATGCTTATTTCGCATTCACTGTAAAATTGAAATATACATGTAATGTGTTTTAAGAAAAAATTTCACTTCAAACATATTGTATACCGTTGAATGAATTAGTAATGAGCTGGATGCTTGTTAACTAATATAAAATTTTTTAAATTTAAATTCTATCAAAGTCGTGCTGTTTAGCGCTAAAAATATTTTTGATGTTAGTGACAGTGAAAAATGTTCGATTTGATAGCAATGAGAGATATAAATGACAAAGCAAATGTGCAGCGATTCGTTGATTCGTAACGGCGAATTACTTTGTGCGCACTTTATGAACGAACACAACAACGGTAAATAATTTGAAACGCTCAACAAGCGATCATCAGTTGCGTTGAATTATAGTCTCAAAGGAGAGGAATTTGAGGCAATATTTTTGCACAGATTGACGACGTCATCGGGGTTAGGAAGTGACAATGTAGTTCAATTAAATTAGACTTAATTTCTTACAAATTCATAATATGGGAATATGACACGTAAATGCTTACTATTCTAGAACAGCTAAAAAAATGAAAAATTTCGGAGTAGTAAATAAGGCGGAAAATGATAAAAAACGGTGAAATTTGGAAGGGATATGGAAAAATGCTTTGATTTAATTCTTCTATTCTTTGTGCTTTGTTCACACATTTCAAATATTGCGCAAAGTCATCACAGTCTAAATCAATTATACATTCACATATTTCCGTTGAAAAAAAAGTGATAAAATGTTTCTATTAGCGAATTTCGTTTGTTATGCAATTTAAACTGCATTTTAAACTGCAATTTAAATTTAAAATGCATTGGCAATTGTTTAAATTGCCAATGCATTATTTATCATAGTATTGCTTATAAAGTGAGATTGTATTTACTAATGTGGGATTTATTTGCCAATTTTCTGGATAGCGCTTTCATATCTCTGTACGCATCCCTAATGGAGTGGTATTGCTCTCGATTTATCCCACTGTGTTGGCAAATAAACGTACAATACGTCCCTAATTGGGTATCTTTCAACAAAACTCGAGCGAGTCACTCAATTACGCTGTATGCATTCTTGCTAATTGAACCCGCAAACATCACATAAATTTGAGGAAACAAAGAAAGAGAGAATGATGGTAGATTGAGGTGTTATGCTTTTCTCTCTCCCACCTCTTTAGGTCATTAAGAGTAAGTAAACCTTCCTCCATTCGCAGATCTTATCTATGGCAGTGATTGCATATAAAAGTGCTACTTTTCATGTTTTAATTTTCGAGTAAGGTGCACATTTATCTGATACAGTGGAATCGTTGCAAAAACTCGTGGCAATTCCACTGCCGTCAACTAAATTTAGATATGAGAGGATGGTCACCATCACAATTTTTAAGCTCAATAACGGAAGTGATGAGGATCTTATTTCATTACTCTCATCCATTTCACCGTTTAACAATATTTAAAAAAAAAAATAATCTGTTCCCTATATAGAAGTCAGCGTAGCTTCTTTCAATATAACATGAATGATAGACGTTATTATCAGGTGGATGAGGTTAACGTGATTTGTTAAGTGCCAGTTTTATAGCATCTTTAATGCTCGAAGAGCGCTCAATGATAGGGTTCGCATGCGTTGATTATGATTGCACAGTCGAAGATAGAGAGCGATGATAAGCGGAATTGGGGTCAACAAATATATCGTCCGAAGAGAAGAGAGAGCCAAAAACGCATAAGAGAAAAAAAAAACATTTTCTTCCTAATGTGCTTTCCTAAATATGAATTCGCGATGTTCAATATGCTTGTATGTATATGTTTATATGTTGCATGTTTGCGTGTTTGTCTGCCAATTTGATATTTTCCGCTTGAGAACCGTTGAAGCAGAACTTCCAATGTTCTGTTCCTATCATGAGCCAAAAAAAAAAGTTTATTTAGAAAAAGGGATATATAAGGCTATTGGAATTTTTATGTCATGTTAGCGCTCTCCGAGCATTTCGAAATCTCTGCCTCACACCCATCTTCCTCAATTCTATTGCTCTGTTGCTATTTGTTTTTTGGCATTTTATGTATATACAACCGCACACTGAGAAGCGATACCATAGTGCCACGGATGGACCGTTTATAAAACGAAAAACAAGCACTTACTTCCTTGCACAAATAAAACCAAAGCTTTTTTATTTTACCAGAATTTTGTAGTTCCTGAATGAGGATAGCAAAGACACATTTAGGTATTTACATTTAGGTACTTAGTTGCTCAACATATGCAGTTCATGCAGAACATAATCTGTTACATGTTTCCCTATTTCTGTTCTTTTTGCATTCGCCGTTATATGCTAATAAAAAATTTAAAAAATTAGTTTAAAATTTATTCTATGCGGAAAGATCAATAAATGGAAGGCATAATTGACATTTAGCAGAAACAGCAACAATCACGTAGAGGAAAACGATTAAAAGAGAGAAAATAATAGCTAATATTGCGATGCCACAGTCCATATAATCTGAAATGCAAATGACGTATCATCACACAATTCAATGAATTTTTATGAGTTCATTCGTACAGGAACTTCAAAAATGGCATGTTTAAAAACAATATATTTAGAAGTGTTATGAGAATAAAGCTTACTAAATATGCAGTCAAGTGGGCATAGGCAAATATTCAGTGTTGCATAGTTTTCACAGTTGTTTTCGCTAACTTCTAATAAATTCTTCATGAAATGAGCATGTTCGTGATGTTTAGTAACCCTTTCATTTTTATACTTTAAAAAGTATATGAAATTGGGAGTATTGAATATTTTCTAGTGATTAACTTCTCTTATTTTCCTTATTTCTCTTGCTTAATTTCCCTGAACTGTTCCCATCGAAAGGGTTCCTCATATGCATCCTTCGAGGTAGAGCATTCACTACTTTCTCGGAAAGTCTAACAACAAAAATCTTTCAGCTTGCGAATTTCAAAATTATCATCAAAATTTCAAGAATTCTCATCAAATAACCGACTTCTAACCATCTACGGATCCACATTGGCCTTTCCTCGTTTTATTCGTTGTAGCATTATGAATGTAAAAAAGAGTTGTCCGATGCTAGAATCACAATAGAAAATTTGTTCTTAAAAAAACGATGAAACCGGAATACCGATTAGCACTTTCTAATCGCTTCGGAATCGAATACCCGATATGCCAATACTCACGTTTCCGGGAATACAACCACTTTCTACTAGAAATAAAACATATAATAGATAAATTCTCAACCGAGTACCACAAGAAAATATTATCATTGAATAATTTTGTTGGTTTTTCTATGCAAATTCAGTTTGCAAAATTTGTATTCATTTTCAAATTTTTCATTCGGGATAACTTCAATTTTTAAAGTTTGACCCACACCATTTGAATAATATCCATCATTCCAGCAGCATCTGTACATGTTTCATCTCTTGTTTTTGCTTTTCTAGGTGTAAATCACGCTTGAACCTTAGTTACAAGTTCGACATTCACCAGCTGGAGCAAATAGCAAAACATTTTCTTATATACTGAAAACTTCATCAGAAATTTGAAAAATTATTTATCAAAAGAATTCCACAATACAAATCACTTCATTCACCAAATGCGAAACTTAACATAGAACATAAACAACACCCATTTCGATAAGCAATGAAATGATACTGGTAATCGGCATGACTCGACTAGCTAAAACAAGCATGAAATTCCCCCGCATAGATTATATTCAAGGATTTACGATCCGTGAAGCACTCTTTTCAAAAAAAAAAAAAAAAATCTTGAGTAAAGTTTCTTGAGAGAAATAGAAGAACTATCTAATGGGTAAAAAGTATTTAAGGCAATTCTGGAAAGTGTTTGGCTTTTTTTGCGTTTTGCGGAAAACTAGAAAAAACATCTGTTGCAATTACTTGCTCGTTTTGTTTCACTTCAAGAAACTTTGGCCAATACAGTCGAATGGCCAAGATGCGTAGGCCGTGTAATTGACACATGCTACCATCTCACCTCTTCTATAACCTATGTGTTACTAGTACTTCGTGCAGTTATGTGAGCGCATATGCACGTTTTGTGAACGCATATGAGCTATAATATAAGCCATCTAAAGTACACAATGTACGATGCTTAGACAACGACTTCGAAACTATGAGCAAGAATTGAGGATAGCATTGAAGAGGCTGAAGTTGCTTGAAATTATATGGCCTTGCATCTCCACCACTGACACAACAAGTGATAAACCCTCGGAGTGATAACTAAGGCTTATCAGAACTACCGTTTCAAGTGGTCATTCCCATTGCTGAGCATCATCTCACGTTTTAAACCTCTTACAGTTTGACATTACGGCTCTCAAAACAGTTCAAAGGTTCAAAGAATTGCTTCGATCCCATGATACCAAAAGGTTTGAAATATTGAAACATTGGCGGGAATACATCGAAAATTTCTTTCTAAAATATCTAACAATGCTCAACATTTGAAGTTCCACAGCAAATATTTGCTTTTTTTTTGGCTGCTCCTTTTAAAGCCTATTCATTTCATGGGATTGTTTGGGGTTTTTCAAAATTTTTAGAAACTTTTGTTGTCATTAACGCCGAAAAGCGGAAATCCTCTACGAATTATCACATGCCGAACGTCAGAGCGCAAATTTCAAACACATTTCAAATACGATGGTGATGGAAGAGATGATGAAGAAAAATAAATGAATCGTTAGTTATTGAATAAAGAGATTAGTATGAACCGATGTGGAAGCTAAAAATATACAATTAAGGAATGTTGATATGAAAATATCACTGACATCGTTCACCTTCCTTTATCGCCATAAAGGTCAACCATACAGCGCAACATATCAGAAGGAGATCTGAGAGAGCAATAGTATACAACACGAGATGCTTACCTGAAAATCATGAAATATCCTAGTCAGTTCATGCTTCGCAAAGCCTCATGACGACCCCCTCCTCCCGCCCTCACCTGCTTCCTCATTGATTCTGTATGACTCGTAAGTTTATAAAAAGTTCAACATATGCCACTTCATAACTAACAACTCAGCATGAAAAGCATTCAATGAGGCTTGGCGATTAGGTTCAATTCAAATTTATTTTCAGCTATGGTGGGAAGATATTCAACGCCCAATATTATAGTACTCGAGCCGGCAACGCGAGTGAGTAAAAATCATATCCGTCTATTTGATTTTCGCTATATCCTAGTGATATTTACTCAGTATCGGTTTAAAAAATGCAGAAAATCAACGCTGCTATAAATTAGATTACGAACCACTAAGCCACTGGTGTTGAAGGCCTTTCCGTGAAGGCGGCGATGTTTGGTTTCGATTATTTTCCGTTGATGGCGACGATGGGGTATTTTGTTTTCTTTTCAGAGGAAATTTCAGGTCAATTGTTTCTGGATTTTTTGCCTTATGCCCGTTGGACGGTAATGATTCAGCCGAATCTCGGTGATCTCTTTTAATCGGTGAAGATATCTTCGCATGACGTTTTTGCTCTTTTGGCGATGCGGATTCAATCTTTCCATTAAGCGATGATGATTTATGCTTCACCCGATCGCCCTTCTTTGCAGCGGCGGTCCGCAACAACCCCAAATCAGTGTCTTTTTGGCTCCGTCGGTGCTGTGATGCTGAAAGTGATCGACATGCATCGATATGCCTTACTCTAATGCACTCCACTATTCAATGAAGATTTCACATTTCACATCACCGATCATTCAGCATTCTGAATGTATATGTCACTTAGCTTTGCCTCATTGGCGTTTGACGTACTATGAGATCGGATAAATCCAGACACTACTGCGCAATCGCTGATTATTTATAACAGCTCATAGCATTGGATCTCTTGCATCATTATGTCAAAGAACGAATCAGCTACCCCTTTCAGTTTGTGTACCTTTTCGATAGCCCAAAACTTGTCGCTCCTTTTAATGCAGCATGAGAGCTCATATGTATACTGATATCCATACCTTCACAATATATATGGCACCATCAAGCCACAATCTAGAAATTTGGCCCTCCCCCTTTGAGATTAGTAGATGTGGACATTACTTTTCTGGCGATTAGGTAACTAAATGGTCAAGCTGTTGGTCATTTTCATCAATGTGAAAAGGTATTAAAGCGTTGGCAATGCGATATCCTTCATCGTGCTCATAAAGAGCACTGAAAATTTTGATTGAATACACTTGCAGTAGTCGTTCCATCACAGAATCCCTCAAAGAATACACCATGTTCCATTCTCTTCATTCAAGGAAGTCGTCAACAAATGAACATTAGATGGTTAATTTCATTCATGTAGACATGTGCGTAGCCAGAAAACAATAAACTTATTTCAAAAAATTGTGCAAAATAAAGAGAATGGACTACCGAAGCCATGTTTGGGTCTGAAAACATCGTATCCCGGAGCAGATTCTACACTCATCGCAATAGAACGAATTCCATTCAACTACCTCGAAAGTCCTCTAATGTAAGCAATAGGTTTCTCTCATTAATGAGGTAATTTCTTTGTCTTAAATTTTATTGCTAAAATTTGAATATTTCTGGCATTTGTAAATTAGCATTGGTGGTTATTTTATGACGCTTAAAATTTTCTTTTATTCAAAATTTTTTTGTTTTCCGGGAATTATCTCTTACTCTACTTATTCAAATGCTCATTCTTGGATTCGTTTATTGTAGCCACGTTATTTGATGTGTGTTTCCAAAGATCCTTATGAGGCTACTGCATAGGTGCTTAGGCATGTATGGACCCATGTATGTTTGTCTGTCAGTTTATCACTTTCAATTCGTAGATCAGTGTATTCTATGTTGTAACATTTGTTGGGCAATGAATTACAGATAATTTAATTAGATTAAAAATTTACATATATTCTTAGAGATTCAATTCATGTAAATCAGAGCCTTTGATAGTACATTTATGGGAACGGTCGTTCACATGTACTTTGTAATTTCTTAGTGAAAAACGAAGATAAATAGAAGTAGAAATATGCGTTAAGTGTCAATTCCGCCCCCCCCCTCCCCTCCTTACTTTTTCTTTTCCCGTCTCCTATCTCTTCCTCAACTTCGGCGCACTATTTCATTTATTTTCGCACCATAGAAAAGACAAATCATTAGAATCCGTTCGGAGAATTTCGACAAATATATATGCCAATGTAATGATAACCCGTAAAGGAGTACCGAGAAGCCTTCAAAGAGAACCAGTAAGAGGTCTCTCTACATAAATGTGTTATATAGCTGAAAATTAAGCGCTCAAATGGCTAAACGCTAATTGCCTTCTTACTTTCATATACAATATGGATGAATCAAAATCAAATACAGTTGTAGTTCACTCAAAAAAATACGGCAAAGACACTTTAAAAATATTTTTATATGAAAAACGATAATATAAGAAATGAGACCAAAAGAAAAGAAAACAATTCGTATTGTGCAGCAAAACAACTCATACACAATATACGTCAATTTCAGAAAGCAGAATACGGGAGCCAAGAACTTCGTAGAGCAGAATCGTTTCAACATCAAACACTCCTAATTAATAAAACACAAACCATAGAAACGATTCTTTGCAATAATTCACAAAAAAAAAAGAAAATTAAAGCATTCGCCAATATTCTCCTCTCTTTAGAGTGAATATGATTAATGAAATGTAAGATAGACGTCAATTGAATTCGGATTTCTCAGTCCGAGAAATGGAAAGAGGAAGGCAGGGGAGGAGGAAGAAAAGAATTAGAATAAAGATGGGGGGAGGGAGGATGAAGGGAAAGAAAGAAATCTTTGTCCATCATTCGTACCTTCGCTATTTCCTGGATTCTCCCGATCGGTTATGTATTAGAATCATGAACACGTCATAGTTTTCATATTTCTATCCATAGTGTTTATGGATTTGAAATGGTATTAAATATAGACGTATTTACATATATACGCACAACACAGCGCTAGTAAAATGCTCTTTCCATATGCAAATTTCGAAAAGGGCTCAAAAAATTTTAATGCATCACTTTTTTCAAGCAGTTTTGCGGAACCAATTCTATCACCGCTTCATCATAATAAGCATTTCTATACTTGGTTCGAAGTAATCATTCGTTGAACGAAAATATAAATAATGATTCCAAATAAACATAACATTTAATATGTGCTGAAAAAACCACATGAAGGGATGGATGACATAGTGTGAGATCAATAGATGATATATATGGGTGCAATAAAAAAGTATAGAACGTTATGTTAACTCTACATGCGCATATTCAAATTACATCATATTGATATGAAAGTTCAATTTTGTTTTATAAAAATTTATATTTTGATGATTTTTCATTAATTTCAAAATATCTATCACATTTATATAGTATACGTCCCTAAGTTCGAATAGTAAGCCTCTCATTTCGCATATAGACAGAGCTCTCCTCCATCTTGAAAAAAAAAGTCTCGAAAATGCTTTTAACGGAATTGCTCCCCATTTTCCACTCAAATACCTGTAGGCTTTAAAATGATGGAGGATAGCTAAGCAGCATTTTCTTGCAACGTCCTCGAATTTGTACTGGTTTTAAGGGGGAAAGTGAAGCTCAATCTACGATAGTTATTGATGGAGAAATACCCTATATAGCATCAAAATTAGTTCAATCCTTATCGCTTATCTTCATCCAAATATTATTGACAATTTTTTTCAGCGTTGCGAAACGTTGTTTTTAATGTAACTAGAGTTCATCATTGACGAGATACCTCTATAAGGGCCAACATGATGTGTGGTCGATGAATGTCTACGTGACAATGGTGACAAAACTGTAAGCGATTTCTGTAGATTATTGTTATTGCTATTCTGTGTAAATATATTAGATTTTGATTGTGTAAATTTCTCGTGAATGGTCGAACAGTTAGTGGTCGCCGACTTTTTTACGACATGCACAATATAACCGTAGTGGTCACGACAAAAAAACCAAACAATTGCTTCACGATACGGTCGCACACAATATAATGTAAGTAATGCATCTACAGATGGTGTTATTGAGACGAATGCAAAAATTAAATATTCAACAATTGGCGCACGTATAAGACCGATTTGTTGGCAAATATAAACGAAAATTGGTGGGAAGATAAATACGACGGGTACTGCTGCTTGAAGTGTTAGTGCCTGAAAGTGCTTATTATAGAAAAAATTGTGATTCGAATAGCATATTTTCGTAGAACTCCTTCGGTCAACATGAGCTTTTTATAGCTTCTTTGTAGCTTTTTTTTTGCCCTTTGCTTAAAGTATAATGTTCTGGTACTCAGGAAGCGTAGGAAGCAAAAATGTTCTCCAGCAGTCGAACTGCTTTTCAAATACCTCAATTTTGTAGGATGCCAATATGCAGCGATTTGCTTGAAAAATATAAAGTTAGCAAAAATTGTTGAAATCAAGGGCATGGAGATAGATTGAAGGAATGTGGAAGGGGGAGGGGAGGAGGAAGGAGGAAGGCAAAGGAAGAGGCGAGGTACTACTGTCATTCGCTCTATAATGGAGTGGCAAAAGACTTGCGCATTTATAAATGTCGTTGTCTGCATGTGTATTTGTGTGTATTGTTTGTTTTTTTTTCTGTTTGTCAAACATTTTAATGCACCAGCCAATTAAGCAATATAGAAATTAGATGTTTGCAAAGTTTTTTTTTTCAACTAACTTTATACAATCAATTTTTTGCAGATCTCTTGTGAATGAACAATCAAAATTTTATTTTTTGCAAGTTAATCTCAGAAAAAAATAAGTCTCTTGTAAACGTATTTATGGGGTAGTTAGATCTGTTAAAATGAGTGGTCATTTCTCATATTTCATTATTTGATAATCAGTGACGAAAATTGTCCATATGATAAGGATCGGACCTCTTCAATACCCCTTTCTTTCTCGTTTATCTTTTAGATCTTGTCGATACCCCTGACCGAAAACTTCTAGTTTAGATGCTTCAAGAGTCACTCAGAAAAAGGGAGATGATATAATCAATATTTCAAGCGCCTAACGCTATAGATGAAAAACTTCGTTGAGCTTTCATAGCCTTCAAATATGCAAAATATTTAAATGTAATTTAAAATAAAGAATTATGCATGCTGGGAAAGATTGAAGAATAATAAGCTTCCTGCTGACTTCAAGGGATGTGCTGGTTAGTCTGCGTTTAATAAGTGAAAAGGACATTTGTGAAAAGAACAAAAGAATATTTGAGAGAAGCAAATATATTAAAATCATCCGAAGAAGAGACCGGGCTCATCGCCCGACTACCTGGGTCGATGCTCTTGCTAGCCTCCGATCTCTCATCAACATGGTAAGTAGGAATGAAGGGAATGGAAAACAAAAGTTACCTTTGTAAATGCTCGGTGATCTGTTCGGTGGTCCGACTTTTGATCTGTCATTGAGGGGACTCTGGTTACTTCTTACTCGTCAGTTCTTTTTCTAGTTTCATAATAACTTTCAAATAATAGCCAAAGATAACCAAAAATAATCTCTTTTTTTAGCTGCATATTTCTTTTCACCGACATTTACGATATAATAATACCGATAAAAGGAATTTTAATAACATTGAAAAAAAGATCGCAATTAAAATTTACGTTCATCAAACGTCTATGCATTTCCTTAGTTGCATCACTCAACATCAACATATCCGAATTCAATAAGCGATGCACCTGAAAAAAATTTTTCTAAATCATTAATTATGTCCATCCATGAGTGAATATGATATATGAAATGAATTGAAATGAGTTATCATGAACAATGAGGAATCACTTAAAAACTATTAAAAAGAGTTAGTCAACGATGAAAGGAATAAAACTAAAATAGTAATCGACGAACGATGGTTTCCTACTCTAGAATAAAAAAATTCAGAATATAGAGATGGTAGAATGGCATAGGCTTCTACACTCTGGCAGTGATATTTTAATGAAAAATGGATAAATAAATGAATAAATGAGTAAATTAGTTAATAAGTTAAGAAAAAAGTAAATAATAAATAAGTAAACAGACAATCAAACAAATAACTATATATAAGCATTTTAACAGAGATTCGTTTATTTTATCGCCCGACCGATGTTACACGCAAATAACCCACATAAAATGCCTGCAAGTTTTTTGGCACATTTATATGTGCATTGCTCATGGTAGTAAATAAATCAGTCTGAAACATGGCACAGTGGGACATTGGAATGTTTCAAATCGAAACTCCTCAAACAAGGAAGCTGCCAAACCTGTTTGAATGCAAATCCCTCAATGCATGGGGCTCGAATTGTTTTCATTCCTCTCAAAATTTTCAGCATTTTTCCGAATTTCGACAAAGAATCAAATAATATCTCATATTTAATGAATAACAATGGGCTAGATGTTCTTAAGTGCCTTGTAATGATGTGATACAGAAGCCGCTAACAATACTAATAGTATAAGAATAATGTTATTGAATATTAAGTAAATAAGCAGAGGAATATGCAAATTCAATCAGCATAATGAGTCAAGGAAATTTAAAAAAAAAATTCAAAGTGCACGCACCTTGCGACGTATAATTGTAATCACCGTATAGATAGGGAAAATTGGGACAACAATAGTGAAAACAACGGCAAAAGTGAGCGAATTTTGCAGGCAATCATTCCCATAGATTATTTCATCATTCCAATCATATTCCGGCCTATATCTTTGTAAATAATTACGAATGTAATCTGGATCGCTTTTTGACGCAAGCATAATCATCTGCAAACTATTCAATCAGCAATCATTGTTGCCATTTACACGTGTTAGACGTAACAGTAAGATGCATTATTATAGCAGGGAGGTGTGTTAGAGCAGCAGAATTTTTATGCGGCCTAATAATGCCGTGAGGATGGGATTTCCTCTCATTATCGTTTTAGAAAATGAAAGCTTTCCACATAACACACTTCACATTCCCTGAGGAACAATAAAACATATTGCTGCTAGAATCTCGAACATCGTATCGCAATTAGATCGCCACCGAGCTCTTCCAATCGGCAATCAGTGTTAGTTCGGCACCTCACCATCAAATGACAGCAATCATTTGCATATGTTTTATGTCTATTAAACACTAATAAACGATCACAAATGCATCTGGTCGCTAACGAAAATCCGGCTCCACTTCATAGACTATTGCATACAGATGGACCAATTAATTTGCCGATCGACATTTTTGCCGATTATTTTGATGCTTTTTCGTGTTATTGCGTCGACCATATGAAAATGTCACATCGCTATTTTAAGCTCATTATTTTTCCTACTTCCTTTTGCTTTTCATTAGCGTCGTTTGTATATGTTTTTCAAGAATTCTCGATTGTACGCAAATAGACTTACCAGTTGTAGAGAAGCGATTGAATACATAAGTAAACAAGCAACAAGCAATTGTTTCGCAGTAAGTGGGGATTTTTTCAACACATAATAACGATAACCGAAAGACAATAAAAAATATAAATATGAACAAAATGACATATTTAGACAAATTGCATATACGACATAAAAGAAGGAACTACCAAAATATTTCGATGGTCCATTTGCTACATAACCATAAACCCAACCGATGACTATAAGCCTGCAAATGTTCAGTTAATCAAGGCCTCCAATAAGTGATAAAATACATCATTTTCAATAAAAATATTTGAAAGCAGTATCTTTCTACAAATGAAAAAAGTGCTCAGCATAATGTAGATTGGTATATTGAAAGTTGAATATTTGAAACTCAAAAAGGTTTTGGGATTAAAATTTTCGAGATACGACTTTATTTTGGCACTAGTAATGATCGGCTCACATCAATGTCCCCACATTTTTGACAAATTGAGTTTTTAGCTAGATAGTGCATTTAGCAAAAAACGTTACATAAAACATTCTGAAAAAAAAATGTTGAAGATTACTTTCTTACGCATATTTTTAGAAAAAAAAAAATTGAAAATCCGAAAATTATCCGTTAGCGTTTGGTTGCGTATATAATGAGTGAATGATAATCAGAACGGCTCTCAATTTCCGGCAAGTGAATCCAAATTTTTATGGTACTAAGAGGAAATTACGCATTTCAAACAAGAGGCAAACGTCAATGAAGATTCATGGAAGCATGCATGAAATTCTCCGCTGAAGCGGTAAACCAGCATGCAGGAAATGGTAAACGAGTGAGAGAAACATACATTTCAGGAATTTCAGGAATGTTAAATGCAGTAAACAGTAGTAAAGAATACGGTAAAATACAGAATGCTTCTTTAGTAATTTCTTCCTAAATTAATAAATTTGTACGGTAATTCAGTGTTCTTATTGGTAAAACTTCAGCGCTCATTGCAGGATCTAGCTTTTTCTTCAGTAACTGACAATAATATTACACGGATAAAGAAAGACTGCAAATATTTCCTCAAGGGATGCTCAGGATTTAGCATAACTTTTAAAAAGTTGAAATTCTTTCAATATGCCTAAAATCCATTGCTAAATTTATCATGGTACCATTCGAAGTATGAATCAAATGAGTTATCTGACATAAACGGAATAAATCAAAACTTTGCTCTTTCAAGCTAATGTAATTTCAATGAAGATTTCTGCAACACATTTGCGCCAATCAAAAAAAAAAAATCTCTTCAAATTTTTTAAATAATATGCTATTTTAAATATCCTTTGCGATTCTAATCTCACGATATAGCTAGTAAATGAATCATGAAGCGCTTAAAATATGGTGTTTCTTTATTTACGCTAACGTTCATACGATGAATGAAATTCCTCTTTGAACTCTAATTCATACAAAAAATAAAAAAAAAAAAAAAAGAAAAGCTGCCACAGACATTCTGAATGTAAAAACTACAAGATGCGTTCCTATGCAAATCGTTAAAATTTTCCCAACTAATTCGTAACAGTAATAAAACTTCAACAAGGCTGAGTCAAGTCATGACATGGGAAGAAATTGATTAATTTCCTGATTAAGCACTTTTTTACAACAATTTTTTCGTTGTCTTACTCGTTCGCTTTTTTATTTTATCCTTTTTTGCTTCACTATTACCTATGGGGGAGGGGGGGGGAGAGGGGGGATTTCATTAACGAATACCTATATAGAGTGGTAGATACGATAAATCTACCTTGGCTGTACGAGCGTCAAGCCAATGGATTTGATAAGATCGATAATTGCAGAAGCAGCTAATAAAATACGATATTCTTTAATACGAGTTCCTTTCATCATTATAGCCATAGATAATAGGGTGGTGTTCAGTATAAAACTTAAGCATCCAGTAGAATAAAAGAATATACCGAAAATCATACTGAACGTAGATACGGATTGTTTTGGCATTTCTTCTTTTTATGAGCTGAAATAAATTAGTGAGCTACGATTGTAGTGCAGAAATTTATGCATATTGACATTATTAATAATCGAATAAAATCGATAACTTCACGATTTCCGCCGAAGTGAAATGGTGTAACATTTGGATGAAAAAAAATTTTTTTACAGATAATGAGCTTAATAGATAATATTTATTTGAAAAATACAATCATTTTTGGTGAAAATATTGAAAAATTAAGAGGCAAGTTTAATTCCATCATTTGAATGGATCGTTGGAAAATATTTTTTACTGTAAATATTTGTTTCGTAATTGCTACTCACTCATTACAGTCTTTGAAATATTGGGAAAGAAACATTTTCATTCGTCATTGATATAAGTACTATTGTAGCACGTGGAAATATGAGCAAATTATATAAGCAAATGATTCCTCAGTAATAGAAAAAAAAAATTATTTTAAAAAATTATTTTTTAAGTAAATCAACGATCCTAAAAACTAAAAATTTATTTATCATAGATAAAAGTTGCATCGTTGTGGCTGTAAATATGATTGTTTACAAATGAAGCAATGGAATATATTTGTGCAATGGGTTCAATCAAGCGATGGTGAATTAATTGTGATTTCAGTGATGTTAGTAAGCGTGCTTTAGAGCAACACTGCTTATGGCTTTCGCAAGCAACACATATCGCCTTTATATATGAAAAATATTTGGAGTCCCACTGGAGTCCCACTGGTTCAGGCGATTCGCTGAGTTCCTCATCTTCAGTTTCCACTTCGTACCTGATATAAAGTTCCCTATTTAACACTTCCTTCCGTCTACCTCTCCTACCCTCCTCTCCAAGCTTGATTTTCATCATGCAGAAACTTGGAGAACATTTTCCCTTAATGTAACCGAATTTTTTAGATCTTAGAGTGCCATAAAAGTCGTATGTGAAACGATAGGAATCGGTTGCTGCATTTGATATGCGGTATAACAATTCCATTATGTTTATTATGTCTGCAGAATAACTCGATTGCGAGCTAAATAAATTTTTTCTTTGACCGGAAAGATTTTGATCTACGATCATTGTTTGTTGGCCTGAAGCTGAAAGTCGTCATCCAAGAAGATCAGAAATGAAAGAGGACGGACGGCTATGTGGATTTCCTTAAGACGGGTAAGAAGGGAGGGGGTCTTGTACATAAAATAAATTTAAAGGGCTATCCGAAGTAAAATATGTTATTGCAAATAAACTACGCTGCTGAAAAGTGATGCATATTATCTGAAAATGAGAGTTAATAAGGTTGCATTTCACTATTTCCCAGACTACAAGAAGACGATTTTAGTTCTGCATTTGAAAGAATTTGCCGGGATATGTTCCCTTTGAAGATTTTGTTGGAAAATATTGACGAATTAATTTATATAAACGTGCGAGAATAATATCCCTGTTATGACAAGAAAATAGAAACGTGAGAGATATTTTCCACTAGAGATAAGATGATGAATGACAGGAAAGAGCCGAATAATTAGAGTTGAACATATGGAAATCCTTCAAACAATGAACTCAAAGAAGAGTTAAGGGAATTTGGGGATTTTATTGCCGTTATGCTTAATGAATATCAGAGAAGCTGGCTGAATGGTAGATTTGATAATTGCGAGAGAAATCAGATGGAAACATGGAAAATAGTGAATGAACTTATGGTTTGCGCAAAAACCTCAAACAGAAACGCGATCATTGCACATAAGCAGACCGACTACGTTGCGAAAATCAAGCCTTGGTGAAAATGCAACCCCTAGGCGACAGTTTGAAATATAGCGCAAATATCGAATACAATCTACAAATATCTGTAAAAGGCATCGGTAAATAAATTTTCATCTTTTGAAGAAATCTCCAAAAAAGCGCTAAAAACTTTACTGCTTTAGTCACGAAAACTTGGAAAGATAATAGAAATAATAGAGAAAAATGGGAATATTTCTGAGAGTTCAGAATGAAACCCCGATCACGCTACTATTCACATATTTTGTTTTCTAAAATTAATATATCAATGATCAAATAGGCACTGCCATAGTCCTGAAACTCTTTCAATTCCAGCACGCCTCTCATAGTGCTAATCGAAATCACGAATAAGATCCGAACAGCAATAGATTCACAAAAACTAGCTTTTTGTACAACAAACGGTTTCAACTATAGCAAATGACACAATGAATCCGTATTTTCTGCTGCATTAAACACTAGAGACATGAATCAGAAAATAAGGTCCTTCAATTTGGTCATACAGTGTTTAGGAGTGAAAAAAATAAAGCTCTTGCAAAACGTCTACAGAGTGGACTATATATATTTATGTATTATTTACAAAACATCTTCGTTTATCTATATATTACCACATCGAGAAAAATTATTTATAGTTTGAAGGGGATATTGTCACATTTGCGGGTGATGTAAGTGGAATTCATCAGTCAAAAGCGCTATATGAAAATGAATTGAATGATAACAGCATAAAAATTCATGAATATCTCAGCCAGAATTGATTAAATTAAACCAAACTGAGACCAATATTAGTTGATGGCGACTCACATAATGAATAAGTGAAGCATTAATAAAACTATATAACTTTCGAGAATAGCACTCATATATTCACTAGAAATGAGACTAGTAACCTAGAAATTTTACTAAATGAATCGCTTACATCTTTCGAATATTGAGGCAGAAATCAGACAGAAATCAGGTCGTATTTCAGGCAGAAATTATATCGTATTTCTACAAAGGCGAAAAGAGTTAAGTTGAGCCGGAATCCACGAAATAATGAACTACTAGTTCAGAAAATAAATTTTAATTAAAGTCGGCGCTTGGCAATCAAACAGTACCCTCAACAACATCCTCAGGAAAGCACATCACAATAGAACAACGCCAATACTTAGGTGCTTATAAAAACAACAAAATTATTATCGCAAATAAGTGTTTTAAGCAAAGAAGAAAAACCTAGAGGCTTCTAAGCGATATATCCAATTAAACATATTAATCGTAATGTTGATGCTTGTTGTGAGAATGAAGATTTTCCATTTCATTACATTTCCAAAAAATCAATAAAAAATTTGCTTTATTGCATCCCACTGATGTAAACAGAAGCCGATTGATGCGAATAAATATGAATTTTTTTCCGAATTTTTTTCACTTTCAAATAGCTAGATTATGCTTCAACCTTGAGTCATCAATATGAAATATTATAGCACATGAGGTCTCTCAACGGTATGCACTATACCCATCAAATTTTGTAATTTCAGGTATAATGATCTTCGATTTGAAGGCGGAGTATTTACACGCAGATGTGTAGGCACATGAATGGAAATTTGAGAAAAAAAAAAGAAACCTTATCGCCAAAGCAATGAATACACGCAAAAATGAATCAATGACCAATTGAGCTTGAGTTTGCTTAGCACATGTTTCCCGCAACCACATGAATGAGAAGAGAATTTTGTTGGATTCAGGCAAGGGAATTTTAATGTTGGAGGAATATGCTTTGCTTTTTTATGTATAACCTCCTCGTCGGACGTGCGTTCGTCTTAAAGATACTTGAATGCTATTGGCCTCCACCTTTGAAATAAGATCCCCTATGGAATACACACGCTATTTCAAATAAAGTCCACCTGAAACTTGCACACATTAAATATATTTGTAGCTTGCTGATGCGCTGAATAGGGAAAATTGCGGAGAATTTTAAAACACAGAACAAGCTAGCAACGAAGAAATCGAGGTTCCATTCCGTCCTTTGCCCGAATAAATGCTTAATTCTCGAATGAACGCTACTTCTGCATCGTTTTTTCAACGCATTCTCATCTCGAAATTTGTGAGACATTAAAATTTGGTGGTGATATGAGGCTTTGTTGTTCATTTTATTGTCTGAACGAAAATTTCATACTACACTCTCTGAGAACCAAGCGCAGCTGTGAACTCATTGACTGTTTCATCTATTCAAACATTTTCGTGCGTTTTTTGTCGATACTTCTCCCTTGGTGCATCATGAAAATAGAAGCCGTAGAGCTTGCATAAAATAAATACAGAGGACGGATTTTTCGTAATTCTGATTTGGTTTTTTTCACATTTTCTTTACCGAAATAATCTAAATCTGAATCCTAAAACATAAGCGTATATGACTATCAAAATACCTATGAGAATATCTAAATATCAATCCAAGACTGCGTTTAAAGAATAAAGGAATGAAACAAAAACGTTGGATAAAAAGAAATAAGATAATAACTAATGAGGATGCACTTTACAATCACTAAGAAATTTCTTGTAACGACCCCGATGAAGTTCTTGAGGACATCTAGGAAATGACCACCTCCATGAACTTCTAGGTGACATCTAGAGAATGACCACTCCCATGAATTTCTAGATGACATGCAAAGAGTGACCACCATATGAGGGGTATACATCGAGATATAGCTCGTAGCTGCGCTTTATATAGCTGCGCTTTAGAAAATGCTGCGAAGAAAATTTAAAGGCAGACAAATGTAACAGAATGAAAATTAAATTCACTCATGGTTCATAAAAGTGATTACATTTCGATGGATTATTCAATTAATAAAGGTAATTAATTTTTATCGGCTAATTTAACGTAAATGTGACTTAATAAAGGAGTACGAATAAAATTAGTGATATCGTTGTAAGAGGAAATTAAACACATTTTATATGACAGCTGAAAAAGAGAGGAACAAAATGAACGTAACGATATTATGATATGCTCATCGAACTCATCTTATTTTTCTTCCTACGTCCTTTGTAACCAATGATATCATACGAGGAATTTTTGTTTGAATACTGTGCTTCCAATTGTTCTCAAAAAATGATAGAATAGTGTGCTCTTCCTAGTTCTTGGAAATTCAGGTGTACGGTAATTATACTGTACCTGAGGTCTCAATTTAGTACACTATTATACCGAATGTTTCCCTCCAAAATACAGAGTACTTACCTTTATAGCTTATATTTAGTATCTTTGGTGTTTTGATCTACAAAAATCAGAATAATTTATTGATTTAACATATTAGTGGATTTTATAATGTAGAGCAAAAGTGTTCACGATATTTAACAAAGAAATTCACCCACATGAAATCAAATAAAGTATCACAGTTTGTTAGGATTATTGCAAAAACGGCGATGTTGATAGAAATCACGTTGTTCAAGAACTGTGCTCTCTTCCTAAATGAATCATTTCAACGAGAAAGCACTTCGACGAATGGTAATTTGCGTACGTGATCATCGAATATAAAGGCAACAGCGAAACGAAACAGCTGTGTCTCGATAAGCCATTTATGGTGTATCGAAGCATTCCGACGATAACTGAAGATCCGACGTTCTCAAAAATTGCCACTTCATTGAATAACTCAGCGCAAAAATGCGGATCATGTCAAAATGGTCTGCTTACAAAATGAAACGTTTTTCAGGAGGATAAGTCTACATATGTATGCTTTTTAAGCACATTCAAGCTGTTTGCACCAATCGCTCTACACATTGCACTAAATGAACTATGCGGACACATTAGGAATAACGCAGTGCATAAAATATTTGATTTTTTTTTTCTTTGAAACAACCTCGCTGGGTTGTTCATAAAAACTGGTGGTTTCAAATTTTTTTGCTTTCAGATGATTAACTTAGTCCTTTGCATCAGCCCAGGGGAAATATGAATTTTCATTATCTTGGACGAAATTCCACGTATCCAGAAGGTTCCCTTAATAGATGTCATTCGCTGTGCCAACATCTCGCAGTTATCCGATCGCCGCAAAATCCTTTTCTTCATACGATGAAGCAAGAGTGCCGTTGTATCGGTGATAAATATGTCTTTAAAATGTAAGCCGCAACTAGTGTATCAAACCGGTTCTATTCAAATGCAACGATAAATGATACATTGTAAAGCTCCTAACTAACCACAGTTATATGTGAAGGTATACAGCGCGATAGCATGAACAATCTGGAAACGGTATCCTGATGGGAGCAAACAAACCCTTTTAACCTCCATCCCTTCCAAAGGCCCTCATAAATTTTCGAACATCCCTCGCATTCGCGAAGATTTTGAGAAAGCATGAGCCACTCATCGCGGCATTTCTAGAACTCGAAAGATTCCGTCGCCCTCAGATGAAATGATTTCTCGCATCATATAGCGAGTCTACCGTGCTCAGAAATAAAAGCTCAACATAAATGCCACCTACTGCACTTCGCGAAATACAATAATTTCCGTTTGCTTTTCACATATCCGCAATTTTCAAAATGCCTGATTTTCTAGAAGTTTGTGAATTAAAAATTGCAATTTGTAGTTGAAATTTTTCTGAATCATAAAATCGAATGGCCAAATAAGCGTGCTTTTTCCATTTAGAACGGCACATTATTAGGAAATATACGCAGTGCTTGAAACCTATTATTGCGTAGTGCCTAATGACTTCGAGCGATAAATCACAAATATTCAAAAAAAAATTTTTTTATGGGCTTCACATACCTTCGTTTTTCCCCCAATAACCTAACTCGCGTAGAAGAAAACAGTACACAAATAAAAAAGAAGAAAATAGAAAAATAATGTGTTAGAACAATAAAAAAGCAATAAAATAGGGTCAATATTAGATAATCCAATATGTTTATTGACATTACTGAAGAATTAAAGCATAAAAATCTATTTTCAAGCTATTACTTCGCCTACTTCAATGGCATGCATAGAGATGCCGCAACTAAACGCTTAATTTTCAAACTGGAGAAATAAAATTAATTCTGGATTCAAAAAAACTGAAGTTCATTTTACATACAAGCATAGCCGGAAGATAGTATGATTTGCTTATGCTTCCTCGCGAAAAACTCAATCTCGCATATGCACTATTGAAGTTCATTCCTAATTTACCGCAAATATTAAACAACCACATTTGTTTACAGCTATAAAAGCGGATCATAAATTTTATAAAATATTTTATGAATTGAATTTTTCTTAAAATACATGCAACAATTTTCTAACGAGCATTTCAGCGCTCATTTGCATAATAGTTCTTGATACTCTTCGCTATTCGTATCTGCATGTTTGCATAAATTTTCATACAGTTGGTCGCTTATTCAATTATCGTTCCAAGCGAATCTGAATATTTTATTAACTTAGCTAAGAACTGTTTTTTTTTTAATGCAAGCGCATCTTATTCTTATGACACTCTTCTATGCAATAAATAATTGTATGCGTGCATATTAAGAGTGCATTTTCAGCACTCGTTTTTCGAGTATTCTACTCCATCTTCGTGTCGCCTACGTGGTTTTTTTAAAGAAAAAGCAGCCAAGTTTTTGGCTCAAAATTTAGTAGCACGCTCTATGAAACTTATTTCACAAGAAGTGGAGATAAACTGATAATGATGATAAGCGATATATTCACTCAACCCTCATCAAATGTCATATTCTATTAAAAAAAAATCACACGTATTCTATAAAAAATTTGTCCCTCAGATGCAAAGAAGAATTTCAAGAATACAAAGTAATAAGAAAAGAAAGAAATGAAGTCTGCGCGAATGTTTTATTTGTGCTGAAAAAATGAACATTGAACGACAAACATGAAAATTTGTTGAAAAATTGGGCTTTGAACAGCAACACCTTAAAGGCAGTGAATAGATGCTTTAATGTGCAGTGCATATTAACATGGCGTTTGCCAAATAACCAAAAAAGAAAAAATGAAAGCATAAGGTTATAAAAAATTTTTCACGAAAAATAATTCAAAAATTTTGCTCTCGTTTTTTTTTTCTATTCTGTGTATTTATATCAAATTATTGTAAACTACGGAATGTCATCTATGGGGAATCTCAAAAAAGAAGTAGAAAGATTTATACTTGTGCTCGATGATTCGCATTGGAAAACATCACCATAAAAACTTATAAATTTGAGCAATAAAATTGGATCGACTCATTTCAAATTGCCCTATATCCGAGTATTTTATGCTTAATTCATATGCAATCATGCATATAAAACATTTCTGATAGAAAAAGTATCCATCGTTCTTTCTTTCTTCAGTCAATGAAAATTCCTTAAGCATTGTTATATTCGAAGTTTGTACGGCCGTTTGCTCAATCACCATGTTCAGTAGTCGTCTTTTTCGTTACCGTAATGGTCGTTTTCTTTACAATTTCTGAAAAAAAAGTTTTTTTTTTAAGTGCCAATATTTTTCTTGAAAAAAAAACTTTACTTTATGTCGAAATTTTTTTTCACCCCTATTGTTTCGTTAAATTTAAATTCAAATCGTTCCGGAATCTTCCAACGGATATTATAAGTGTTTGAATTTTTTAAAAAGAATCCTTCCCATATTTGATTTCTTAAGCTCTATGCATTATCAATAATGTAAAATGTGAGAGTAGCAAAGCATTCTTGATTTATTGCACTTTTAAAATGATATTATCCAAAATTTTTTAGAAATTATTAATAGAATACAATTTATTTTCCTAAAATTGAATCATAGATTGGTGAACGATTTAATTCTATATTGAAGGCAGCATCCTTATATTCTAAAAGCAAGCTACTACAGCCGCATGCTTACCCGTCTGTCGATTCAATAGTTTTAATTTTGACACCATTAAAGCGAGAGAATTAATTTATAACTTACATCACAAAATGAATTCCTATGTAAACTTTAAGGATTTTAAAGATAAGGATCAAATTCTAAAAGAGTTACGGCAGTACTGCATCCGTTTTTTCTATTACTAGTCTGTCGGAACCAGTGCATCTGGATAAAGGGATTGCAAAAAACGCATTCCGCAAGTTTTTGGGACATACTCTTCATTTGTTGCAAAAGAAATTGCTGCATATTTATAATCAGTTTGTTATTTAATGCAATATCTGCACCATTAATCTCCATACCAGATATCCATGAAAATGGCCATTGTTACTCCTTACCTTACATAATGATATTGGGTTTAATTTGCCCGAGTTTCCATCTTACCTCTCTTATTTTATATAATATCTATTTTCTTTATCTCTCTTTCAAACATATTTGTACATATGCTTTCGTCGCAGAAGCAAATTTTGCTTTCGGATCAAAAATAAGCGATTAGATTAACTATTGTGAAACAATTGTGACAACAAACCACTATCTCCAATCTCAGCGGATGGCTCCAGAGAGCTCATACCACCAGAAGTGCTGCTTACTCCAGCCAATTGACCAGTTGTGCCAGTCATTGCTGACGAACGATATGTTGATGAGATTACTTCACGACTAGTATCCACTACTAAAATTCAATTAATTTTTTTTCAGACTGCCAATTTTTTTTTACTCTAGTTCGATTAGATAGGAAAAAGCCTGATAAGGAGGAAGTTAGATACCATGACGACCTCAGTAAAGAAAGCTGTAGGAGAACTAATAATATACTCTTATTCTGTGCCTTCAATCTTGAAGCAGAAGCGGAAGCAATAATTTCAGTTTAATTTACGTTAAGCGTTAAAATACATACTACATGTAGATTAAGTGCATTCATTCCAAACATTAAGTATGTTTATTGCGAATTTTTGCCGTTTAATTGAGCGCAAATCGCATTATTAAGTTAAAGTGTTCCCTAATAATTTAATAAGTCAATTAATATTTCATTTACATATCCACAACAAGTAGTGAATGCATTCAAAAATGTATACAAGTATAGGCATACACATATCACATGCATGTATAATAAAATTATCTTATCAGTATTTATATGCTAATAATAAATACTGATAAGATAATTTTCAGTCGTATTCCAAGAGCTGTTTCCTTTTATTCTCATCAGAAGAACTGGATGAAAAGTTGATTGAAAGTGGCATAAGATCTTTGAATGATTAATGAGAATAGAAAATAGATTCATATATGAATAACAACACTATTCGACTAAAACTGTGGTCATTCCTAAGCGACAACCGGGAAATTGCAATGGTATGGTATTGGAGTTTTAAAAGTCTTTGACCAGTGGACTGGGGGAGAAGGAAAAGAGAATATATCTCACTTATACGAACAATGCTTACCAGGCTCATCTAGTGTAATGACTGTAGACCCCCGTCGATAGGTATCGCTGATAGGTAACGATGAATAATGCGTCGTTGGCGCCGTATAGAAATGAGGCATCAATCTTGGGCTATAATCAATCACTTACCAAGTTGGTTGTGCTTATTTTATTAGCTAAGTTTTTTACTCTGACCCTCACCTTAGGAAACTTCAAGCTTAAAGCCTCATTAATTTTCATAAATATTAAAGATTGAACAAAGTAAACCTAAATGGCTAAAAAAAACTTCACAATATTGAACAACAGTCTGCAAAACGTTAGAATTTCTTAAACGAAATTATCACAAAAAATTTTAAAAAATTTGCTCTAAGTTAGCATTTATATAATAATCTTCATAATCCTAATAAAGGTAAATAGAGATAATACCTTCCAATAACGTAATCGAAGCTATCTGTTTGTGGATAGATAGCAGCTCCAGCACTCATCATACCTGTAGTACCCATTCCAAATACACTACCACCAAGTTTACTAACACTACTCATATAGACTCTATCGCTTGCATCTCGTCGTCTTAGTCGTTCATTATTCAATTGTTCACGCATAATATTCAATTGGTTCTCCAGTTGTTTAATGCGATTTACTCGCGCACGATCTCGGTTTTCAACTATTCTTTCCACCTGAAAATTTATCAAATTTATTCAAATTTTTTTTAAAGTTTGAAATAAATTGTGATATTATTTAGATAAGTAATTTTTAAAAAAATTTTCAAACATTATTTGCATTCTATATACATAGTAACAAAAGCAAATTATCAGTGCATCCTATTCACCGTTCCTATTTTCATCTATGATTCATATTCAACAGTGAATTGATTTTAAAAGACTAATGAACAGTCGTGTCACCTATCTGCGAAAAAGGAGGAGAAGAAGAAATAAAAGAAAGGATTTCTTGACAGCAAAGAAATGATGCAACAATTTGTAGAACGGATGATCCTCCATGGAACGGAAGAAGCAACTGATGGAAACTGATCTCGGTGAAATTCTCCTCACAGCTTCTCAATCGATTCTTTGAAAAGCACGGAATGTAAATGAAATCTTGTGTGAAGTTATTAATGAGTAAATACCTGAGCTTTTTCCGCTTTCATTGACTGTACGAACCTCTCATGTTCCTCTTTCTGCTTATTAGTGATCATAATTAAACGGTTACCATTATCCAATTCAAGTTGAGCGATTTGTTGTTGCAATTGTGCACAATTACGTGCCAATTCCTGAAAATTGGTATCCTGAAAACATCAGCAAAAAAAGTCTAATGTTTCCCTCCATTCCGTAGATTCCTCTCGACACTGTTTAAGAAAATAAATAAAAGAGTGGGTAGGATGAAACTGTGAAAGCTGGTAATATCACTGGAGAAGTTTTCATTAATCGATTATCAAGTGGGTTTTCAGAGTGTTTTTATTGGTCTTTTTAACGCTTCTTGAACTTCAAAACACTAAGAAAAAAATTTTTTGTAAGTTTTCTTCCACTGTGTATGCCAATAGTACTGCATTACTGAGGACTCTAGAAATGATCTGTTCCGTTTGTCTTTGATTTTTAATGGCCACTGGCAAGGCAGTAGTTATCATATTCAATGAAATGTTGAAATACTTTCTTTCAAACTTTGTAACGTCGCTAGGGCGAAGTTGGGGATGAGCAACGATGTGTATCTTCTACCTCTTAGCGGCATCGTTAATCTAGCATTCATTAGAAATTGAAAGAAACTACTCCAATTTTTCAACGCAACATTAATATATATATATATATATATATATATATATATATATATATATATATATATATATATATATATATATATATATATATATATATATATATATATATATATGTCGGAATGGAGCTTTTTAAGCAATCAGTATGATCATGCTAAACATCGCAAACAAAAGTGAAATTAAAAAAATTGACGAATGTGAGAATAAAGCAAGTGAATGATATATTACTGCGATATTTACGTATGTAAAATAACAAAATAATACCGAAATATGAGCAATGAAATTACCTTATTTTCACGTTCGAGTGCATTGAGTGATCGTTCAATTGCTTCACGTTGTGCAGCAGTCTCACTAATAATACTCTCAGCATTTCGTTTCTCTGTTTCCAACTATTAAAAAAACATTGAAAATTTTAAACTATAATGATTTATTACATATGAATAGATAACCCTCATATTATATCCATAAATGCTGAATATATTACCACATTTATTCCTTATTCTCTAAGTGAAAAAAAAGATCAGATATTATTGTTGCGTAACTAATGAGTTAAGCTATAGTTACTAAAAGGTAACTGATCTTGTTAAAAGGTAGTGTGAATGATAAATGAATATGGTCTTAACCACTAATTGATAAGAGATAGAATATTATCCTTTAATTTTGTAATACAGCTATGCAATTAGCTTATTCGTTTAAATTTTTGCAAGGTCCTATAAGGCTATTAATGGCACGCTGCAGTTTGGTCAACAAGCTTCCGCCTTTTGCAATTCCGTCATACTGATTTAAATCAGAGCTTATAAAGTAAAATCTCAGAGTTATATCTTCTTTTTTTTATAAACGTAGAGATCATATATTGAAGTAAGCAGAAAATCGTGTGCTTTAATTTCCGGATAAGTTCTTCTGTAATATTAAATAAATACTTTTTTCTCGAACGTTGACGCATTTATTAATGCAATTGTTTTATTAATCATTATTCAAGATTTTCTCTCAAAAAAATTTTTTTAATGAAAATTCGCTTAGCGGGAATAAATTCTCGATAAATTCGAATTTCTTCGATAATAATTTAAAAACTAACGATATCGATCTTCTTAATAAGTGTGATTCGAATCTTCTTAAATTCTTCAATTTTTTCGTACATTCCATGCTTATCGTGTTCCATTTGATCGATACGCCTACGCAATTCATCGAGTGCATTTTGAAGAGTTTTTTGCTCGTTGATTGATGAGGTTAGTTGATTGCGCAATTGATTCTCAACATTGTGTTGCAAAGCGATCGTCTAAATCAATTTCACATTTGAACAAATCGTTCGTTTTCGTTGCAAATTATTGCAATTTTTTTTTGTGGAACCTGTTGTGGAAACTGCAAATCATTACTGCAAATTTACCAATACATAAAATTTTTAAAGAGAAATTTTTAATTGATGGAAGCAAATATTTCGAAATATAATAGAATAAAGTTTGCTTAATTAAACACTTCCATATAAATCAAAATAGCTATTTTTCATAGATGTATGCCATATTCTATTGGACACAAAAGAAATATATATAAAAAACCACTTAATTAATAAATGAATATATCAATATAATTAATTACGATACCATAGCTGTAGTTGAAAAAGGGTAGCTTAAGTTCTATCGACGATTAGAAGCAAAAGCACTGAAAGTGACGCAGAATGACGTCATGGACGAGAGGAATGACGTCACAAAAGCAGTTAAAAACAGGAGATACCCTCTCAAGATCGTGAACTTTATCGGATAGACGATTCTTATTTGTGTTCGCATCCTGAAGTTGTCGCTGTAGGTCAGCGATACGACTGTTCGCATCATGAAGTTGCTGTTTTTGGTCACGAAGTTCAGAGCGTACATTCATAAGCTCATTCTCGAGTTGCTGTTTGCGGCTATTCGCGTTTGCCAAATCACTTTGCGCAATCGTTAACTAAAATACTTTTCAACTTAAAATTGCGTAATTTCTGCCCAACTTTAGTTCTAGTATGATTCAGATTAAAAATTAGAATATTCTGCCTACTGTAAATATACAAAAAAACTATCAAAAATCTGTCAGTAAATAATTGGATACCTGTGAAATCCAAACAGTTCATTTCTATCAAGGAAGAAAAAGGTTACTGTAATATATATTACTGTAGTACAATTTTCAAAGAAGTACGTTACTGTAATACAGTCTTCTATTACTTATGACTCATTAAATAAAACATAAGAACTAAAAGCTTTGAAGTAATGTATTTATTCAATAAGCCTAACAAACAATTATTATTAGATTTAAGTGTGTTAACTCATACTTGTATCCCACCTAGCATATCGGATGGTAGATCGGTAAAAAAATGCTAAAAAGTATTCAAAGAGAAGGCGCATAACTTCAGAAACGATCGGCGATCGATTTGATGATCGACTAATTTTATTATCGAGTTGCTGCCATTTTCGACTTCAAATTTTAGAATGTATCCGAGTAAAGAGTACAAATTTTCCACCTAAATGAGCGGAGAATTTTTAAACAACGAACGATGTCCACATACCCAAATTAAAAATCACCTGGTCTTTGAGTTGTTGTCTATCTTGTGCGAGTCTCGTTTGTTCATCGAGATTTCTTCGCAATTCAGCCTCAGCTCTTTCCGCCTTTGTAAGATCTCTCCTCAGTTTATCAGTGTCATCTTTCAGGTCTGCGTTCTTACTCTCGGTTATGTGCAATTGAGAGGTCAGCTTTCTAATCGTATCATTCAGATTCTATAAAATTCCTACAGACAAATTCTTTCTTTTAACGTTGAGTCTATTCAAATGACAAATTCTGAAGTATTATGGCCATTAAAAATGACAAACAAAGAAAATGTAACAAAAAAGCTTATATTGGTGTATTGTGTACGCATTCCAGCGTTGATGCCGATGAAATGTCCACAAATTAATGAGAGCTATAAATGGAGTGGCAGAATATATATGCATTTCCGCATCATTCCGTTTATCTGGTCGAATAGTTCCACATGTTATCGACAAAAATATAAAAACAATGCCTTCATGTTTTAAACATGTCTACATATCTTTTGCAAAAGATTCGCCGATATATTACCCAAAGCAGTGCAAATTGAAAGACCAACACGGGCAGATGGTCAGAAATTTTTTGAAATCTTTAAACGGCAAATAGTTCTAATTTTTGGCATCATAACACAATTCTGTTAACTCTAGCTGCAATCAACCATTCTCTGGACAGAAAGATACATACGTGAGAATATCGGCTTTTTCTTTTGGCACAAACTCCCTTACGAAATACTTTAAAATAGGTGAATACCGAATGAAATACTACGGAATTTTGAAATATTCCAAATTTACGGCATATTTTTTCATCAAAAATTCAGGAATTTTTCTAGGATGTCATAAGTCGTTTTCATAAAATTGTAAAAAGCAACTAACTAATCAAAATGGCATAAGTGAGGATAGTTTCTCACTCGAAAAATTTCCTTTATGCAGTAAAAATTTTTCAATTCTTCGGCATTCCTTCAATTTCGCTCAGCTATAATACATTTATAGTCGAAAAAATTTTAAATTTGCAATTTTTCCGCCTCGAAAATTGTGTTAACTTGGCCCCATTTCCCAACCACAAGCAAATTTTCCATCGTGAAACACTCATCCCCCAAGCAGAAAAATGCTCACCTGCCGTTCAGTCTCGAACGTCGACATGAGCGTCTTAACACGAAGTTCAGCATCCTCCCCAGGCAACTTGCCTTCCAAATGTACCTTTTTCATATCCCATTGTTCTTCGCGATCACGAAGTGCATGTACCTCACTTTGCGACGTCTCGAGATCGGCCTTCAGCGTTTTCACGAGCTCCTAAACTCATTGATATCAAGTTCTTTTCATGCGACCTTTCATCTATCAAAAGCATGAGCAGCTGCATTTTTAACCTGGATTCTAGTCTAATACCTGCATATTTGACAATATCCAGTACTTCATGCTGCTGCGATGAAACTCTTAGATATCATTTGCAAATCTATACTCTATTCATGGAAATTCAGCAGATACTGTCATAACATAATAGCAGCAGGACACAAAAGAGCACAAAAACAGATAACATATGAATTGGTTAATACTGATACATTGAAAGGTAAGCAAATAACTGAAAGCGAACGTTGAGATGACGAATCTGAGCCTCTTTTCCACGAGTTTCTAATTCATACGCAACAATCTTCGACTTCATTGTACGTCGTTCATCATCGCGTTGCTTTAGTGCCTCTTCTTGAGATTTCAACAACTCTTTTGCAGATGCCAACCTCATTTCGGCATTTCGTTTTCCTACAAATAAACATAGCCCGAAGAGATAACTATAGCTGTTTCGATTAATTCGTGCTCAATATCTCTGTGATTGTAGATCAAATTTTTGACCAAATCAGCGCAATTAATGATTCCCTGGTGATGCTCTACAATATAAAAAAAGATGAAAGATCAAAACATTTAACCACAGTAATAAATACGTCAAAGAATTTCAAAGATGCGGCTGCTATTGTTAATAAACAACAGATTCGGTCCAGCTCTATTGTAAGGATAATCTTTTATGCATTTTGTTTGTCTCAATCGCCGATTCATACATAAAATACTCTCTTATCTCAGCTACCTTCTTCCACATCGGCGACTCTTTCTTCGATCGATCTGTAGAGTGTTTCATGTTTATTGACCGTGAACGGAACATCAGTTGTCTTTCGTTTTAAGCGACCTAACGAATCACGATAATCATTCTGCAAACAACACAATGAAATATTTACTTATTACTATTGACGCTAAGTCAATAATAAAGATTTATGTGATTCTGTACACGAATTTGTAATAGAATAACAGCTGTTACCTTGATTAAACAACACTGTCATTCAGATACCAAACACGACAATTTAACTGTGATTACTTATGCTTTTATTGATTATTTATGCTTAATTTACTTATGCTCAGCATATATGCAAATGTATCTATTGCTTTACTTGTTTCAAAAGATTTATTCAAAATAAACAAATATATGCCATAAATCTTTCCTTAATGGAAGCTTCTTAGAAGCACATTGGTAAACAAAACATATTCTAGTCAAAAACTGGTTTCACCTCGAGGAATATTGATTGATATCTTCGAGATATTCATTAAAAAATTATAGAACTTATGAAATGGAATAATTAGAAATATTCATACCCTTTCTCGTTCGAGTTTCTCAATACGTGTCATTAGTTTTTGTACGTGTACATCGATTGTTTGCATATCAATCGGACCTGAAATTAAATAATCCGGAAGTAACCTTTCAAATTCTTTCATAATTACCTAAAATCGATGCCTCAAAATTTCTTGCAGCAGATAATTCATTTCGAAACTGATTTTAATATCCGTCTCAAAAAATTAACTGCACAATTTAATCGGGTATTGCATAATACTCAATTAATCCTAAATTTCGATTGTATCGATCATATATAACGCTATAAAAGTAATTTGTCTGATATGATACCTTTGTACTTGCATCAATATTGTGAATTTATTCTTAATCGGTGATTATTTAGCACGATTTGTAATTAATTAATTAGCGATTAATTCGATCCGTACCTTCAGGATTCAAATCAGCTTACCGCTTTCCGGAATGACCGTCCGGCTAATTATGGATTGGAATCGACGCAACGAGTCACTCAAAACATCTCTCTCTTTATCGACTCTGATATATTCTTGTTGAAGTGTAGCCAATCGTTCTTCTGCATTCTCGAGTCGTGACTAAATATGCGAATGATTCACCTATCTATCGCGCTGATAGAAACATATTACTCTCAAGCATATATTTTAAGACTTATAGGATCATAAAATATGAAGTGCCCATTTATTCTATTATGCTATTTACAGGAAATAATAAGGAAAAACGGTTCTAATGCTCATTTTATTTAATCTCTATTGTTTTTATTTTATTATTTCAGTGGTACTCAAAATGTTCAGCGTCACGGTCAGCACTAAATACAAATTGGTATTTGTGATGGAATAATCGTTGGTGCTGACTTACCTACGTGGACAAAGACTGACAACAAAATATGTCATAAGCGAGAAGACTTTTGTGCAAGTGTTGCATTGATTCTATGGTTACAAAGATTGCAATGCAATTTTCGCATGCGATAATAAACAAATATTGCATCTCATCTATTCTTGTGTCACACTGATTTGATTTTGCAGTTGAAAATTTGAAAATTTATTGCAAAAACTTCTCTTGCAATCTAAATCCATCATTGTTTTATAATAGTTATTCAGAATAGTGCAATTGTAATCTAGTCTCATTAACGGCTTTTACTTTCTTTAATCAATTTCAGTCATAAGGCTACTTGGATTCAAAGGGATTCTACTCAGCTAGAGAACGATACCTTGAGATCACTAAGTTCGAACTTTCTTGTCTCGAGCTCTTGAAGTGCATTTACTCGACCATCTTCAGCAGCGCGATGAGCATTAGCAAGATCATCAAGTGCTGCATGAAATTCATCGGTCTTACGAAGCATTTGATCTTTCCCAAATTGTAGTTCCTGCTCTAATTTTCTCATCTCTGTACGCAGAATATTTCTTTCGTTTTCTGTTGCGGTTAACTGCAAATAAGGAAATGAGTTGAAGTAAAATTAAAATATTTAAATAAAGACATTGTTACTGTATCCGAAAATCAATTATAATAAAAAATGGCATTATAAAGTCCCTATAGTTAATATCCTTTAAAAAAGTACGGTTTACTTTCCGATTCTTGACCTTTAATTCCAATTAACTAAACAACCACATCACTCTTGAACTCGTTCAATGCAACGGAAACATTCCTTGAAGTTGCTAATTTCATATAGCTTCCTGCCAACGATTCTTATTAAGCTGTTCAATTCTTTTCCTCTTGTATAACCTGATAAACGAAATTCTCGCGTTAAATGACTCTAAGCTGCCCATAACTAATTAGGTGGCAACAAATCCACAGTAATAAAGTTAGATGCATGTAATTTTACATGGGAAATACAATAGCAACATCGATTTCACATTGGTATTTAACTTTTGAACTCATTAAGCTCGAGACCATTAAGTTCGAGCTCGCCAGGATTGACCTCATCTCTGTTACGCATTGTAAATACACATATCTTTTCTTTCCGAACAATATTTATCATATAACAATACCTTATCAGAGAGGTCGTGAAGTTCTTGCCGCATACGGTTCATCTTCATCTCTAAAGTTTTCACCATTTCGCTTAGCTGATCGACATGTTTTGCCTTTTCACGATATGCTTTATCCAATTGTTCACGCTATAAGAGAACAATTAAAGCTGTATGAAATGTCAATAATTATCACTGAGGCTATTTGATATTTTACTGATAACCATTTTTCACTTCTCTTTCTTCGCCTGAGGCGATTTCGTGGTCTATTCTGTGATTATTTATTGATTATATTTTATCAGTTTTCGATTATCACCGCTCAACAAAATCTGCCTAAGATTACTTCCCGAATCAAAAGAACCTTATGATCGTATAGTTTTGTAAATATTTTATCAGTGTATTTGTAGAATGCTATCGCTGAAAATGGATCATATAAAAACTTCCGATTATCAGTTATCATTTAAGAGTTATCAACTATCATGCATCACATACTTCGTTGCGAATTTTATCGAGCTCATCAGCTTGCTGCTTTGCGATATCACTCAATTGTACCACCTTCTTTTTGAGACGTTCAATTTCACTCTCATTCGAGGCATTCGTCTTCTGAAAAAATCCCCGTTCAACATTTTTAATATGAGTATGAATTGAAAATTGCTGTTTTTAATTGGCTTTTAATGATAAAAGATAAATTGAAGTGAAGAAAATATCAGTTACAAACATATAGATATTGTTTAGTAAGTGATATAAATAAAAATATATTAAAGTTTTTAGTACCGTAAGTAACGATATCGTCACAACCTACTATGTTATGCTTATCAAGTTGCATTTTTCCCACAATTAGCACTGTTTTTTGCAGTCAACAGTTAAGAACGCTCAACCCATATACATATATCGCATTACATTACTATATATGCTTATATATGTTTATATCTATATTTATATTCATATTTATATTTGTACTTATATGTACCGGCATAGGATATTCTAAAATGTTATGCTTCCGTAATACAACGTAAATCTTTGGCAAAATTCATCAATGAATGTTTGAAATGAAATGCAATTTCGATTCATCTGGAACAAAAACGAAAAATTTAATTAGTAAAAAAAAATAGGCGAACCTTGAGTACATCAATCTGTCTATTCGACGTATCAATCTCTGCGCGAAGTTTATTATTCTCGAGTTGTAAATTAGCATATTGCTCTTCGATCGTATGCAAACGATTCTGCGCACTTTCGAGATCGTTCTCCAATGATGATACCAATGCTTTTGAATCAACCAATTCCTCATTCAAACGACGAATATTTGAATTCACTACAATATAATCGAATGCAATTTTTAATCTTTTCATTGAGATATTTTCATAAAACAATTTAAAAATAAATTTGCTTATTCATACTACAAAACTGCCATCCCCACCCCTATACTTATTTCCAAATCTATGGCTTTCGCCGGGTTTGCATTATCCACCCATTTGGATCTCAGTAGCACTCTTATTTATGAAATGGCTGCAAGGAGGTTTTTATCCGTAACTTTCGATGCATTTTTCTCATGAAAAAAGATGAAAAGAAAAAGAGAGTGAAGGACGTAAAAGTGGCATCACACTTAATTTCTCTTAAAATATTGTGAGGGGATGAAAAATATGAAAATCGCAAAAACCAAATTTCAAGAATAATTCCCCTGCAATAGTAATTAATCGTTTATTTTTGAAATAAAACTATAGTGACCTATAGTTTTATTAAAACTATAGTACGAATTCCAATATCTTCATTGCCTGGATTAGAAGATTGTTTTTTATTTTAATTTTTCACCGAAATTACTAAGGATTTCTCCATCTGTTGAGTTTTTTGCCAAGTTGTTTAATCCTCTTCTCCCCTCTGCTAGAACAATTTTAAGAACTTTAAAAAATAATGAGCGATCAAAAATTTACGTTCTCTAATTTTGGCGGCTTGTTCGTTGCTTGTCTTGTTCAATGAGTTGACACGTTCGTTTGCAGCGTTCAATTGTGCTTTCAGCGTTTCGTTGGCTGCTTCTAGATTTTTCACCTCAGTTTGAGCAATATATGCCTCTGTTTTCCATTTTTGAGCTTCCTGGAAATGTTTTTTTTCTGAAAAATTCTGAACGGAACGAAAAGACTTTCAACCGCTAAATAAATGAACTATCAGAGTGGCAGCTGTAAAAAGAACAGGCATTTTGACATTCACCAATCTCTTTATGGTACAGAAATCAATTCTCAGAGCCGCTAAGTTTTTTTCTTCGTATTATCTATACATGAAGGCCTGAAGCATCAAACATATGTGATTTTGAGGGATTAAAGAATATGATGCTCATATTTTTGCAATTGTTCATATAAAAGATGAAAATTCCCGAGGAAAATACTTATAAGAAATGAAAAAAAATGCTGGTTGCTTGACTAGTAAATAAAATTAATATAAGGAATATAAGCGGAATTTTTGCTTATACTATAAAATATAAACAAAAAAATGTAGAATATATTTTATGATGATAGCGGCATAAATAATTTTAACAAATAAATCACAAAATATTACTCGATTTTATCATCTACTATCACTATTTTTTCCGTGCCACACAACAAAAAAAGAATAAATTATAAGCTCTCTTCAGAAATAAAGAAAAAGAATAGAGAAGAGTTTAACAAATCATATAAATTTTTGAAAGAATATAAATTAGAATAAAAAATATCAAACCTTTTCGGCATCGATACGGATGGCTTCAAATTCATCGCGAACCTTTTCTAGCTCTTTATTTAGCGCGTCATATTTCTCTTCCCAATCGGTAACTTCATTGTGTAGTATCTTTTCTCTATCAATTCCCTCTTGAAGTTTCCTCTCGAGAAGTTCGATCTTCTCACGAAGTTCATCCTCTGATGCTTTCAATAATTCAATATCCTATAATTAAATCTCCAATTATACCTCATTAAATTATAATTAAAAATTTATCAATTATAATTAAAATTAATCTTTTTTTTGCTTTCAATTTATACTAATTGAACTGGCAGCAGACGAGTTACCTTACAAAATCTAATAACCATCAATAATAATAAATATATGATCAAATAAACCGTACACCCAATAATAAATAATTTATTTCCATTCACTTATTTAAAAAGTGTCTTATAAATTGTGACACATTTAAGGCATTTCTTATGTAGTACGAATAATTGAGCAATTAATACACTATTATTGGGATAGAATAAGAATAGCAATAGAGGGACTACTACAATGAAATCTACAATAGACAAGAGAGCAAACTTGAGGGGAAATACCCCGATATGACTCTTGCAAAAACGAATGATTGTCAGCGAGGGAGAGGAAGTAAAGAGGAAGTAAAATCACTTCATGCTTTCACTTTTCTCTCTAACTTCGTAGATAATAATTCTAATATTTCTAAGCACTGCTCAAACACTTCAAATAAAGAAAGCATATCACGCAAGAACTGCTAATTTTTCATTCATAAGAAAAGAATATTCATCGTTAAATTCTTCGAAAGATGATCTACGAATATGAATTCGAATCGCGCTCTCTACCGTTGTCTCTTTTCTCCTCTCTTCTTCTCATTGAATTTAAAAATGCAAAAAAAAAACTTACTATTGCTTCATTAAGAATAATTTTAAATAAGCGACTTACACGTTGATGTTGATCACGTTCATCATCATGTTCATTTTGATACTTTGTTTCAATGGCTACTATTTCAGATTTATGTGCATTAATTTCACTTTCATATCGTTGTTTTAATTCGTCGATTTCTGCCAATTGTCGATCGTTGATACGTTGTTTCTCAGCTAATTCATCTTGTAAAAGTTGTAATCGCCGTTCGATTTCATCCTGAAATTAATTTTTTAATTAATCCATTCAGTAATGATCATCGCTGCAATAGTGAAACCAAAAGATTCGTTAGGAAATAAGGGATTTCATAAAAGATATTTTCTATTGCTAATCTCAAATGGGTAATGGTATATCGTCAAAACGATTACCCGAAATGATTTGCGCAATTTTGATAACGCTTTATATGAGCAATAAAATATAAACGCAAATGTTTTTTAAATTATCCTTCTAAGTTGGTAAGGATTGATAAAAAAATTGATTAATTACTTTATTCAGAAAATTCATTCTTTGGAACACTCGTCATCTATTTAATGTAAGTTTTAATTAACAATTCGTTTATAGGCATAAAATATGATAAACATGTATTTCCGGCGCCTCTTCATACTTACTCTTTCATTTTCGAGTCTCTCCACGTCCAATTTGTGTCTATCGCCCAATTCTTTCACTCTTATTTCAGTTATATGAGTTGACTCGTATGTATCAGTCTTGTCTGAAAAAAAAAGTGAATTTTCGGTTCACTTTATGTGGTACTTGTTGGGATATTGCGTCATTCAAAGAAATTACTGCTATCTATCTATATGTTTAAGAAGTGATCCGATGTCATACGTAACATTCGAATTAAGCGATACTGTATCGCTAATGATACCCTTAGAATAAAGTATTTCGAACGGTATATTGGCTTACGTGACTCTGATTTATACTTTAGTTGATGATTTTGACGGTCGGCTCTATAATCGTATTCATGCCTTTATCCGCTGCAATACACTCGATGCTATTTTTATTTCATTTAACCAGCTATCTACTGATTGTTGGGACCAATAGATGTTAGCAATTGAAAAACAAGTCTCTTCATTCAGTGATTAATGATAAAAAGTTTAATTTGTTGCTTGTTTTAATTTGCTGGAGGCGCTACAATAGATCCTGGTGCTATATTCGTAGTTTATAGTTCATAGCCCACAAGTGTCCTGATCGAGAGAGGTAAAAATTGAACAACATGAGAAACAGCGAAAGAATTAAAAAAAGCAATCCAGAACTTGATTGAATCAAAGAGATATACTGAATCTTAAATAAAGTAAGTTATTTATAGCTATTTTGTGAGATTGAACGATTATATGTATAATGTCTAAGACACAATAATAATACCCTTTGGTTGAGTTATTTAATATAAAGCTGCAAAAAGCATAGAAAACAAACCGGCAGGAGTACGTAAACGTATAACGTTCTCCAATCGGTCTTTATTCTCCTGATCGAGTTGCGTCAATTGCCCTAAATTTTTCCAATCACTAGTAAATATCACTATATTCACATCAATCATAAAAACTGTAAAAATTAAAAAAAAAACATCGTAAATACTACTAAATTGTTTTACTATTATAGACTCTTTTAAATGTAAGTAAATTCAAAGTCCTATATTAATAGTCAAATTTGCATAAATGACGTATTTAGTATTTAAACAATGCCACATTGACTAACGTCTTAGTTCATCGATTTCAGTTTTTGCCTCTTGAAGTTCCCTCTCGAGATGATGAACTCTACTCTCTTCTTCTTTATAGGCTATCTTTGCCGCATCTTCACTCTCACTTAATGCCTTATTCTCTGTCCTCAGCTTCTCGATTTCTACTTCCACCTTACGTAGCTTCTCTTTAATGGCATCCAATTCAACGTCGGTGATTTGCTTCAAGCTGAAAATTATAAATACTATCATATTATCATATGATTGATTACTGTATAATCACAGAAATATCTTGCAAAAACCATCTATTAATTACCGTATTCAATTACAGTATTCTAACAAATGGCCGTAAGCGCTACTACGTCAAGGTGCAAGAACATTTTAGAAAAAAAAAAACTGGAAATATTATGGTACCGCATACCTCAGACTTTGCTTGAAGAGAAAATCTTTCCATGAAATTATTGCGAAGGCATCCATTTTTTTGTTTCAGTGATCAATGCATAACGAACGAGGAAAATAAAGTGAACAAAATTCAATTCCCCTGACCATCAACGATGCCACTTTCCTTTCCTTCGCTTCATACCCGTCATCTTATGGCAGATTGAAAAATAACGTTTTTTTTTTCAAACTTCGGCGCGTCAAGAAAGATCAATTTTTTTCAAATAACAAAGGTCAAATTTCCAAAAATTTCACCAAAATTGGAAAACAAAAGACCGTAAGATTATGTACTGGAAAGTATGCAAAGAATTTGCAGCTTCTTTCTTTTCCTTCAATAAATAAAAAAAACTCTCTAACGTAAAATTTCCTATGAGTACCGCTTATTTGATTGTAAAAAAAAGCGGAAATAAAAATACGAAAAAAAAAACAATAGGATTTTTACTCCAAAAAATTTCTCATACTTCATTATTTCATGTTTTTCCTTCTGCAATTTGGTGTTCAATTCGTTAAGCGTTGTGATTTCTTTTTGTGCAGATGCGAACGAATTCTCAACGGTTGTGATCTTTGCTTGACTTGTCTTTAATTGTGTATCGAATTCATCGTTATGTCGTCGCAACATCATCAATTGACTTTCATAGTCGGCGATTTGTGTTTTCAACTTCTCAATCTCTTCGATGTGACCTAAAGTACTCATATATGTTTGTTATAAAAAATCGTAAAAAGTTATTATTTAATCGACCTTTAGTTTTCTTTGTAAAGTTTTTGATAAATGGTCGATAATATTTCAACAAATTTTTTTCAGTGATCATTTTCGGCATTGATAATTTTTTACAAATTTGAATAAAAGTAAGAAATGATATGATAAAGTTGAGAGTAAGAAATAAGCAATGATAGAAGTAGTAAATAATAGGTTGGTAAAGCATTGGCAAAGGTTGTCGATTAAGGAAGCATTCGTTACTTGACAGTGATTGATTTTTTGTTCAAATTTTTGCATTTTTTTGAAAAAATATAAAATTTTATTTGGTGGAAAAAAATACATTCCACTTTTTTTCATATTTCACTTGGCTAAAAACATTAAAGACTCTTTCTTTAATGATGAATTATAATCACAATAAAGAATTTGCATTTAAGAAAATAAATAAATTTATTTTTTTTTTATAACGAAAATAAGCAAATAAACATAATTTATTGATGAACTTACGCAATGAAGTTTTCTCGATCTCCTCCTTCTTACTGATTTCGATTTCCATTTTATGGTTGAGATCACTCAATTGTCGAGTCAGATCATCTTTCTGCTTGCTAAAACTATACTCTATGCTTTCTGGGATTGCTAATCTTTCATAAATGCCACCAGTAAAAACATAAAAGAGTCAATTTGTCGTATTTAATCTAGAGAGAAGAGGCAGAACACGAATGAATTATATTATTAGAAACATGAAGTAAATCTAATATGAGAGATAAAGTCACTCCCATCACATGCATCCGTATTCGAGCAACAATATAAGGGATTAAGGATCGATGAATTAATTTAGTTCATATAACAACGATTCTCCTATAATCGTATATTTCATCAATAAATCTTTATTGTTTGACCGTTTCATCGACGAATCACAATAGATGAACATTACTAAATAGCCAAATGTTTCAAATTTTCCATCGATGAAGTTCAATTTTTTCGATATCTTTATGTAGGCTGTAACCCTGCAAGTGGTTAGGGTCTTAAAGCGAATCTACGAAATGAAGGGCGAATTTTCGCTAGTGGGTGTATTAGATATTTAAGTATCGGGTGAATCTGAAATACGATAACCACGGCCAGGTCGAGATTTGCTTCACAGAGGATACGGTTTTCCACTGGACTTCTAATAGATTGAGATCCTGATTAAGGTTCAAAATTAGGTAGCGTTTAACCATTCTAAGGATGTAGATCAAAGGATCGACTTAGGTACACATCGCTAAGGATCGATGTTCGAAGACTGAGTAATAAAGAGCGCAAATTGTATAGGCGTTCAAACGTAAGTTGATAATTGAGAAAATGATAGAACAGTACTATACTTGAGTTTTTAATGCTACAACTCAAGAAACTATCCCAATATTCAATGGTTCAGTTTACGGGATTTTTACTGTAAGAAAGCAGTTGGTTGAGTTAACGGTACTTTTGTTAAGCATACGGTATATTTACTAAAACCACTTTAGAATTCAATGTGCAGTTACCGTAACCAGAAGAAAATTGCTAGCGTACTAATTATTGCTTATCACAATGCAATATAAACTTACATCGTTCGCCCAACATCAACGGTTGGGATGCAAAAGTATAATTGCATTCGGATGTGACAATATCAGCCGATAAAAATATGAAGTTACCTGGATCTTGGCTAAGCGCCATCCACCTTTTTCCCGCCCATTTCAAATCATCTAAATAAATCGTTTAAATAGCACTACGCATATTCATCTCAATTAACAGCAGACCTGATGTCGTCACGTTGTTGTTTGATCTCTTTGACGGTCATTTCAATAGCGACCGTATTCTTGGTGGTGGTACTGTAGTTGGTCTGCAAATTGTCTAACTCACTGGTTACCGCATCGAAACGAGCACGTTGATCCTCTAGATCTTTGAGAAGATCACGCTTCGAATCTTCGAGATTCTTCAGTGCGAAATCTGAATAGCAATTTCTTTTGCCGATTAGTGCTAGCAAAAGTTTTTTTTTATTAAAATCCTCTTTCTCGGAATATTTCCCGGGAAAAAAATTTAGCGCTGTCTTTCCCGAGATATAAATCCGGGGTTTTCCAAATGTCTGCCTCTGTGGTAATGTCTGCTAGTTTGTCCGATGGTTTCAATTCTGAAACTGCATAAGCTGGAGCAACGAATATCTTGCATAGGTCACATCGAATTTTACAAATGGCCAGATCAGCCAAAATGTTCATTCACATTGTACTTCACATATTTTATTAACTGTTGGTAATTTATGAAACTGATTGTTATGGTGGACGAAAATGGAATAGCGCATATCGTGCCAGTTGCGCTGGTGCATTTTTCCAATTGTTAAAATGCGTACAGTGCAAAATGTGTTCTAATATTTTCGACATATACATTTAAACGATGATCCTCTAGGCAAATGGCTCCAAATTTAGCATGAAATAAACAAATTTCATAATATTTTTAACTCGGTTAATATCGCCCTAAATATCTGACGGTTTATTACCACTGACAACTGGTATGTTCTTAGCAAGCCGCAATGCCATAATCAATTATTTTCACTGCCTCTGATCGTAAGCGGAGGAGGAGAAGACTGCGGAAAGAGTAAGTCTTTAAATTAAATTAATAGAATCGAATCAGACTAGAATTAAATCTTCAAGTATCGCATTATAGCTCAATGCCAATCTCATCTACCCAAAATGGTTTTCACAGGTCACTCATGCACGGATTTTCATGAAAGCCTAAGAACCACTAGAAAAACCGATCGACACCTCCAATATGTAATTTATTTGATTACCTTTTTCATCAAGCTTTTGTAAGGTGATATTGTATTGAATCTCGAGATTTCTATATTTGTCTTTCACACCGTTTAAATCGCTCTTTAATCGTTTGTTATCATCGACGAGACCTTCGATACGACGCGACAATTCCGCTACACTAAAATATGATTCATTTCTCATTCATTGCTGATAGTACTGATAAGCGTTATCATTGTCACCATTCAATGCTGTCTCTTTTCGAAACTTTCATATCTCGCAGTTGGTAGATTTCCAATAGTGAATTAATGACGCTATTCACTGATAACATAACTGAAATTCACAAAAAAAAAGGAAATCAGAAGATTCTCTAGAATTTCGATTTCAAAAGAGATATTAAATTTGCCTTAACTAAACAAAGCGAAATAATTAACGAATCACATTGAGATGGCCAACGTAAAATCGAAAAGATGATCAATCCTTAATATTATGCGTATGTTAAATGATAAAATATGCAAATTTTGCCTTAAATTTAAAAGAAAAATACCGTGTCTTATATTCCTCTTCGATTAAACGATTTTGAGCTTCTGCATCCTCAAGTGCCTTCTTCACACTATCCGCATCGCTCTGATCGATTATACTAAAGATTTTATTTATTCTTATTTATGAAACGAAAATATCGTTACGATAATAAAATATCGTGAAAAGCATTCTCTCTTGTACATAGAATTTCATTAATTTTCAGATATGAATTTTTTGGAAAGAATTTTGCGCGAAAATTTGAAGAGTGCGAATGTTTTCATAATCATTCCCTTTGATCAAATAAACTGATGAATTAAGGGTTAACTAAATTATCACTGCAAGGCTCGACTATAAAGTGGGAAAGCACATCATAAAAGATGGCACGATATGGGCTTTTTTCTTCCACTCATTTGACGAAATAGTTTGAAAAACCAAAAGAAGTAAAATAATGCTTTCATATTTGAAATGCATGAAAGACCCTTATTAATTTTTCTGCAAAAAAACTTTTTCAATTGTGATTCGATTTGGTGTAAAAAGAAAATTCGAGTGATTTAAATTGACCGCGAATTTTTCCCATTTTCGAATGCCTATAATTGTTCTCGAGGATGGGGGATCAAGTTGAGGTAAAGATATCAAATAAACACGCAGAGATAAAAATATATATTTGTGCCCACAAAAGAACACTTCCATCTTGTGTATTTATAAAGAAAATTTGCGAAAGCGCAGAATCACTGTCTAATTTTCAGCAATGAAGAATCTTTGAGACAAGAGTGAATGCAACAAAATGAAATCATAAAAAGCAACTAATCTCAAATTCGAGATATTCTACCACCAGAGCATTGAATAAACTTTAATGGCCTGAATTTTTCGAAATTTTCTTTTCAATAAAAAAAAGTTTAAGGATCCCTATTAAATGCGGAGATATCAAGGTATCAAAATAAACAACAAAAAAAATAATATTTTATTGGAAATACGAACGTTTTTAATCGGCGCACTTCTTCTTCTAGCTTTCTGCGTGCATTCTCGGTAATTGTCTTCTCACTATCGGATGCACGTAAACGTTCCTCAAGACGTTTCAGCTCACGATTCGCATCTTCCATTGATTTCATTCTATAAATCACAAGACTACTAGGCGATTAATTTCATACTTGGCTCAATGATTAACTAAGAACAAGAAAGGTAGAAAGAGTAAGATTTTTTTGGGAACCATTTTGAGTAGCTCAATTAGATCCCCAATATTGTAGGGCTAACTTTGACGCGAAATACTGTAAAGGAGTTAATGTTACACACTAATATTCATGACGATATTACTGTACGCATTAAAAGATACAGTATATTCGCATTCGAAATGCGTGAAATGTTTTATAGCGGATTTATTGAAACAATATGGGAATTCCCATTTTGTATTTTACAAATTCACTCAATTTTGCCTGATATTTCAAAAGTGAAAATTTTTATGCAATTATTGAGGAATTCGAAGAAATGACTGACTCAAAATCCGTCCTTGAAAAATTGACTCAGAATCCATCTTTAAATGACTGACTCAGAATCGGTCATTGAATGACTGATTCAGGATCTCTCTTTGAACGACTGACTAAGAATCCATCTTCAAATGACTGACTCAGAATCGGTCGTTAAATGACTGATCTCCCTTTGAACGACTGATTAAGAATCCATCTTCAAATTACTGACTAAGAATCGATCGTTAAATAACTGACTCAGAATGCATCTTTGAAATGCAGCATCTATTCATCTACAATTATTCAAAAACGGTTTGTTGACATTTTTTCATAACGTATATCACATAACATTTTGTGCATATTCAAAATTCTAATCAGATAAAAACAAATACTGTGTGCTGAGTTCTTTCTTCGTATCAGTAAGTTGCTTCTCGAGACGTTTACGTGCTTCTTCTGCCGTTTCGAAACGAGTTACGAGTTCGGTGATCTTTAAAAAAAAACTTTCAAAGAATTTTTACAATTAAATGAGAAAATGAAACGAACAATGAAATGGAAATAAGACGTATACTTTACTATATCAACAGCCTCATAATACAATTGTGCTATTTGGAGAACATAGTGGGGTATTATTCAGGAAATTACTTTTTTTTCGTTTCAAAAAAATATTTTTTGGAATTTCTGTTTCAAAAATTGTCACGATATAAAAAATTTGTTTGTTTACATTGTTTGTTACATTTGTTTGTTTACTTCAATTTTTTCCCTGTTTCACTTGTTTTTTTGGCTTTGTTTATTTGTTTTGATGTGTTTGTTTGTTTTGTTTGCATCCATATGTCTGTATGTACTATGCGTGTGTTGTTTATAGGTATATGTCTATGCGTGTCCACTTACGTGCCTGCATACTAACCTACCGCTGAATACGGCTACAATCACTGGATTAGCACCTCATTTAGTTTAGAAATCAAAGGGTAATGTTGAATGTGAGCGCTCCGCATTCACTCTTTTTTTTTTGCTGATAATTCAACGTAATAACATTCATAAACTGCAAAAAAAAATCTTTGAAAAACAAGCCTGAATTTCAGCGTTTTTCAACTTCCTTTGCAATTGTTGAAGTTCATTATCGCGCGTTCGTATCGCATAACGGACACTGCGCAAAACTTCTGATGGTATAACATGAGTTCCTCCTCAAAAACAAAAGAAAACCAACTTCAATAATACTTACCGTTTATTGAACAATATAGGTGTTTTCTAATTTGAAGTATTTACGAATGTATAAAATTTAAGTTAATCAATTAAAATGTTGAATGATTTTTCCTCTAATTTTTTTCACAATGACAAGAAATAAACAAATAAATAAATAAATAAATAAATAAATAAATAAATAAATAAAAACAGCGCTATTTAAATGCTATGAATTAGTAGCGAAATATAGTGAAATGAATAAATAAAATGGCTCAATAAAATGTTAACCTGGTGAAAGCGATCGAGCTCTTTTAGTGGTGTCTTTATTCGATTCTTTAGTTAGATCGTATATCTTACGAAGCACTTCCTAGAATAAACTCCGAATTGCAAAACATTGGAAGAAGAAAAATCTTTTCGAGAAACATAAAAATCCATGAATTTATTCTTTCCCCATGCTCTTTTCGCATGTTTCATTATCCCACACGAGTTTGTTCTGGATCTCCCTCTCCCTCCTCCATTTTTCTAGATCTGAAATGAGCCATTATTACTATTGTAACAAAACTTCAAAAGTATTTATTAACGAATAAGATGCCATTCTTTTTTTTTACAAATTTTCATTATTACATTAGAATTTGCAGAAAAATTATGCCTGGCATTCAGCGAGCTTGTCCTTGGTTCTTCTGAGTTGTGTTTCAAGCGCAGATAGCTTGCCGATACTGCCATCTCCACTTGACTCGAGCTCAACGATTCTTTCAATTGCCTCTTCATACCTGTTATAGTAGCAGTAATTTATTACCAGTCGGTAGCGTTACTTAATAATAAGTTTAGTGCTGCTCAACAAACTCTGTGCTATAAAGAAGAGATTGTTATTGAGTTGAGAAATATTTATAAAACAAAAAAAAAAATTCTATACATAAAAGAATTATTTACGCTTCCAAAGTTCTCTTAAATAAAATAAATTGTGAAATATTTCAGTGTTTTTTTTTTAATTTTTTTCTAAAAGTTTAACTCAGTTAATAATTTTCACAAGTTTTATTCTTTCATCAACTGCTATTTTCTTTCTTTATCTTCCTCACTGAAAAAGAAATAAATAAATCAGTTTCACTTATTGATGAAATTTTCATCTAATTCTTATTTAGAAATAAACTTCAGCTGCTGATCAGCTGAAAGAAAAAAAAAACGATTAAATAGGTTAAGCGAATCTACTTCTTCATAAGTGCGTCATAATCTTCAGCGGATGCTCCCATAGGTGCCGCCTGTTGCTCACGGAATCTTCTCACCGCATCCATCAATACGCTATCCTGGTTTATCATCGTTGTTTCAGTTCCCTGAAATTCCAGCGAATTTCCTCGACAATCACCGTATAACTCCACTTCCAGACAGATATTGCCTGCGGCAATAAAAAATCATTGCAGGAAACTGGTGGAGGACTTCTTTCAAATTCAAACTGGTGTTAAGCTGCTATTTGCCAGCATGCTTTCAGCAAATTAACGAATATTAATATAAATAAAACGAACAGAACATATCTAACTTCATTTGGAACTGCTCAACTTCTTGTGTGTTTGGTTCAGTGTGCTGCGTTAAGACGGTTCTAGCAAAGACCTCGTCGGAAAGCAGTATCCCAGAGAGGATCTCAATGAAAAAAAAAAATCAGAAGGCATATGTAACGTTGCAAAGGTCATTCTGCCGAAAAAAATAACTAGAGTGCTGTGAAGCTAATATGCAGTTTCCTGCCGAGGAAACGCTTTATGGGAATATAGGAGCGATTTAATTGAAGAGAAGGGAATTAAATTTGGGGATTTGCTTCTCATCGAAGAAGGAGCTCGTACGGCCAAAACTTTAAGTTAAACTTGCCGCAATCTCTCAAATAACAAACTATGTCGATATAGAACTAAAATAAAGAGAGGCAAATTGGAACTTAACAGAATGCCGATTCAATAGTTTCGTCAATAAAAGTAATAAAAAAAATTTCTGAAATATTCCAAATATCAGTAATAAACTTTGAATTAAAAAATCGACCTCATATGACGAAAGATTGAGTTGACGAGCGAAACCACCAACACCACGGGATATTCTTGCAAACTCGTTACGTTGATTTTCGAGCTCACGTTCCGTTTGATCCTTATATTCACCAAACTGTCTTCGTACATGCTGCAATTCGGTCCATAGATCCATCATCTTTTTCTGTTCATCGCTGAGATATTGGGCAAGATTCTGAAATATTAATGTATTATTCAAGAAATGACATCATTGATCTGCTATGCTACAATATGATAAAAGAACAGACATACTGGTTTAACTTTGATCAATAAATGCTTCGAAGGTGAAAAATTAAAATCCCATTTTCTCTCCGGAGTTCATCTCTCGCCAGCCTTTCTTTTGTGCTCCTTATTATTTTCATTTTCCTGTTTTCTCTCTCTGGTAAAAGAAGTCTTATAGCGATTCCCTTGAGAGGGTTCCTTTCCTATAAAAAAAATGATCATTTCAAAGAAGTGAATCATCAGCTAAATATTCGATTTTAAATTTCATTCTATAGATATAACGAATTCGGGTAATTGAATAATTTAAAATACGTTTTTCAAGAGAACAATTTGTTAGTCATTATCATTATGTTTTCTAAGATTTTTTGGCCACAAACAAAGAAATCGGTTGGTTATTCGCAAATAAGTAAATATAACGCGCACCTAAACAGTAGATCTATTTCGGAGGTAAACTGGCTACATGAGATTTGCATATGAATCTAGCATATGCATATATATATATATATATATATATATATATATATATATATATATATATATATATATATATATATATATATATATATATATATATATATATATATATATATATATATATATATATATATATATATATATATATATATATAACAGCAAACAACCGTAATAAGAATAATGTTCGTAGCTATATTGGCGCATCGTTGCTGCATTAATAAGATAAAAACGGCTTCAACGAATGGAAAGTCTGATGATAACTCTTGAGTAAAATAGGTCACTGTCGATATATTAACTTGATTTTTTACTGTTCTATTCAACTCTAAATAAAAGAAATACCCTTTCGCGAATTTGATAACTTCTTTCTTTTTCCTGTATAGTGAGATCGAATTGTTGACGAAGATGTTGTATTTCGGCTTGCAATTGAGCATTTTGCATACGTAATTCCTCAACTCTGTAATATTCATTACAAGATTAAATCTACTTTGGTCAAGTAGATATAATTTAAAGAAATTTGACCATTTGACCAATGGTCAAATGGTCGTATTCAAATTGGTTTAAAGAATCTACTCAAAATCTCCGTTACCTTTGGCATTTTTCTCTTAAAAATTCAAAAACGAAATTCCCATTTTAAAATTTTTTGCAATTTTGGTCTGTTTCTGCTGCTTATTTAAAACAGTTTCTTCGGCAATCGCAGCAATTGAACAAGACTTCTAGAATCTTCAGAAAAATTCCATGTGCAGCTCAAGGCATAGACTATGATAAAATTCAGACTATCAAAGAATAAAGCTAAAGTAATGACATGAACTTTACTCTTCTGGATTAGCCAAAATTGTCGACGACAAGTAACTCAAAATCCGTTACGTCCGAATCAAATATAGGAGGCAGCCGGCTGTTTTTAATCCCAGATCCTTCTTATACAATAAGGTAAACAACAATTGCTGAGCGAATAACTTTTTATGCAAGCCTGATCACCAGTGCATAGATTTAGCCCTAGTAAGAGCCTTCTAAAGATCCTTTGTTGAGGGTGAATAAATGGTGAATAACGAAGTGAATAATATGTGATTATGCGCCTACTTCCGGCGTTCTTCGTCGAGTTTGCTAGCGAGTTCGTATTCAACCCCGGATGCTTCTTTCATTTCAGGAGTCCACGTTTCGGATACCTCCGAGATGTTAAACGTTACTCTATCGTCCGACGTACGTGTTGCAACTTGTCGTTCAATTTCGGCAATACGACGACGGTAATCTTCAACCTTAATCAATAAGCGATTAGAAATGAAGAAGAGCAAAGTTTCTTGCCTATCATAGGCTATCAACCATCTTCTACACTTTAATAAGGTTTAAGTTTTTCGAAAATTCAGTTGATCGTCATAATCGCAAATCTGCTCACTGTTTCAATTCTCCACTCAATGCAACATTTGTTTTTAAAAAATCTTCAAATATTGCAAGCATCTGTTCAGCTTATTCAAAACTATTTCCGTCTTTTTTAGCTATATTGTATTTGATTACTCAGATATCACTTAATGAAATGAACGAGAAAAAAGGCCATTCATTGCTCAAGAAAGAAATAAAGAAAAATGTTTCGATTGAACACATAAACTAATTCAAACATCACCTGACAAACAAACGTACACATAGACACAGAAGCTTATATATATATATATATATATATATATATATATATATATATATATATATATATATATATATATATATATACAGGTGCAGCTTTATTGTATTTAAGTTTGGCTTACTTTACGTTGTAGGCCAGCCATGAGATCGGCATGTTCTCGTTGTTCCTCAGCATTTGCATCGATTCTCTTCTTGAAACTATTCAAATCGTCTTGTGCACGATCGAGTCTCAATACTGAATAATCCGATGCATGTGATGCCGATGCTAGCATTGTGTCTGCGGTGAGTGATTCACCCACATCAAAATATGCAAGATCATCACTCACATCACCACTGCAATTGAATACCATTTCATGGTTTTCACTCTTAACCACATAAACTTTCCCATACTTATTCTTAGATTAAAAAATTTTTGAAGAAACTCTATTTGTTGATGAAATGTGGAAGATAAAAGATAGCTGAATTATTTATGATATTTTATTTAGTATATAAGTTAGTCTCTATATGCATGTGCAACTTTCAATAGTATCTTATATTGGAATAAAAGTGTTTATACTTCTTGAAAAGTCAGAAAAACTTTTTTTCACTCATTGAAGCATTGAAGCATTGAAGCATTTCATTGAAGCAATTTTTCATCGTCTTGCCCTGTCTATTGCGCGGTCGGCTGTGAAGCTCCTACCAGACTGTTGGCTCCGCTCAGCCGAGCCACCCCGCCCAGCACAAGGGCGGCAGAACAAGTCCTGACAGTCATAGGGGGAACGACGGTGAATCGGCTCGTCAGCATCCGGCGGGCAGGAGACGAGCCTAAGCCCTAACCTTCACGCGACTGACCTGCTAGAGGTAGAGGCCGACCTACAGATTAAGTCAGAGCAGGCGGAAGCGATATGAAGAGATATGTATTCGTAATGAATGCTGTGTTCATTGAAATAGATAAAATAATAAACGAAGCATTTTATTTGCTGCATTATTCTTAATTCGTGAGTAGCAGCCTTCTGTGATTAAAAAAAATTAATCCTTCTATGAGGCTATTTATTGTAGATAAAGAGAAGAGATAAATTCATCGTGATATTCTGCTTAGTACTTCTAATTTTCTTAATGTGAACGAGTAATTTTTACTTCTTATTTAGTGAGTAAAAGTAAAAAGATAGCAGCCATATTCCAAGTTCTCTTTTGTCGATTTCTAAGGTATTTTTACTTCGAAGATTTCTATCGCTCTTGAAGAATTTTACTACTGAGGTATTTACTCTTCACTTATTAGCAAAAATTGAAAGGAAAATCTCTATAACATTGCAATACATGAGGAGAAGATTCTCTGCAACATAATTGAACTTTATTCAAAGCATTATACCTGAATATAAAAAAATTTAATTATTTATAATTAAATTTTATAATTAAATATAATTATTATAATTAATTATTAAATATATATAGTATACAATAATTAAAATTTAAATATAATAATTATAATATAATTATTTAATTATAACGATGCGAGAGATATAAAAACTTTTCGTCTTTTGCTACACTTCGCATGAGATTTGTTAATAGAAAGCAAGCTAAGACGCAATTTCCATTCATCGATAAAATTTTAATTTAATTTTCAAAATTTTAAATAAAAATGCTCAATTTTGTAAGTATTATTGCATTATAGGACAGATCACGAAATTTCCCCCATTTGATTTAGATAGTTAGGCAGTTTCATTCGTTGAATTCGGTGAAGAATTCCCCTTTTGGGATACGATCAAAAGTTTAAAGCCTTATAAATCTTATTGCAGCACAATGATGGTTATGAAATGTTTTTTTTGTAAGTCCCGCTTGGAAGCGTTTTCGTTTGCAAAATTAAATAAATTCCTAATTTTTGAATACTTTAATTCGCTTTCAGTAGCCACTTTCTAGATATATTGAACTGTTTTATTCAAAAAAAGAAGAAAAACACGTTATGCGCTTTTTCTAATGGGTACATGTCGAATTCCTTTGTTACAAGTAAACGATACGTTCAAGCATCATAAAGTCAAGGGATTGTTTCGGTGTTGAAAGTACCAATAAGTGATTCTAAAAGCTGAACGGCTGCTGTCTATCGCTAAGCTGCAAAGAAGTGGGATCTTAAAGCATGCACACAATCGCTAATTGGATTATAGGCAAAAATTCGGATCATCCATAACTTTCAAAAATTTCAGAATATAGACGAACACTAACTTCTCTAAATTTTGTGCAAAATTTCCTCATTAAGCAGAAAGGATTTTTTGAATAATCTTAAAGAAAATACAATATCAAGCAATCGCATTCCTCAATATTTATCTTTCTTCTACGAGAGCAGATGATTTTATATTACATAATTTGTGCTTCCCTATTATAGAATAACAAGTTTATATAGCGACAAAAATATGCGATAAGTGGTAAACGTTTCTTCATGATTTCAAGTATGTCTTATTTTAGTTTTTTTTTTTTTTAAATTGTTGCTCTTTTATTTTGAGACAATCTTATTTATATTAAACAAAGAATGGAATGGAATGAAATCGATCCAAGTGGACTAATACTTATTATCATTACATTATGCAAAAAGATAAATAAATAAATAAATAAATAAATAAATAAATAAATAAATAAATAAATAAATAAATAAACGAATATTTCGTTGTTTAATGTACTATGGAAATAAGTTCGATTAATATAAATAATGAAATAAATTCCCACAAATCCACAAAAGAATTCGATTCAATTTATGTATCTATAAGAAAAAAAAACTGCTATGGAAAGTTATATCAGCGCAATGTGTTAACAATCGGGCATTCAATAATAGCGTTTGGCTGTCTAAAAAAAACACGAGACGATAAATGTGAATATTTCAGCAAACAAAATTCTAGACGATACAATCATATAATAGGCAGATATCAATAGAATAATACAACCATCTAGCCGAATGAAACCAACAAATAGAGAATGAAAAAATACAAAAGTAATGTAACAAATCTATAATTTATAGCCGTATATAACATTGTTAAATTATTTGATAGGTACTGATAAGAATTGATAAGCGTTATCAATGTATAAACTTGTAGTGATAAGAAGCAAAAATATGAGAGCTACCAGTATAAATATTTTGATATCAGTGTATAAACTTGTTCGGGGCACTGATATCTTATCGGCTATTAGATTCTAACCGATAAAGATGGAAAATGCAAAAAAAAAGGGGGAGATGGCGTCAGCAATCTATCACCACATAGGAAATAACTGACAGTACCATATGATTCTACCGTAAACATCTGATAGTTACAGTGATGATGACGTTTATCTACTGTATACGGTAATAATGGGTCTACTGTGTTATACTGAACGCATGTGGTTCTACTGTATATACTGTTTTATAGTGAAGTTATATGATTTCGCTACATTATACTAAACGTTTATGGTTATACTACATATGCTATGCTATACTAAACGCATATGATTATATTGTGTGCACCGTGTTATAATAAATTCGACGTTATATTATCATAATAAATCATTTAAATATGCGAACAATTGCATAAAATACGCATATACGACAATGCTTTGTAAATATTTTTTATGAATGATTTCATGCAAGAATTCTAAGAGTGAAAAGCATTTTAAAATTTCAAATAATTTGTTTTCATTCGACTTTGTGATATCATTTTATATGCCTGTGAAAATCCCATTTTTTTTAGCTGAATTGATGCGTTAAATAAATGCGTTAAATAAAAGAATATTTTCAATTGTATTACTTCATGTTTCTTTGTTTGATTTGTGCTGTTGAGTGATACGATAGATTCTAGACGTTTGCATTGATTATATTAGCAATTATTTTCAACATATTGAACAATCATTTTTTGTAAACTTCGCTTTTATTTTTTTAACTTGTATTTTCTTTGCTTTAACGTTCTCTTTGAACTTTTTTATAGATGCATTATAGTTGCGTTATATCTTCAAATATGTTGATACACATATTTACACATCTAGCTGACAGACAGCTTCAAAATCGAAGCTATAATAGCTAAAGTAACGCGACTCTATTAGATATTATGGACGGTTTCCTATCGCCATTCTCGTTATCAAAGGTACGGCAACATTTGCTAATGGGTATGTTTGCTCATGCTAGATATGGCTCAAGGCCATCATCGTTTATAAAATATTCGATAATGCAAAATTTGTGAATGTTTAATGAATCGATGCCTATGCTTATAAGTTTATGTATATATTTGTCTGATGATTGCAACTAAGTGACCCTGATAGCTACAACTAAGCGACCACCGACGTTAGAGTTACCAAATCCAGTTAGTATAATGACCGAAATTAACTATACTATAGCATAACTTTCTATACTAGATTATACAGTGATCTATAATTTCAGAAGGATATTGTAGATATTCAATGTAGAAAAAAACGCATACATTTTACGCCAGGTGGATTTTTTTAACGATCGAATGATACCAAAAAACGAATAAATACTCTATAGAAATTTATGTGGGTGAAAGCATCGATTAAAGAGTGAGGGCATAGCTATTTTTGGCAACTTGTGAAGATGGTTAACCAAAGGAAAGCAATAGAAGGTCACATATTGTGCCAAGCCTTCTCGCACGCGTCTACACTTTTTTTTGGAAGCAAGCTTTTAAGCATTTTCAACCACAGCCTCTACATTCAAACAACAACAGTTGAATATCGCTGAGCTGAAATATTTAGCTTTCAATGATTTTCAGCAGGTGGTGCATCATTTTGAAGTATATAATAGAGGTTAATGCACTACATATACAAAGCGACAATGCATAAAGAACCAAAATCCGTGGAAAAACACATAAGTTTACAAAAATTTTTCATAAAAAAAGAAAATTGAAATATGAGATTGAAGATAATCGTTGAGAAAAATCTTCGTCGCTTATTCAAAAAAAAAAAAAAAAGAAAAGAATGGAAAGCGTTTTTTTTTTTTGAAAAGTATGAAAATTGAAAAATTTGCTCGATGTAATCAAATTTATGAAAATAGCTCCGTTCCACTAATCTAAAAGTAACAGTGAGCGAATCATTCAAAACTAGTTCCATCAGCAAGCGAACCCCATCTGATCGAAAATTGTGAAGCATTTAATCGTCTAAAAACATCCCCACGAATGCGACTACAACTCAACATTTTCGAGTTTCTTTGTAAACTGCAAAATTGCATTGCAGCAATAAGTTTCAATTTATAATTTATGAAGAGTTCAAGCTTCTTACCCCTGATCTCTTATTAGTACTTCAGGTTCAAGCAATACTGATGACCAGTTCAGATATCGATCTTGACCTATGGACGAATAATAGGTAAAGTTTTGAGCTCTATCTCTGATTTGCGAAAAGTTCAAATTTTCTTGATCAAAACTTCAAAGAAACCTATTTCGACTACAAAAATCTACTTATTATTCATCCGTTCGCATATTTACAATTTTTTTTTTTAAATTCACCTATAGTCTCCATGAAGTAATTAGCAATTACTAAATTCTATGTGAAATTAATAATGCGTTCAATCGCGTATCACCGCTTTTTGATTCACCTGTGAACCAAAAACGAGATAGCCACACAATTTGAAAATAGCTGATATTTAAACGATGCTTATAGGGCGCTTGGTAAGGCTAGTAGAAAGCAAATCGATAAATATAGAGCTTTCCACTGGATATCATCGCCGCCGAAAGACTTCAATCCCATAAGTAAGCATCAGAAGTCAATTAGTAAACTTACCCGATATTGGTATCATCAACGGCCGATTCATAATTGGTACGTGTAATAACAGTACGTGTGACACGTTGCGTGACGTCGGCATGACCACTTTCAATGGAGGAAACATCCTTGGATAACTCCATATCGAAGGTGTTCGCCCTGTAATATGAAATCTTTCATCTGCAGCAATGCGATGATAGATTGCCGTTTTGCTTTTTTTTTTACGCGCAAAGCAATTGTTGCTAATATGGAATAAAATTTTTTTCATTCTATATGAGCATGTTCCATCTCTCGGTTTCTCTCTCTCTCTCTCTCTCTCTCTCTCTCTCTCTCTCTCTCTCTCTCTCTCTCTCTCTCTCTCTCTATGTCAACGAAACAACAGCAGCTTCCGGAAGCTGGTCCAGACTAGAAGCCGGAAGAAAAAATTATACACTATATGAACCAGAGCTACGGTTAAAGCAATGTTTGTTGCGTCATGAATATTATTGAATGAAAACTATTCAAAAAAAAGAAAACAAACAAACAAGCAAACAAAATTGATCATAAAAATTTGCATTCAAATATTACGTCGCGATAATATTTGGAAACAGTTAATAAAGAAAACTGTTAAAATTTTACTGAAATTTTTTAACTGCGTTTATTGACAACCGGTAAGGAGGATTGCGCATTTAAAAAAAAAAGCGGCTGTTGGTCAAAGCTCGACGCAAACGTGCACGATCAATATAAAAGTAATTAGTTTTGCTTGATTTTCTAATATTTGTGAACCTGATGCACAATGGCGCAAACGTCCGATTGCTCAATTTTTGTGAGCAACGCGAAAAGCTAGGCATCTATAGGCTAGTCCTAATTGCTGGATAATTGTCGTTGGATCACTCAAATGAAGCAATGTTGCTTTCACTCGCAAGGCTTTTAACATCGGCGTAAATATCTATCAAATGAATAAAAAGTTCACTTTGTATTCGTTTTCATTTAAATATTTATGAAAGAATCTCTGAAAAAAAACCATAAAGCTTGAAAAAGTAAAAATAAATTGATAAGAATTACGTTTCCTCTCAAGAATGTGTATATTTACATCCGAATCAACTATGTAAATGCTAAATTTTTTCTTAAATTCCATACGATTGGTGTTTTAAAGACAATTGAGTTTCATTGAAAATTCTTCTCATTAAAGAATTTTTTTTTTACTTCATAAACATCTCAAATCATTTCTCACTAAAAATAGAAGTCGCATAAAGTTAAAGATATTTGAAATAAGAAGAAATTGATAATTATTCTTTATAAAGAGAGTTCGTTGAAAATAAAAGAAATTTTCTAACAATTAAAGCGCATTAAAACTCTTGATTTCATAGGAAGTTTTTACTTATTTTTCTTCATTTTCTACGAGAAATTTTTCTAAAATCAATCGGAATCTTCCAAATTTAGAGTAGAAAAATATTATTGAATCAATGATTCACGATGAGCACACTGAATAATTTCTTTTATTCATAATTACACCAAAAAAAAAAAACGATTATAATGAAATCTAAAAAGATATATAATCAGCAAAAATTTAAATATCCAGAAAAAAAAGGAAGAAAGGAATACTGCTAAACGTAGTTGCATTTAATATCTTCAATGAGATTGCAAGCAAGACAACATTATAAACGAAAAACAAAGCGATCCCAAAAAGCTATTGTATTCATAGTTTTCGTATAAATTAGCACATATCAATTTAAAAGGCTAAATTGCTGAGCACGTATCATATACCCAACCACCTGTCATATACTCAACGGCTTGGGCAGATCCTAAGAGCTATACGTTGGTTGTTTACCTGAAATAATAAAAGGGAAGTCGCAGGAGATGCTGTAGAGGAATTGAGTATGGTCAACAGAGCTATCATAAATCTATCTTTAATATTCCTGCTTTTTTAGAAATATTAGAGATAAGTTATTTCGAGGAATCAAATAATTCAATGATGAAATTATCGATATTCAAGAATAGATTAAATTCAAGAGTAAGCAATATCTCTTGAATTTAATCTATTTTTGAATTTAATCTCTTGAATTTAATCTATACTTCAACTCAACAATTTGAAAACAAAGAGGAAGCAATTCGAGCTCGAATTACAGTCTCAAAGGTATGAATATTGTACGCATTAAAATGTACAATGAAAAGGCAACACAAAATGCATAGCGTGGGACGTTGTTGGCGAAAGGCTCCTTTTTAAAGGCACTTGCGGGGCGTTTTTTTTTTCTCATCCAATGCGGTTACAGCCCCAATGGTGCTGCACTCAATGCACTCTCGGTTGTGCACAGAAATTCGCCACATTGTACAAACAATTTCACATTGCTTGTCTAACTTCCTTCTTCAATAGAATTAGACAAAATTCAGGAAAATTCAAGAAAACAAGCTCTAAATAAACAGTGCATACGATTAGGTGAGGAAGGAGTGAGCCGGAGCCGATGTGAGACGATTGTGATTACGCTATAGTCTTTTATTTAGCTTCAGCTCAAGTTGCAGATAGTCGGAATCTGAAAAAAAAAATGTAAGAAAGTAGATAATCAGTGTCGGAGCTGCGTTTAATCCAGTAAATTTTTAAGAATCGCAGAATCTATGCCTATATTTTTCCTCTCCATAAAATTTGTACAGTTTTATCGCCAAAACATTGACAAAATAGTTTGCATTAGAATCAAATATAAACGAATACATTATAGTTTTATGTTATTTTTAGATGACTCCAGATTATTGCCTCAAGAATATTGTCAGCACCTAATGAAATATTTTCTAGATGGAAAGCCATAATTAGCTTATGAAATTTGCCTCAGGCGATTGTGGAACGAAACAATAAGTCATTATGTTTACATCTCGGGCGCTTTCTTAAGAATTACTTTAATATATTCACTTAAAAAATAGTTTTTATTATATTAATAACACTCGTTTCTTTGTTATTCTTTTAGAGTGGTTCTTGAGTGGAAGATTGTTGTGATGTGTGAAGATTTCCTCATTTCTAGAGGTGATTTTTTACATTCATATAGGAATGTTTATGTGAAGAATGTGATCGACTCTCAAAAACCGGAAGTATTGCTATCTTTCATTGAGCCGAAAGAGTGCCAACGAACTGTTCGTGGCAATCGATCGTCCTTTATTAAACGTTGCGCAATTTATCCTTGTCTTCTAATTCCCCCACCCCTCTTTCTCACTTCCCTAAACCCTTTTTTCCTTCCTATCCTCTGCATTTGTTCAATCATTCACCTTTGAAGTGAATGCTTACTTTGTAGGATTGCAGTGTCATTGGACGAATAAGATGCTATGTGCATAAATTTCATATTTATTCTTGTAATTACTATTTGAGGCTATGGAAATAAGACCAAATTCATTGGGAAATCTGTATGCATAAGAATGACTTGAATTTTTATTTCTAGTTCCCTAAATTTTAAAACTTCCCTTCATTCAATGTTTAATTTACTTTCCTAAAGTAATAAGACAACAAAAAAGTCTCCTTTTTCATTTTTCCTCCAATACTTTTATCTATAAACCCGTTGATTCATATACACAGCATATATACCATCTATATATGCCACTTAAAGAATGTTCATCTATATCATGTGCACAAGATCGATTCTTTGAGCAGAAAGTTAATGCTGCCTAACCGGTTTATATACATGTGGAAAACAGATGGTGATATAAAAAAATTGTTACATAGAATGAAAACTAATCGATTATATTGCTTTTATGGTACATACAATTTTAATTTTTAATTTTTGAATTTCGTTTGTTTAAATATATATATATATATATATATATATATATATATATATATGAAAACGTTTGAATTTAAATTATATATATATATATGTTTATTTATTTATTTATTTATTTATTTGTTTGTTTTATTTACTTATTTATCTATTTATTTACTGTTTGTTTGTTTGTTTGTTTATTTACTTATTTATGTGCTTATGTATTCAATTTATTTATTTGCTCGTTTATTTACTTATTTGAAATAAATATTTATTTACGTTTATATTATTTATACAAGCCCCTCAATTTTTAGCAATCTTATATGCCCGAAGGGATTATTTGAAAGTAAAGACCAAATTTAAGAGCCCCATGTGTTCATATGAAAGCAAACAATAGTGCCTCTTTACTGCACTTTCTTTTTGCGTGAAAATAATGAGTATCTATCGAATAGTGCTATTATCTTTCATCGCATCACGATAATAATAGAGAGCATATATGAATGTTGAGGTTGCTATGTGTTGCTGTTTTATAAGCAATTTCACTCGCTAAGCTCTAATTAAGGTTCGTCGTTCCTCGGTTCCCAAACTTTTTCGCAGTAATTTAGTCGAATCTTTTCTCTCTCTCCCTCTATCTTTTCCACTTTTTGCCTTATCTCTCTTTCTATCTCTAGTGCGATTTTATTCCAATAACAACAAAGAAAAAATACCGATCTTCAAAGCATCTGTATCTTGTTCAATGTTTGATGCTTGATATAAACGAAAAATTTCTTTGAAATTTTTATTCCTTTCAAACATCAAATAGGCATACATCTTCGTATATATGTGGCATATTCGTCATTCGTGAAACGTTGTTTATACGCACCACTTCAGCCATTCCTTCGACTACTTTTTTTTTACACATTTGTGAATCAGCTCACTTTCAACTGTGCATTCAGATTTTCCCATTCCAATCAGCAGCCGATTTATTTTTATTTTCGTACGATCGAAGAAGCCTAACAATACAAGTGGGTTAAATAGTAAAATAAATTCCATTCAGAAGCGATTTTATGATCTCCTCAAATATCGATTTGCAATTTTAGATTTCTCTATAAAATCGATTTGAGTATAGCATCGAATTTCTTCTATCGTCTTTTAATATTTCCTCTAAAGCATTATTTTATTTATCGAATAAATAAATTTTGCAAAATATATTGAAATTTGCAGAAAAAGTAACAAATTTATTGTTGTCATAGAGCGTCGCAAAAGTTAACGCCTATTTTTATTGAAGTTGAAACGGTCGCTCGCACAATCTTACCGTCGATTGCAATGTCCCGTTGACTTTCGCAGAAAGCACTTTCACATGCACGCTCTTGTCAGATGCTATTTGTATTTTTGCAAACATTGCACAATATTTCGAACGTTATGTCTTATGTACGTATGTGTCTGTGTCTGTGTCTGTGTCTGTGTGTGTGTCTGTACTTGTGCATGCATATCGAGCAGTTTCAACAGACGAATTGCAAAAATCGTAGCAACAAAATATAATGCTATATTTTATTTATTTATTTATTTATTTATTTATTTATTTATTTATTTATTTATTTATTTATTTATTTATTTATTTACTTACTTACTCATCTATTTATTTATTTATTAAATAATTTATTTGCTTATTTATTTATTTATTAATAAATCTTTGTTCAGAAAATAACAAATAAAAATTGTAATTTAAAAACCAAATAAAAAACAAATAGAAAAATCAAAACAAAAATTAAAAAACCAATAAAAAATGAAGATGTTTATTTAAAGCAATTGTATATATGAAGCAGAAGGAATATGCCGAACACGCTCCCAGATAGTAATCATTATGCAATATTGAGGTGCATTATTCAATAAAACATGCAGCAAATGATATGTAAATCAAACGATGCAACACTTGATTAAAATAGACATTTCTTCCTTTTGAATGACATTTTCCGTTCGATTATTCAAATTTTTAAAAGCTTTGAAATGAGATCTGCTAAACATACTGCTTAGGGAGAAAATTTTGTAGAAATTGAATGATATTTTCAGTGTTATTGCAATTCATCACCGTTCATAAAACAGTTCTGTTTAAAGGTGCCAAAAAATTTGCATATTTTCTAGCTTCATAAAATTTGCATATTACATTTACTCTATAGCCAATCGGGTATTAGAGTAAAACGAATTCTTATACGACAATCTGTACAGTTGGTGAATTGCCTGCATTAGAAATACTTTAAGAAATATTATAATTTCATTGATTCTTGAAGGTTAATGTTTGATTCAGTGGATAGTGTTGCAAAAAGCACAAAATGTGCCAAAAGAGTTAATATAGATATCATCGTTTAATATGAGATGAAACAAAAAATCATGAAAGAGAATTGCACAATAAATGAAAAATTTCCATTAAAAGTTTTATGAGAGAGTGAATGAGCTGTGAAAATTGGTTTCGATGATTCAAGCAATACGTCTCATCGTTTCTTTTCAAAAAATTGTTCTTGATTATTGCCCCATTCATTTAGAGAAAACTGGCAACGAGAACATCAAATCAATATATATTATTGCTGTAATCTTTGATATATTCGCAAGAAAAAAATTACTTTTTGTAATTTTTGAAAAGACTTTTTTGTTATTATGAGTGAATTTGCAAGTGAAGTTTGAAAGTATAAAGTAATGGTGGGAGGAGGTTAAAGTATAAAGGAAAAGGGCTAAGAAGATTAGAACCATAAAAGTAGACCTAGCCATTTTTGACAAAATCTGAGTGAAAAAATTCGCCAGTTTTTTTTTTTTTTAAGTTTTGAAACAATTTTATGGTTCCTTTTGCATAAAAATCGTCCATTTTTTTTCTTCATCAGCACAAGCTGCTATAAATTTCCACTTTTTTCTATAGTGTCCTCTCTATTGGATCCAAGGCATTCCTGAGCTAAAAGCTTTTCGTTTTACATTAGAAAGTCCTGGATGTAGGGATGTTTATGACAAATGAGGTTCGATTCTCGATGCGGAAGAAGCATTTCGACGCAGATAAACGCTAATCAACTTGTGGACTTCAGTCTTATGTGCGGTGTTTTTGCATTCTACGACATCATTAGACATTATTAAAAGTTCTGTGTTATGATTAGTACATGTGAATTTCTGAAAACGAATTTAATTTTATGCAAATAAATATGCAAATTTAAAATGAAATATATATTTTTTTGCCTAAGTGGAAACAATTGAATTTCTTAAATATTTTTTCGTGTAGGAAATTTAACTCGAGTTTAGCAAAAAAAAAAAAAAAAAAAAAAAAATGCTATTGCATTGCATCAACACATTTAATGAGTAAATTACTCCACACATTAGCTACGCTAAAAGCATATATCGGCATCCATTCTCGTCACCAATTTTCAGGAATTAGTTAACTCTTAGAATTTAAGATATCAACTTTTTTTTCACATAAAAAATTTCTTTATTTAATGAAATTTAAATGGGCGCTTTTATGGGTGAGCTACAAATTGTAAGCTTTGATTGATGACTTCAGTGAAGAAAAAACGTCGAAATTTTATGATCAACGAATAATTTTTTTTTAATTTTTTTTAAATTTAAATTTTTTTTTTTCATAATTTTTAATTATTCCCCATGTTTGTTGGCTATTTTAATTATGCCTCAATTCCTGGAAGAAATCCTGAAATTTAATACCGATCCCTCCCTGAGAGGGAGTCGAAGAGAACGGAGTCGAGCAGGAAGAATAATCCATATATAATTTAATTTATATCGCATTTATAGACGACAAATAGCGGACAACTAAGAATAGAGTGACTAATTAATTCTTTGAATATATTCATCTATGTCGAAGAATAAATAGTGTCGATTCGTTGAAAGATTATTTATAATAACAAAAAGAACGGACAAAAAGAGTTATTTGAATTGAAAAGAATTTTTTATGTTTATAAATGATTGATAGGAAACAAAAACGATTACAATGGAAATTTGTTGGAATATAGTGTGAAAAGTTTGTGCTTCAATAAGTTTGTTATCAATAAATATCAATAAACTCATAAAAGTTTTGATATCAACAAAAAAAACGCTGATAAAAAGAAAATAAAAATAAAAATGTTTTGTGTTTTTTTTCGGGTTGAAAATATTAAAAAATTGAAAAATTTTTCTTTGCATTCATCTATTGCATTTTTGTAAAAAAAAATGGTTTTAGTAAAACGAATCATTAAAAAAAAAATTTATTTTGAAGATAAAAAGCGATAAATTTTCATTTCCATCTTCCAGAAAAAAATTCACTTCAGATTTTTGCTCGATTTTAGTACGAATCGAATAATTAAGATGCAACAATCCTAATTTCTATAAACCATCACTATAATTGTCCCCTCGCATTCAGGTGTCCTATAGAATCGTTGAAAAATTGACAAAATAAAAAATAAAAAAAATTTTTATTGATATCTGTAAACAACACCTCCGTATTCAATAAGCATCATGTTCTTACGCATGGAGGAGATTGGAATAAATTTCGGCACCGACACACAAAAAAAACGCAAAGAATCCAAAAAATCTTCACCTCCACAATGATTTGGCAGGGCTTGACCCCGCTCATTACCACGACTTTATATCAACCATACATGCACGAGGTGGAAATTTCACAGATCCTGCGCCTTTAGATTTCTCAGCATCGAGCAAATTGTGCCACACTTAAATAATTATGTTTCATTTGGTACTCTTTCTTTCGTTATCTTTGAGATTCTCTTCGTTGTTTCTTGAACGTTCTTACAATGAACAACTATGATTATCAACTTGCCTTCGAGAAACTTATTTCCCATTTACTCCTCCTTTCCCATAAAAATTGCCCATTTTTATCCACATTACGTATCAGCTAATTCAACACCTTTCAGGAAAAAAATTTTAGGTTATCTCATCAAATCGAAATCACTGAAATCTCAGGCTCTCGAAATTAACCGTTTCTGTTGCGACATGCATACGATTTATAATATTCCATAAAATAATATTCGCCCGATTATATATATATATATATATATATATATATATATATATATATATATATATATATATATATATATATATATATATATATATATATATATATAATGCTGTGATGCTAAAACAAAACATACGAGATCTTATTTTAACAGAAACTGAGTGGATAAAAACAGTACACTCCAACTTATCGAGTTTTTCGCCACGAAAACTTCAAATTTAGATCTTTTAGAGCATTTTGAATTGAACCCCTTAGCATCTGACTAAAATTCTCACCTTTTGAGGTAAAACTCTGCAGAGATTTCATCTGTACGAGAAAACAAACAATGTGAGCTGTTTTCTCTTTTAATATACTTCCTTCCACCCTGCACGTATTTGTATCTCTGACTCATCACCAAATCTCCATCAGCAAAAACAACGACTCTTTAGTGGGGAAAGTGGTCTAAAGCAGTTTGTGACTCCACGTAAAATCCCCCAAATATCAACGATCACAATGGCGCACACTCGCTCAACATATCATCTGGTATTAATTTTGCGTAGCGCAGTAACCGGAAGATGCATCATTCGACCTGTACTCCATTTCAGCATACAGCAAGTCTTACCCAACATCTGAAATTTAGTCAAAATTTATTTCCTTCCTAAAAAATTTATATAAAAATCGAGTTGAAATCATTACCTACTTATAATCAACCCATAAAATGCTCAAATTTTTATCGATGCCACGCATGCACCTTGTTTATCAGTGATAGTTAAATGTAATAGGCATCGTGAATATATGTTTGTGCATGTGCGCACGGACGTCCGCGGATTACTGAATCACTGACATATTTGAGTGTCTAGCTCGAGCTTTTATTCACACTAAGGTCCTGACGTCCAGCAAACCTCAAGTAAGACGAGTAAAAACATGACCTGTGATTTCTAAAAATTCATTTCGTTTGCACTAAATGAGCGCGAAGTTGGGCGATATTTGAACTTTGGGGTTCATTTATATAAGCTAATTGATCTCTACATCAGTGTTAACTTAAGCAATCTTTATTAACTATAACAAAAATAGTAGCGACAATTCCTTTACATTTTTAGAAGATGCAATCATAAACCAAACATTTTTCACTAAGATTGCATCAGCAAATTTCTCAAAAACCTAAGCCGCAATTCAGCCGTCGAAAAAACGGAAATCCACAGTTTTTCAATTCTAAATTTCGGAGGAAATTCAATGTCGATGATACCTTTTATAAGAAGATGTCTTGTCGGAAAAAACTTCGAAACAAAGCACAAACGATAACCTGTGTAACGGTACCCGTAATGTGTTGCATATAATGTGACATAGCCTTCCAATGTTCTTCAACTATTTCAAATGTATACGAGCACTTTGGATCTTGCACCTAAACTTATTGTCACTGCAAACCGGAAAATTATTCACGCATAAAACCAATATTCACACAATACGCTCAATCTCCCTTTGTTTACAGATTAGAAAACGACCGACGACTCGCCCACCACAACATACCTGAGAAAAAATCAAATGCAAAATTTCGTGGAAATCCCTCATGAATCTAAAGGATACCAAATCCTAGATTAGAGATGTATTCGGTGTAAAACATCGGTAAAATAGTGCGCACAAAATTAATAAAATGATGAAAATTCGCGTATGACAATAGTGTACCGCATCTTTTAAAATGTAATAAACTTTTATACAATTATATTCATAAATGGCCTCTAACTTAACTACTACTTTTAAATAATTTAATTGTACACTCCATATTACTTCACAAAAAAGGAGTTGTAGATTGCTGTCATGCTGATTGCTCACATTCATATTGCAACTGCAAACCACATCACCTCCACTCATATTCTGCAAAATTACCACCTATTCATATAAAACAATCTTATTATGGGCGGGGATATGAGATAAATCCAAATATATATCGTATCGATAGAAAATTCGAATCTAGAAAGGGAAAACGGTTGGAATATCCTTAAATGCTTCAATGGAAACTAAACGAACTGAACCCATAATCAACCAAATAACAGCAATAAAATTTCCTTCAAAATTACTATTTAATAAAATTTACAAATGAGAAAAAAACAAACAAACCTCATCGCATGCAATACACCGAGCAAATGTATGATTATTACGTTCATAAACGAATGGCAGTACAAGGCTATCATCAACCCAGAAACGAACAAATGCCTTCCAATAAAGTTCGATTACTTCCGATTGCCATGTAACTGTATCGCCTACTTTTACTGTTTCACGTTGACTCCGACATGCTTCCGCTAACTCCGATATACCGTAGAACTGAAAAATAATACCCCATTCTATAATGAACTTTTTTATAAATATTGAATCCAGGGTGAAATATATAGTCGAAAACAATAAAACTATGTTTTTAAAAAGGAAAACCAGCCTTCTCAACTGCGTCAGGAAAGCAAGCATTCCCTCATAGAGAACCTTTTTGTAGATTTAAGGAGAAAAGCAAAAAGTAAACCAAAATTTTTGTGTTATGACAATCAATATCCCATAATGAATGAGAACCTCGGCATTAGGACATGAACCTTCGGTCTTCTACTTCCCGAACAAACGCTCTAACCAATACGCCATCTTGCGAGCCCCCTTGCGATGTTGCCTCAGTTCTATTGGTTCCTTTGTACAATGCGACATATCCCATGGATGTATAAAGCCAACAATTAGAATAGAATAATGATCATTTGATATGAGACGATATAATAAAATTCGCTCTACGATAAAACTTCAACTACTTATATTATGTTCGAACTATCTAAAATAAAATAAAGAAGTCTATGGCATTTATATTATATTTAAGACAAAATAAAAGCTTAAACTAAAGGAATTTACGAAGAGGAAAGTCGGTGTAGGCAGATGATGGATTAGATATGGAAAATGACTAATTTCAGGAATGATAAAATAAGAATACGAAGAGCGCAGTATGAGACACATATAAGGATGCTTATGAGCGATAACACTGAAAGGAAAGAAGGAAAACAGGTTAAATAATGTGGTAATAAAATAACCTCAGCTTCCCTTTCGATTTCGGCAATTTCACGTTCACATTTCGGTATCGTAAATCTACCATCTCTAAGGAAATTAAGGATCGTTCTAAAATGAGTTGCATCACGATCGATGAAGATTTCATCGTTATGCGATCCACTCGCTCGTGACCATCGTTCATCCATCATCGCTTTCAACATTGTTCCCTCAAGTCGACCCAACGTCAATTCAGTAGTCTCGAATATTGTACCGCCAACATTCAATCGTATCCGACCCGAATTCATTAGCTTGTATGCTATAAGAAAACGATACACCTGTGATAATGATGATGACTACATTTCCTGTGTTTAAATAGCATTCAGGAATAAGCCCAATTTTCCGAGCCGAAATAGCGACACTCGGATGATCTTTTGGCGCAAATGTCAGGTAATACTATTTTATAGTGTTATAACGTTATTATATATGGGACGTATATGTAACCAAATGTATGTGGTGTTAATCAAGACAAGCATTTACTTAGCAGTATAATCCGATATTAGTCTCAATTCGAATCACAGATAGCAGTGATAGTCGTCATATTTTTATTGTTATAAGCGGATATTTCTCGCAAAGTTTACCTATTTACTTACAAGTTTACCTATTTACTTACAAGTTTACCTATTTACCTACAAGTTTACCTATTTACCTACAAGTTTACCTATTTACCTACAAGTTTACCTATTTACCTACAAGTTTACCTATTTACCTACAAGTTTACCTATTTACCTACAAGTTTACCTATTTACCTACAAGTTTACCTATTTACCTACAAGTTTACCTATTTACCTACAAGTTTACCTACTTACCTACAAGTTTACCTATTTACCTGCAAATTTACCCATTTATCTACAAGTTTACCTATTTACCTAAAAGTTTACCTATTTACCTACAACTTAGCTACTCACCTGTTCCATTTTGTCCGATATCGCTTTATAATTAATAAAGCGCCAACAGCAATTAACCTAAACTTCGGCATTAAGTAATATTTGCATAAATTATAATTTATACCGCATAAGGCAATTACATTATATCATAGATAAGAGATGATATGAATATAAGTGATAATTAAGAGTAGTGTGTTTGAAGTGTACAATTAGCATTGATGATGCATTGTTGCCATGACACATCGCTCACATATAAGAGAACGCGATTAGAGATATAGCAGATGGATAAAGCTTTAAATAGTGGAACTTAATCCGATCCTATCACCTATTCTATAAAAATTATAGGTACGAAAATATTAATAAATTGAAAAGAAAAGATATCCTCTTATTGGAATAATTCCAAAGAAAATTTTAGATAAAATATAAAAACATTCAAAAAAGTTTTACTCAAAATATAAAAACATTCAAAAAAGTTTTACTCTTTTTTTGGAGAAAAAAAAAAATTCCACATAACTAAGAAAGAACTTAATGTGCAAATTAAAAGAATTAATTTTTGAAAAAAAAAAGAATAAATAATTAAAGATAAATTTAAGAAAAATATTCGATGATAGTTAATAAAAAAGCAAATTAAGCTAAAAAAGTTCATTATATAAATCAATTCCAAAAGCATCTTGATTGAATAATAAATCTTATTCCTCACTCTATCAAAGCACTTTTAAGGATTAACTTTATATATGACCATCTTCCTATGTCCTTATTACCATTTCCTGTTTTTAATTTTATGTTTCGTTATTAAAGACTTATGGAAAATGCAGAGAGTTGAGAATTAGAGAGAGAGTTAGAGATCAAAGATCGCAGAAATGAATCGATATTTGAATTATTTAATGACAACAAAAAAAAAAACGATGGGAAAGATTTCATTAAAACAATTAGGTAGGCGGCTTAAAGAAAGATTATCAACATTGTTCCGATCAAAGAGAGGGAAAGAGAAAGAGAGAAAGAGAAAGAGGGAGAGAAAAAGAGGGAGAAATAAAGGGAAGAGAGAAAGAGAGGGAGAGGTAACGAGGGAGAGAGGAAGAGAGAGAGAGAAAGAGGGAGAGAGAATCGAAACAACATCGATACCAATAAGGAATTTCATAAATGAATTCAATTCCTCTCATAAATTACCTAGTGATATGTTCGCTTATATTTTCTTTTACTATTCATACTTTTGCTTATCAGTGCATTTTGCTTATCACTATGCCTATCACTTATTCTTCGACTGCAATTAGCAGTTATTTTTGCTTATCACTCCTTTAAGGTTACTTTACTTTCCTTTTTAACGAATATTAACTTGTCCTTATAGCATTCATTGTATTGGTGGCCCTATAAAGTATGTCATAAATAACAGTAGAAGAAAATTAACGTAACAACGACTCCGGAAGAACATCAATACAACAACGACTCCGGAAGAACATCAACACAACAACGACTCCGGAAGAACATCAACACAACAACGACTCCGGAAGAACATCAACACAACAACGACACCGGAAGAATATTTTCTGAGGTGACACGAGGATCGGATAAGAGATTTAAAAAAGACAAAGTGCCCTACATCGATTGGGATAGGCAATAGAGGAACGGAGCAGCGAAAAGGTGAAAAAACAACAACCAAATTGAATCACAAATGCCATTACACATCGAGATGAACGCATTTCAAAAATAACTGCAAATAAAAACTTCCTGCTCAGACAGCGGCGTTATCGATGTTTGTAGATTAGCATGGACATTTGCGCCAAGCGCATTATTAACTACGCATCAACCATAATGAGACAAGTAACTATTGGATCACAAATGGGGATGTCAAGAAAAATAGTGCAAGCTGAAAGGTGGCCATTTACCTTTGTTTCACATCACATGGAGATATGACGGAGAGGGGGAAGGAAGGAGGGAGGAGAGAGGGAGAGGGGGGGAGAGAGAGGGAGAGAGGGGGGGAGAGAGGGAGGGGAGAGAGAGGGAAGGGGAGGAAGGTGGCCAAAAGCAACACTTACCACGTAATAGGAATCGATCAGGCTGCGCACCACTTAGCAACATCACTATTTAATTAAGCAGTGCTGCTTCCTTTTATGCGCATAATAGCTTCATTGCAGTATAGTGCCTAAATCGATTCGACGATACCCATTAATGGACCACCCATTTCATTAAAAAAAAAAAGAAAAGCTCAACGTTGAATAGAAAATTGAACAATTTAAAAGAATTTATTGAGTTAATTTCAGATAATTTGCATAATTTGATATCGAATGAGATAATCGATGAAATTTGCATAATTTTTTAATTAAAAAAATTTTAAATGGAAAAAAAATTTTTTTTTGAAAAATTCGATGAATTTTTTCCTCTTTTTTTTCTGAAAGAAAAAAATGCATTTATTTAGAAAAAAAATGGAAAATTTTGCGAGAAAAAGATTTCATACACTTCAAAATTGTGATCTATAGAAAGAATGATGCTAGCTAAGCTTAATCAGTTGAATGCGCTAAATAACAATTTATAATTTATGCATTAATTTTATTAGTCGAATAACGGCCATAATTAAATGGCCATAATTTAATAAATGACCATAATTAAATGACCATAATTTAATAAATGGCCATAATTTAATAAATGACCATAATTAAATGACCATAATTTAATAAATAGCCATAATTTAGGAACGCCCATAATTTTAATTTTTTTTTTTAAATTTTTTTTAGACAGAAGAGAGGAACAACTTCGAAAGGAGTGCAAATGGCGGATAAAATCTTATATGCAAATTATAAAAAATTTTAATGCAGCTAATAAAAACTATTGAAGATACGAAATTAGGAAGCATTAAGGAAACAAGAAGGTGAATCCATAACGACGGGGATGTGATGCTGCTCTTGCAAAGAAATATTTTTTGCGCATAGGCAACTTCAATCGAATCGTTGATTACACTTATTAGTGAACAAAGAGTTAGGTGGAAGACGGCTGGAAGCTGTACGAATGATGACAATTGAGATGTGTTTGAGGTAAATCTGTAAATTTTATATTTGAAAGAATCTATGCTGATCCAACAAACAGAGAAACACATACAAACGCTCAGACACGACGTTGCCACACCACATGTTTAATTTTACAAATATTTGAAAAAAAATTTCTAAAAAAAAGAATTAAAAAATAATTTTCAATGGGCAATAAAAAAGAAAAAAAAAACTTCTATAAATGTTGTACTATGGCTGAGCAATTTTTCTAAGTTTCTATTATTGAAGTTAGAGATCTATAGGTATAATATGTATAAAAAAATATATATCAAAAAATAAAAAAAACTTTGAAAATTGGATTTGTTGCTGTGAAATTAAAACTACTAATAAATAGAAATGCAAAACGAAACTCGTCAAAAGTTGTATGAGGCTAGCATATGTCCTCTCTGTAATTTTCCGTCTCATTAATCGCACTCACGTGCAAATCCATTAAAACGGCTGGCAGAAAGCGCACATATATATATATATGCAAACATATTGAATAATTAATCAATAGATTTGAATATGCTGCTTGATATGTGCAAATAGAGCACTTTTTTGGATTCGAATAATTCAGTGAACGAATCATTTCAATCAATACCCGCAATATTTTTATTCAATTCATTACCTCTATTATTCTAAATAACTCTATTAATTTAAATATTAATTAAAAATATCATTTATTAAAAAATTAAAATATTTTAATTTTTATAAGATTTCAACAATATTCATATGAAGCAAATTCAAATTTAAATGCATCAAATATCCCTAATTATTTATTAATATTCTAATAAGCGATCGACAATTCGTAGATTTGAAAAGAAAAAGATAAGAGGGTAAGAGGGAATAGAGGCAGTAGAAGTGAGATAATTTGAATAAAAATTTTTGACGAGTGGGAAGATACGCTTCCTCGAATTCTAACGAGTGCATTGCACTGATGTTTGCATTAGGAGCATTAATTTATGCAAGGCGATCAATAAAACGAAAATATTAACAAATAAAAATATAATATTTAACTAAATCTCTATAAACATCACAATAAATATGCAAATTTTATGCACAAAAAATGCATTCATTAAAGATCTTTATAAACGTTTTGATGAATAAAAATCGATTTCAACGAAGCGTAGAGCGAATAAAATTACCAAGAAAAAAGATTTTTCTTCGCCTATAAATTTAAAAAAAAAAAACATTTTCGATAAACTTTTTGAAATATTTATATAACCATTTATATCGATTTTATTTTTCATAACTAATCAAAATAAAATATTTATTATTAATTTTTAATTTTGCGGTATATTTACTTTCATTAATAAGCAAGAACAATTTTATTTTCAATCAGTTGATCTAATTTGCTTGTTTATGTATTATTTTGTAGTAATGACAACTCTTAATATGTCTACTTAAATAGTATATCATACTCTCTGATTAATAGCACATTCCGAGCGACAGTGCCACTAAAATTAATGAAACCACGGCTATCAATGTTTTACGCACCATACTAAATGGTACACCCAAAATTCTCCTACCCCCCCCCTTCCCACCCTACTGTAAGTACCGTAACTATAGTTGTACATTCTCTGCCTGTACCATCTAATAAGTGGTATGCATACAGAATATATAAATGAAAAATAGAAGAAGAGACTGAAATATGATCTTAGTGTTATTTAATCAACTACCATTCAATTAAGTGCTATTCAACCGTTATATCTATAATAAGGTTGATTGTTTCGGATTTCTTAAGTGATGCGATATTCCCTATTTAAAAAAAAAGAAAGGGAAAAAACAGTGGAAATACATTTGGATAGAACATTAAATATTCTATTGAAAATAAATTCGCAATATTTCACAAAAAACATATAAATATCTCCACTATTTATTTATTTATTTATTTATTATAAATATTCAAATTATGAATATTTAAGGGATTTTAAATATTATTCGAAACTTCATAGAAAGAATAAAAATACCTATGAAATTATCAAACATTTATTTTCAAACATAAATAATATTCACTAAAAAATATCTGATATTTTATTTTATTCTATTGTTATTTGTATTTGTATTTTATTTTATTTTATTTTATTTTGTTTTATTTTATTTTGTTTTATTTTATTTTATTTTTATTTATAAAAATAATCGATTTTAATAGCCTGGCATATAAGTTACGATGAATGATATTAAAAACAAACAATTGATGCTAAAATAAACGACTCAAAACTGATATGATTGAATAGATATTGCCCAAAAATTTCCGCTTCAACTATATCGGTGGGAAATCGATACCAATTATGCTAAGGAAAACCAACTTTGAATTTTAATTAATATTAAAAAAATTTAATGCAATGTTCAAAAAAAAATCACTCAAGTTTAATCTTCCAACCGGAAATTACTTACCTCCGTAAGTGGTGCACCTATCGGAGGTTTAACTGTTACTGCATTGTGCAGCCTAGGGAAAAGATCAAGGGGGAAATGAGGATAGGCAGGGGCAAAATAAGATTTGTTCCCTCAATATTACCTCCATCGCTTAACATTATATCTTAATTTTTGACAAAAAACGTTGAAATATATTCTTCACCATTCCTATTGAAAGAAATGTGGCCGAAAACAAAGCGGCTCAACACAATCAAATGGCGAAACGAATTCCACTGTTTATTAAATTTATTAAATTAAATTAAAATTTATTTAAATTAAATTATTAAATTTAAAAAAAACACACCTTTCCATTTATAAACAAAGGTAAACACCAATAACAATAAAAATTATAACTACGATAATTTCATTGAATAAGGGTCGATATGCCTGCCAGAAAGGCGATCACCACATCTCTTCACATGACTACCATAATTACTTTCAATGTCACTCAACATTGCTGGTATTTTCTGCAAACATTGGTTTTATCGAACCCGGAGGGTGGAATTAAAGTTATAGCCCATTCTTCGGCTTTACTGACAACAAGCTATAGCCCCCTTCCGTCCCCCAACCTCTCAGTCTTACAGAAAACGAAGTATCGACGGGGCTTATTCGAACGTTTTTTTTCACTTAGAATATAAAAGGAAACCTTCACTTCAAAAAAAAAACCTTAAAAGAAATTTGGTTTTTTAGAAAAAAATATTTCTACGAATTCATTGTCATCTAACCAAAAATTTGGCATAATCATGCATTTCAAACTCCTTCCCATAGCCACAAAAACCATTGTTGGGAAATGAGAGAAAAAACGTATTAATAAAAAGGTAGAGCAAAAAAAAAAAAAACCAACTCAACTGATCCGGGTTACGTTATATTTAATGATCTATAGCTATTTCGGGTAGTCCGGATTATATTCGACCATGGCTTCTTTCCATTTGCCCACCGAGATTGAATTTAAATCAAATTCGTGATTAATGAATTTTAATGATTAATTCATTTATTCCTTAATCTTCCATTTTTCTAGCTCTCTTAGAAATAAAATTTAATAAACATTCAATACAATACAAAGAAAACAAATATCTCCCATCCCGATGAAGAAAACTTTTTTTTTTTAAATCATACATAAGCATAAATATTCATTTAATCAAAAACATTCAACAAAATTCAAAAAAAAAACATTTTAATAATGCACTAAAATTTCACCGTAAAATACCATCATTATGCATGAGGATTACAAACGAGCTGAACGCCTCAGGGCATCTCCCAATTGCCAATAATAAAGTTCAACTGACAACGACGGGAGCGGATGGGGAGTAAGGGGTCGATAGTATTGGTTTGTTAGAGCCTAATTTTACACTGAAATCGCAACAAATGAATCACAATGAAAGATTGAAATGCGAAGATTATATCAACAAAAAAAAAATTTCTGATCGCATTCTCTCACTAATTAATAGTATTTTAATAGTTCATTAGTTCGTTAATATACTCTCAAAACATCGAACAAATTGAATAAATATTTTCTTTCAACATCATAAAAAAATTTGAATAATTTCTCTAATATCTGATGATCTCCTCACTATTCACCATATGCCCCCTTCCCTATCACTCCGTCTTGGTCTCAACAATGTTCCCAAAGAAGTGCTGAAATGGGGAAAGAATGGGGGGGGGGAGGAAACGAAGGAGAGGAGGGTGGGGGAAAAAGGGGGAGATGGGGGTGGCGGTCGAGGAGGGGGGGGGGGGGTGGGGGTGCAAGCAAAGCAAAATTCCAAGTCTCTCTTCAAGCTAATTTCAGTAGGCAAAGCTCATGAATTTTTCTCTTCTCTTTACTTCTTCACAAAACAAAACATTCTAATATTAGAATCCCACATATATAACCAGTAAATAGTACCATCGTTAACGATCAAATCCCCTCCCCCTTCTCTTTGCCCTCTCTCCCCTCTCTCTTCCCCTCTAGTCGATCACCACTAATATCCAACCAAACAACTCTTTAATATGATCATAAAGCGGATATTGCGATCGATTGAGTAGCATGAAGTGGGCTCATAATATTTGTATTTTCGCCGAGTATTTCATCGATTTCTGCAATTATTTTAAATATTGTTCTTACAACATTTTTGCATATTTATATATTTTCGAAAAATCTGCATAACAAATAAAATAATCTCATAAATAAAAAATACCCAATAAACCTCTTTCAATTGAGTAATCATCCTTATTAAAAATATTAAACAACAAATTTCAATTTAATATAAACTTTATAAGAAATAATATCTCCGCAAGAAAGTATTTTATATAACGCCTCGATAATTCTCGAATAAATATGCAAATTTCGAGAAAAATAATGTGCATTGAAATATGCAAATTTGATAATTTAAAAAAATTAAAAACTGAGAAATACGATTAAAAATACCTTCAAGAACAACATGAAATCCGAAATGCAAATAAAGCAGATAGCCGAGGTGAAGAGCAAATGTTGCCATCGTCATTGCTAATTTATGTGATTTGTCCCTTGTCTTTGAACATAAATACATGCTCTTAAATAAAATTTCGCTTCAAAATTGCTTATAAAAAACTTTCCAATGCTGGAATTTAAAAAAAAAAAAAAAACTAAGTTGAACTATTTCAAATATTGGCGTAAAAATTCGAAGAAAAAAATGAAAAATGAAAAAAAAAAGTTTAAAAAATATATGAATCGCCACGATAAAAAAAAAAGAAACACAAAATTATAAAAGAAGACCGATGAAACAATAGCAGTCATATCTGACGAATACCACTCTAAATAGCAGTGCAATTATTGAGCCCAGCTAACACAGGATGGAAATCCTGCCTTGCGATTATTACGGGTAAAATTTGAACATATTAAGTTCCCAAAAACTTCTATACGATTTATATACTTCATCTCACTAAGATCTATATATATTGTGCGCCGCATACTTAAAAATAACATCAAAAAAGTTGTGTGAAACGATTCAATTTAATAAAATACGAACCATATAAACGGTAACGAATATACCAAAATACCTCTGCATATCAATAAAAGTAAGAGTTGTGGTTGAGAATTCTTTGCACATTTCACTCACCCCAGGCAATTTCGATTCGGTTCATTTATTTTATTTTAGGAAGTTTCAATTCCCCTCCCCTCCCACCAGCATAAAATTTCGTTATCGGTCTTTTATCTTACCTTCGTCCGCACTACCCGCAAAAGTTACCCCTGCCTCAAAAATCTCGGGCTCATATCACCAATCAGGAGCTATTCGCCCCTCAGCAAAAAAAAAAAAAAAAAAAACTAAGTTGAACTATTTCAAATATTGGCGTAAAAATTCGAAGAAAAAAATGAAAAATGAAAAAAAAAAGTTTAAAAAATATATGAATCGCCACGATAAAAAAAAAAGAAACACAAAATTATAAAAGAAGACCGATGAAACAATAGCAGTCATATCTGACGAATACCACTCTAAATAGCAGTGCAATTATTGAGCCCAGCTAACACAGGATGGAAATCCTGCCTTGCGATTATTACGGGTAAAATTTGAACATATTAAGTTCCCAAAAACTTCTATACGATTTATATACTTCATCTCACTAAGATCTATATATATTGTGCGCCGCATACTTAAAAATAACATCAAAAAAGTTGTGTGAAACGATTCAATTTAATAAAATACGAACCATATAAACGGTAACGAATATACCAAAATACCTCTGCATATCAATAAAAGTAAGAGTTGTGGTTGAGAATTCTTTGCACATTTCACTCACCCCAGGCAATTTCGATTCGGTTCATTTATTTTATTTTAGGAAGTTTCAATTCCCCTCCCCTCCCACCAGCATAAAATTTCGTTATCGGTCTTTTATCTTACCTTCGTCCGCACTACCCGCAAAAGTTACCCCTGCCTCAAAAATCTCGGGCTCATATCACCAATCAGGAGCTATTCGCCCCTCAGCAAAAAAAAAAAAAAAAAAAAATTCCAAGGCATTTTTAATTTGGCTATTTTGAAGTGTTAAATCTCTCTGCATTCATTCATCAAGCCTGTTATATCTTCCTTTCGAGCTTTTTAGGTTCATGTGAAGTGAATTAGAACCATTTTTCATCCACTTTCCTAACCTTTCCCACATCATCTCCCTCGGTGACTTATACATCCATCCTGAAATCTCACTTTGGAATGTTTTCGTAATAAAACCCCTCCCTCTGCCCTCTAAACTGGTGACGGAACAATCTACATCTATTGTACGATCTCATATCTTAAATATATTATGTGATGAGCTTAAAGCCTTCAAAAATGCAAATTTCTTTGCAAAAAAATCTTCATTATAGTATTTAATATTGCAACATAGTGTCGCATTTGCATAAAATATTTGCATAAAATAAAAACGAACCACTCGAAGTGCAGATGGAACACAAAAAATGATCATCATTGCATAGAAGAAAAGATGAGAATGCGATGGATGGAATACTGTAACCATGAAGATTACGATACAATGACTGAAGAGTGAATATCCCTGAAATGAATTATCTATTCATCATTCGGTAATTATTGAAAAACTGTTGACTTGAATAAAAGCAATATGATTCACGCATAATATTAATCAAATTCCCTTATCAAAATTAAAATCCAACAAATCCCCCGTAAAATTTTTCACGTATATTTCAGGTGTATTTCAGGTATATTTCAGGCATGTTTCAGGTGTATTTCAGGTATACGTCTATCCTTATTAATCCAGTAATACCTCTATATTACAATTGCATTGACTTGACCGAATCGCTTAAATCGTTGCCACACCAATCAAATAAGCTATTGAATAAAACATTAGATGTGCGATCACTCATTTATTTGTATAAATAAATGAGTGATATGACTATATCACAATAAATAAAGTAGGAATATTGACTTAAAAAACTAACCACAAGAGAAAAGATGTGTACAGATGAAGCATCCGTGCTGAGAATATAACATAGTGTTGAGATTGTCAGTGATATAAAGAACCACGCACTGAAGCAGGTCACCATCGCCGTACCCATTAGTGTACCATCTTGCACTACATAACTGAATAAAAATAAATAAATAAGTAAATAAATAAATATATATATACATATATATAAACAAACTCATCAAAGCTTAAAGGGAAATTTGCAATGGCTGAGTGAATTAAGAAAACCTCTTTCTCTAGTTGGTTTACCATGTTTATCCCGCTACCCAAAAAATATTAATGAATATCGATGATACAATACAATCGGTGCCGAACAATATACCTAAAGAATCGCCTAACATAACGATAAAGATACGAACCCAGATGATTTCATCGAGAATAAAAGTAAAGCGACCATCGTAAGCACTATCATTGATGGACCATACATATCGGCCGAAACATTCATCTGTGAAGGTCGTCGCGGAATCAACGAATGTATCAGACGATTCCTTACTTGCCGTGGATCGACATCAAAATATGGCCGAAAAATGTCAATACGGCCATATGAGCTGAATGTCTCCTTCATCTGCTTTCTACCAGCTTCCCACATCTAAAGTTCAGTTTTTGACCTCATTGAAACTGAACATAAAGATAAGGGACTTGAGGGATGAGTAAACGGGAGGAAGTATGGAAGCAGAAGATCGTGAAACTTGAGTCACTGAAGAAATGTGGGGCAGAGAAGGGGGGACGGACCATGTTAGCAAGCCACAGAAATAATTTTGACTATCGGTGTGGTCGATAGCCATAACATCTAGCCCATTCAGTGTAATGCATGTCTACAGAGCTTTGGGCAACTGTATGAGAAACAATATTCTGAGTTTATTTGGGGATGAAAGAAAAGGATAGGAAGACCGGGTGAAAAACCTTTTACGATTTTCTAAAGGTTAATTACTTTATGGAAGCATTTCCATCTAGATTTTCGATCATATTATTAAAAAAAAAAAAGAAAAATAGAAAAGAAATAACCATCTGAGAGAGGTGGCCTTCCAGGAAGGCTGCATCTTGATTAGGCAATGTTTGATCAGTCGATGAAGATCGTTGACGAGCTTCAAGAAAATCGGCATCATTTCGTGGATATTCCATTGTTTTCCTAGCTCATACACCACTTGTCTTCGATAACACCTATAAAGCTCTTCTGTTTCTGCTAACTTGGATAACCACAAAAATAATTAGCCAAGCAAAGGTAATATTGTCTCAAATATGCGCTTTCTATAGTTCAAGTTATATATAAATATTTAAAAAATACAACGACACCTAAAATGCATTTACATAAGTGACCCCTAATAATCGCATAAACTTTACAATCTGAAACTATCGGATATAAATATATATGGATATGTAAATATATACATCGTTACTAATAAGTTTTTTATAACAAATCGCAAAAGATGCATTAAAACAATACAAAAAAAAAAACAATTTGAATCCACCAATAGTGGTATCTGCGATATGTAAATTCGTTTATATCGTACAAACGGGATGGGAAAATCTTTGGCCCAAGCCATGGCATAAGCAATCCACGAGATAGGAGTATCTACAGTCAATGGAATCTGTGGCTCGAAGATAACGTTCTGAGCACAACAGTATGGGAATCCACAACACTGCCACGCAGACAATAAAATTAGTAACCCCGTCATACAACAGTGGATTTATAGCTCCCTGCGTCCACGTCACCCCTCAGTTGCTGCTTATGTATCGCTGAGCACTAATCAAGGCGCATTTGTCCGCGAGATAAACTAAAAGAAGGAATTATAAGCTTACTACCTTCGTTGGACTGTAACTTACCTGTGCAAAAAAAAAGAACCTGCATGTATAGTGCCAATGAAATGGAATCGTTGATTTCATATGGGGGATAGCAGAGATTCTCCACGTGCGTGATGGAGCCACATGTTCCCCCATCACTTTTCGCAGTTCAAAGGTCATGCTATGATCGGGCCACGGATATCTCATCCACATAAAATCGGCCTTCAATCTGTCGACAAAGTACGAGCGTCATTAACGCTCAAGCGGATAAATCTCGATTTTTCTCGGCCACAAAAAAGGGTGTAGAAAAAATTTCCCAACCTCCGATCGTAGGGACGACGAGTTAGAGCTCAAGTTCAAGCACTAACGAATGCGAACGCATACAATCTATTATCATAAAGCCACAAGAAATTGATCGCAAAATGACCAATTCTAACCTCAAGAAAGACAAAGCAACTGACCGCCAACTGACCAATCAAACAATGAACAGGTTGACCAAATAAATGCGGGTAAAAAAGTTTTTTTTTTAATATGTTTTCAAATCGGCGGAGAGGTAAAATTTTAAAATGCGTTCATTAAAAAAAAAAAAAAAAAAAAAAAAATTGAAATATAACCACTATGAGAAATATGGAGATAATCGTCTACTCACAAATCCTTTCAATACCTAGCTGACGTGTGGACGGGACTCTCCAACTTTCTCTTTACATTCACTCTATCTCACTCTGTCTCTCTCTTTCTCGTGCTATTTTCACATTACTTACTAATCGCTGTTGTTTTCGTTGTCATCGTTTGTTTTCGAGCTAGCAAGTTCGATCCCCAACTGCTTTTTTTTTTTGTTGTTAGAGCTCAGGACGAGGTGTTGAGCTGGAGCTGGAGCTGGAGCTAAGTTAAAGAGGTTGTGATCTTTTCTTATCGTTCTTCGACATATTAAAGTACTTTTGAGTGCGCGCTAATGAATGACCTGGATGTATTAATGAAAACTCGCAACTGTAGCCTCAGGTCCTTCTCATAAGTTTTATAAAGAACAGATAGATAGAAAGGTGAAAGATCACGTGCAATTAAGACTGTCAATTCGTTGCTCATCTAAGTTGGTCGCGGTTCGACTCCGCGGAGCTGTTGCTGTTCATGGTTCCTAATAAACAGAGCCAACGAACTCCATCTTTTGCAACTTTTTTTTGCATCTTTGCAAATTCTTTTCATAAAACGCATTATGTTGATTTATTTAATAAGGATTTATTTTTATATATGCATATGTTTGTTTATTTGATGGTTTAATCTTACGAGGAGCAATATTATTTCCATTGAACTCTGGTGTTTATAGTATGAATTGGACATTTGAAAACCGACGAAAATAGTCTGCCGTATTAGAGGTGAATTTTTGACTGAAGAATTGGTGACAGGTGAGTGCATCTATTTCCGCTTTCTTTTTTTTTGAATATTTAAAAATTTTTTCTGGTCATTTGAACTAGAAAATGCGCTTATCGATCATTAACGACCCATTCTATATTTTCTAATTCATTCTTTAGGTTATTGTAATCGCAAGTAAAAGAAGGAATTCCATCTAAATATTGGTAGAGATGAGCGGTGAAGGATCGCCGGTGGACGTGAAACAGATAACCGAAACTGCGGTGATTGCGCAACATGATTGGTTCAGTTGTATTAGGTATTTAATCATATTTATTTCGTGCATATAGATTAAATTTAAATAAATCAGTAATTATACTTAAATTATAACATATATAAATATTGATCTATAAATCAGTTTTTTTTCCAGATAGATCAGCTTTTATTTCCGGTTTTCTTCTCTTTTAAATCATATGTGGACTTTCCCACTCCTTTTTTTTTCTCCATTTGTTCCAAAATTGCACTCATTATTTGACCTGAAATGAGTGTTTTTTTTCGCATTCGGCGATTCGACCTTTGACCTCCTTTCATAGACCGCCATCCCATGTTGTGGGATTTTTTTTTATGGGCATAAATATGGTTCACTTCCTTTATAGTCGTTATTTTTGTTCCAGTCTTTAATTTCGCACTACAGAATTATGCCATCAGATAGTAAATATTTCACTGGCGACAATACGAGATTCATCGCTATAAAAACCCAAAAATATTTTTTAAATTTTCATTTAATCGTAGATTGATAGTGCTCAATTTAATTTTTTTTTTTGGCTGATTTTTTTGCAAATTTCTCGTTTTATCGGCAACTATGATTTCTAAACTTTCAAATAATACCATGACTCGTTCACTTTGCTTGCCTTTTCCAGATTTTGGGGCAGATCGAATTTCAGGTCAATTGGTTTATAATTGAGTTGAGGGAGAGGAGGAGAGGATTAAGGGAGTTTCAAGTCGTGACCCTTATAAAACTTCCGGTCGTTGATCTTCTCGGATCCGTCTCAGTGATCACTACTGATATCATTTTCACTGATATTTTTGCTTCCTTAAGAAACTCACTAAATCCCAATGTAAAGTTATCGTTTTTGGTACCTCTATAAAATCCCCATTCTTATATATGAGATTTTCCACGATCCTTTCCCTCTTGTTGTGCTTTATCGGTTCGTGAATCAACCCTCTCAAAGCTTAACTTTTTTTTAAAATTTTATTTGTTTATTTATTTATTCACTTAGTTTTATTTTTTTTTGTTTGCAGAAACCCTGAAACAGAGAGCAGTTTCTTTGTGGGTATTCGAGAATATGGTTCATCATCAAATTTTATCGATATACGCTATCGAGGTGGGAAACTTTTTTCTGCTTCACCCGAAAAGGTTCACATCGAAAAGCTTAATGCGGTAAGTTTTTTTTTATTATGAAGCATTTTATTTAGATGAAATATTAATATATTTATTTATTTGCTTATATAATATTAGCAATCAACGGAAAAGTTTTTCAAAGAAAATATCTATCGTTACCTGAAAGGTGTACCAATTTTATTTTAAGAGGCGTTTGGTGGTCGATTTCAAAGGTATTGCATCGACAACTTTTGTTGCACCTCGTATCGAATTCACATCGATGCATTCTTCAAGTGTACAAAGTGTTGATGTCTCTCCAAGTGGACGACTTGCCGTCTCATCGGATAGTTGTGGGCAAATTCTCGTTTGGAATACGGATACTGCAGAAATTATTGTTTGTTTATTTATCACTTCGAATGGGGAAATTAGTTGTGTTGGGATTTTAAGGGATATTCCAATGTGTTCTTCTGGATAATTGAGGATACAAGCTTACTTTCAGGATAAATACCCTCCAAAAGGATGCTAGAAGATTAGAAAAAGTAAATCGCTAAACAAGCTGATGCATATTGCTCTGCTTTTGAAGCTCAGTGAATGACTAGAAGGAGGGAAAGAGAGAGGAGAGGGAGGAAGGTTTTGGTGAGCAGTGAGGTAAAAAAACCATATTATCGAAGTTATCTACAATTGTTCAACAAAAAATTCTATGGGGAAAATTTTTAAATATATAAGGCGAATTTTTTTTTTTTTTATTAATATGCCGGATCACAATTCATATATCCTTCTAAATTGCGCCATCGAATATCTAAAGCGATACATCATCTTTTTTGGTTATGCAACGGAGGCCATGAATTCAACCTGATCTTGGGGGACTGGATTTATTTTATGACTGTATAGCGGTGAATAGCTTTAGCCCAACCACGACTGATCGCCTAGTTAGAATCACTCTTAAAGCATTTCTTCATGGCGATGAAATGATTTAGACCTTAATCCTAGCTAATACCGGGCCCGATTCATTCCAGACCAGTACAGCGGTACTTGCTTAGAACTTACTGTTGTTAGGCAGTTTTTGAGAAGTTTTTGCGAGCTTTGTCAGCAAATCTTGCAGGTCGATGCTTATTTTCATTGAGCATTCGTCAGAGGATTCAAGTTTACTTTTTTTCAATAATTTTTATAGATTTATTTGATCGTTTTTATAGAGAAATTTTGTCGGACACGCACTTGACGTGAATAGATGTCGTTTCTTCCCATCAGGATTGGTTGTTTTATCGGCCGGTATGGATATGAGTGTCCGAATATGGAGTGTCGAGACAGGACAATGTCCAAGAGTTTTAAAAGGACATACACAAGGTGATTTTCTTTGCTCAATTTTATTATTCATTTTATCCACTTATCTATTATTTATTTGGTATCTATTAGCCTCCAGTTTCGCATCGTAGAGAGGTTTTCGTTGTTGAATTTTAAAAAACTCTCCAAAACGAAGAGGTGAAATTATATGGGAATATGAAAATTACTGCAGTTAGTGGATTTCAGGATAATCAAAGAAGGCATTATAGTGCGTTTTGTTATAGATTTTCTGCTTTTTCTTATTACTCTATCATTTGTATCGCTTAATGAGCATATATATTTCTACAACGCGCTTTCATTTCTGTTGTGTTTTTGATCTCTTCGAAAGGTGTGTGAAGGATTTGGTGATCTAAAGGAGGTAATTAACAGTAATTGATTGGATCTTGAAGAGCTCGAGCTAATTGATCGGATTTGAAGAGCTCGAGCTATGTTTTTTCCTCGAGGTTGATGGGCTCTAGACCGTCTAATATAACAAATGTAAATGAATGTTCAATTTTCAGCAGTGGTTGACATCGGTATAATCGATCGTGGCAAAGAAGTGCTATCGTGTTCAAAAGACGGTAGTGTGAAAATGTGGAATTGTGGTTCAGCGGAATGCTTGAGGACATGGTCTCCTGAAGTTGGAGTCGTGAATGCATTATCCATAGCACGATCGTCAATTGGTGATTTTCAGTCGTTCTTGATTAGAGAGAAATGTTTTTTTTTTCATTCAAAAAATGTGTTCGTAGGAGAGAAAAAGATCGGCCGTATTGAAACACATATCTTCTATTCCTTGGAATTCGCTCTCAATCCTGAGGTGACGCTTCCCCAGTCCTGAGGTGACACTTCCCCAATCCTGAGGTGACACTTCGTTTTTTCGATGACACTATTTTCTTTCAACGCACAAGTATTATGATTTAAAGGGTTGCGGTTCAAAGGTCATACTTCGGCCGAGATTGTGATCTTACTTTGGTTAGCTTATATTGAAACGGCCTCATAGTTTATTGAGATGATTTGATGAATCGAGATTATTGATTGGGTATTCTTTTTTCAGTTTCAAGCATCTTTGGCGTTGCTTGTGAGATGAGAGCAGCTAAAATCTACGATATTCGAAGCAATGAGCCGGTATCTCTTATCTTTTATTTACTTATCTTTACTTTATAAAGGGGTCCTTGAAACGTTCTTCTGCTTGATTTTTTTGACGAGGTTCTGTGCAAGCTTATTATTGCAGTATTATTTTCACAAGATTTTATTATTTCTTAATTATTTTACTTTTTATGAGAATTTTATGCATCAAATAAAGGTTTATTATTAGATGAGTACACTTAATGCATATTTAATCGGTGTTAGCACGATTATAGACATCCCACAGTAGCGATCACTATTAACATCCCACTAATACAATTTTTTACTGTTGAAATCAACTAGCACATATTCAGTGTGGTGTGTCTATGAAATAGAAGCATTCAAATGAGCGGCTTGATGAAATCCTTCAAAGAAGAATAAAGAGGAATTCGTTAGTAGATGAATTTTGTGGAGAAAAAGCAGTATTACTTTGATTTAATTGATCAAGACGTGATGGATTTAGTGAATTGAGCAATAGTGTAGTTGGTAAGGCGTCCTGTTGGTAATAAATAGGATATGGGTTCAATTTTTGCTAGAAATTGAAATTTTTAAACTGACTGATTTGAATTTCAGGGAATCACTATTGGTATTGATAGAGAAGAAGGAACAGCAATCTCATTTGGAGGCAATTCAGAGAGCGATAATTTATATATCGGAACAGCCGGAGGATCTATTCTATCATATGATTTAAAAGCGGGGTTAATTCTTTGTATAGTAAGATATGAATGCTCCTCTTTTAAAAACAATTTCCGCTTCACTCTTATATTCGTTCAATTATTTGTCTTTTTTTTCTTTATTAGTATGCTGCTGTCTTAAAATCGTTATTTTGAGGTGTTGAAGTTTGAAGGTTTTCCGGTTTCTATAAGAATCGATTTATAATGAGTTAAAATAAAAAAGAGATTTTATGGTTTATTTATATAGTTTTATAATTTCTTTATTAGTTCATTTTTAAAAATATGCGATGAAAAAAGTTATAGATTTAATAGAGATGAGATGAGTTGTTTTTACGAATGTGGAATAAAGAATTCTGCCTTGGATATTGGTTTAAAAAAAGATTTTTGCAGAAAAATGCTTACAAAATTGAAGACTTCACGTGGAGCAGTAACAAGATTATGTGTGCAAGATTCACTTGGTTTAATCGCCTCATTTCGTAAGTTGATTTTTATCTATTTATCGTATTTTGTTTGTTTAGAAGCCCAGGGGTTTTAATTTATTTTCTTATGAAATTTATTTTATTTAGTGATTTTCTAAAAAAGAAATAAATACCAACTACAGCAACGGTCAACCCTTCGAAGATGATTTAATTTGTTCGTTTTTTTTTTATTTTATTCAGTTATTTCGCTCAGTTTTATTTGTCTCTTTCACTTGAATTATTTTCAGATGATGGAACAGTATGTTGTTATGAGTTACCATTAAATTCAAAAACAGCAAAGATTGAATTCTCGGGGGCCGATTGCGATCCCGTATATGATATTTCGTCGATCGCAGAGGGACAACTCTATACAGCATGCAGAGATCGTATTGTAAGGAGATATACGCTTGAATAATTGTGCTACTATTATTTAGTAGTGATTATTTATACTATTATTTTGTGGTGATTATTTATAATCTTCTTATAAGAGTTATGCACTCAATTTTGTCGTATTGTTTTTGTGGCGCAAAATATTGCTTAATGCTTTAAAGTTTTTTTTTTTTAATTTTTGTTAATTAAGAGCTTTGAGGTATATATTTCTTCCTCTTTGTTCTCATAGAAATTTCCTTTCAGTCGTATAGATTTAAAAATTTCCATTTCTTAGAAACAATCGAAATTCGCTAAACGTGATTTTTTTATTGCTTTATATTAGTCTTAAAAGATTAGTGAATGGCGCAAATGTCGCATTCCTTCAAAAAGCGCTAAAGATCACTGTGGCGATTGCCTAGACGAAGTGGCCTTCTACTCATTGATCCGAACTCTAATATGCTTAAATTTCTTGCAGTAGTTTATTTCGAACTTCTCAAAAATTTCCTTCCTCTGTTCTATTCGAACTTCTCTCGACCTTTGACCTTCATTTCCTTCACAATCCCTCCTCCTTCCTTTCCTTTGCCCTCCCCGCTTCACTTCTACAATTTCATTCTTTATTAAGCTGTTCTATTCCACCAGTCATTTTCATCTCTGTATGTAGAGGATGTTTACACGTCTTGCCCCTTTATTTACTATAAAAGAGTTGTTTTGGTGGATTCCCTTTTCATTGTAAAGGAATAAACTTCCTGCCGGATGCCATTATTGATGTTTTGCATTTTTAACTTTTATTATTAAAACCATAATTTGTTGATTTAGTTTTATTATTTTTTAATTATTTATCGAAATATTTTCCTAAAATAAATTCAAAATTAAATGATGTTTGATGTTTTTACCTGAATTTTTTTTTTCAGTAGATATTTATTCTTCAATTGTAAATTATGTTAATTTTTATTCGATTCATGATATAAGTAAAAAAAGAAGAAAAGAAAGAAAAATCAATAAAATTTTATCTATATGATACATTTTATATTATTTGATTAACTATGGGTTTCACATCTCAACTCTAAGTTTCCTTGTGTTGCTAGCAATTAATGCAAAAATCAAATAAGATTAATTCGTATCGATTTGTTGTTGAAATATTCTGAAAAAAAAAAATTATTCAGCAGTTATTTTATTAGCACAAATAATCCAATTAAATTATGGGATGAATTGCACGAATATTTTCATCTATGTTTACGTTTACCTTGATAATTAACGTGGATAAATTCGTTCACCTTAATGATATAATTCCACCATCAGCATTGAAAGAAATTAATTTATTAGTTAAGTTTTGAATTTCGGAGATTTGTCGTCGTTGTATTGAGAGGGAATCAACGAAAGGGATGGCTGATATCAATAAAGATAAAGTTAATTGGCAATTAAATTTCCCCGAGAAAGCAAATTATGAGTTCTGCAGCTTCTGTTTTCTATCCTTGGAGAAAATTGGAAAGCTAAATAAACAATTTAATTTACCCGATGGGTATCTTCGCTTTGTTAATATAAATTCCTATGGGTTTAATTTCATTTCGTAAAAAAAAAGAGGAGAATTAAGAAAATAAATAATATTGCTGTTTTTTTTCATTTATTCTAAAACAATAAATATAATGTTTCAATTTTTATGAGCAAATAAAGATGGCTTAATAATAGTACCGGAGGTGATCGTCCACCAGCACGGCTGTCAATAAAGTGGGACGTTATTGACAGTCGCTTACGTCAACATCCTCATCCGTAGTATGTGCGCATGGCGCTTTGTTGATTGCTTGAGTGCAAGAAAATAGGCAGAAAATTTTCGAGGTGATGGGGATCATAAATAGGGAGGTGTTATTGTTGTTGGAGATGAAAGTCCTTTAATTCCTCAGCTATTTTTTCTTCAGCTATTTATATCCTTATCTTCGCACAAAATATGGAAGATCGAAAGTGCTGATAGATGCTACTTCCGGATCTGCCTAATCCTCCTGCTTCTGCAGATCGGATTCGGATCCTTCTTGGCTGCATTATTGCTGGAAGCTTCGTTTGTGATGGTCATCATCATATTATATGTCTTCCATGTGCTAATCTAGATCAATTTGCAGATGTTACGACGGATCTGTATTAATTGCAGCGCTACAAATAGCATCTTATGTAGCCCACCGAGGCTTTACAAAGAGGGTCAACGATACAAAAGGTCGAAGTTCAAGCCGAAGGTAGCTCGTATACGACCGTTGAAAACACCGAGCATACTTGCAATGGAGCATTTTGATTTCTACTATGGACCAATGTATGGAAAACGATGGCCTTCAATTCGACTTGGTCTTTTAACGCCCAACAAATATATCGCTGTTGTGAACACTTTTTCGAAGTCAGTTTTATCCTTTTATTTTTTATTTTTTGTTTTGTTTTCATTTATTTGCATATTTTTATATCTATTTTATTTTTTTTACTCTTTATTTTATTGTTTTCAAGTCGAAAATTTTTGATTTCTATGCACTCAGACATATTTATACATTCATAGTTGCATAGTGCATGTCTGTCGGTGTCTGTCTGTTGGACAGTTTCAGCTTGCCAACTACTAAAAGTAGAGCTACGACATTTGGTGGATATATTGTTTGATCACTTTTATCATAGGTTAATCTTGTATAACGAAGATCGAATTGATCTGTCGGTCATTCTTAAGAATCCGAAAAATTTGATTCATATTGCGATCGATCGGACTTTCATTCTACGACGGTTGAGTAATTGGAAACTTAATAATCCCCTACCTGTACCGGTAAGGAAGCAATCGCCTATCTGTACAATATTTGGCTCTACCTGTAAGGTGTTCCCTCATGAAGCATCTTTCGACCAGGTAATAAGTGAGAAATGAATAAGGCGGCAGTATTATAGAGAATGGGAGACGAATGAATATATTTTACAAGAGATGGGTGCAATGGATCTAATAAAAAAATTAACGGGAACGACAGCTCTCGAAAGGATCGAAAAGAAGCGCAAATTGACTGAAGCGAAAGGTATTCGAATGCCAGAACCCGAACCCGATAACATTGAAGAAGAGGTAAATTCTGGGTATTATTTTCATCTTTTATGTTCAAACAAATAAATGAAATTATGAAGGATGATGAAGATCTTTGATAAGAAGGGAGCATCGGTATATCGAAGGTGGGAAGGGATAGGAAGGATATGTGCTATCATTTCATGGAGGACAAGTCTGTGATGTCAGTCCTTCCCCTCTCTCCCTTCCCGTGTGGGTAAGGGAAAATTTTTAGCAATTCGTTTTTGTTATTAAATATAGAGACAGTTATCTTCGCTACCACTTCATTATTCAGCCTCTAGCACTTCTTTACTATTTTGCCATTATTTAACCTGTATGGATAATATTTGCTTAGTCACTTCAAAGAGCAGATTCTCTCACTGAGTTTCGAAACGGCCTTGACCGTCATTCACAACTTATAACCCCATGCTCCCTCTCTACTATTATGAGTCTCTAGAGGTGATAATTTACAAAGAGATCATAGTGCGAAGTCTCAACGTTTCTTTTGATCGGAGAATAAGCGAGGGATATGGATGTGTTTCTTTGAGGAGCCTATGGAAGCCGAAGAGGATCTAGCGATGCGGGGTGAGGCTGGCTTAAGTGAATTCCGACCATCGGGTCAGACACTTACAAGGGCGGATCTGCAATTGGGAAAGAAACCTGGTGAGAGCGATGACCAGGATATCACGTATGTTTGTGTGTTTATAAATTGGGGCGTTTATACATTAGTCTTATTTATTTATTCACATCAACAAACGTTCGGCTATGGGGAAGTGGAAACAGGGTTTATTGGAATAAAAAATTGGACTCGAAATATGCCAATAATATCAGTCCTAGCTCTTCTCAAAATTGTCACTCTTAGAATAAATGTGGAACATTCATTTCTGGGGAAGAAAAATGTGAGAAATTAAGATATAAGTCGTTATGACTAAGGGGAAAATGAACGAAGAAATTTGAGAGTTGCATCCTAATAGACAATGTTGATTGTCACTGTTTTCATGTTTGTTTGCCGCCGATATCACGAAAAGATTGATTATTGAGAAATTATTGAGGTCTTTATTGTGCGATTGGATTGATATTTGCATATTTCGGATTTTTAATTTAATTATGTTTAATTAAAAAAAAATTTAATTATATTAATTCGCCGTCATTCATTGAAATTTCTCTGTGTTAATGCAATATTTATCTCTCAGGATAACAGGTATGGAAGGGGAATATGTACGATTACCGAAGAAGCAAGATTTCATTATGTATCCTCGCAAGTTGAAGTTATATTCGATGCCTCGTGGCAGTCTTGCGGATTTCCCATCTCCACTCAAGGATGAACAAGGAATCCCAAGTAGGCGTGCTTTTTAGTTTCTTTATTGTTAGTGAATTGTGGATTGATTTCTATTTCAGTTTGTAGACGTGTTGCAGCAAGTTCATTTCAAAGGTATTCGCTTACTGTTGCCCGCAGATGACCTTAATCGACCTAACTTCATGGGGAGGGGGAAGAGGAGGGGAGAGGGGAAAGGTTGAGAGAGAGGGAGAGAGAGAGAAGTGAACGGACGAAGGGAAGAAAGATGATAGGAGTGAAGCTTCGGTAAAAATTTGTGCACCGAATGAACCAGCTCGTTGATTGAATGCTGTCTGATTTTTGCTTTGCATATTATCCTCAAATATCGTTGATTAACCAACCGATCCGTTGAAATGACTGAATTAATTTCAGGTTGGTGGCTTTTAGATGGTGGTTCAGTGATTCCGGTGTTGGCATTGGATCTTACCGATGGAGATACATTATTAGATATGTGTGCGGCGCCGGGTGGTAAAAGCCTATTGGCTATCCAAACTGGACTTCCAGGTTTTTTTTTTAAATCAATTTTATTGAATTCTATATTTTTTTAATAAACAACTCGCCTGTGGATTTTAACTCATCACTTATGGTTTGGTCTCACTAATTCTTTTTATTCGTTCAGAACCCTGTTTTTGGGATGGTAGTGGTGGCGCTTCACGTCTGATATGGGTGAATTGTTTGATGGGAAGCTAAGCTGCCATCCTTCGTGGGTACCTATCCCTCTTGTTTTTTTTTCGAGTTAGATTATGCTATTATTCATCTGCGATAGATTGACATGGGAGGAATTTTCATCAAAAAAAAAACTGAAACTATTTTTTAGTCAGTATTATTTTTATTAAAAAGCAAATATTCATAAATGAATGATATTTGACTGCAAAAGTTTCTATTTGTAAGTGAGATTGAAATTTTTCGAATTGAATTTTATTTCAAATATATGTCGTAATATATCATCGCAATCTTATTAATATATGCTTAATGAAATTAGACTAGATTAAACGTTGAGCTTATTTTTTAGTCAATCGTATTTTTAGTATTTGTTTAGAAAAAAAGTTTATCGTTTAGAAAAAGTCGTATGTAATGACTACAAATTGAGTCGACTTGGTCAACTAAGAAGGGCACTATCGACGTTTGTGCCGTTGGATTCGGATGTGGCTGATCGAGTGATCCTTAAACGAAAGGATGCTTCTGATATTCAACGATGGGATGAAATGGCCGTTTATGATAAGGTTGATTTATTTTTATTATCAAATGCATGAAAACATTCATTTTGCATATAGGTTTTGATCTTGGAAAGTGCAGATTATGTGCCACTGCTTTACCAGCTAGGCCATTGGGAAATGCGAAAAATACACTTCACAAAAATAGTTTTTTGAAAAGTTTTTCGAGTTCATTGAATTCAAACTATAAAACCTTTTTGCGCATTTTCGTTTTAAAATCATTGGAATACCTAAGTTGTTAGTGGATACTCCGATACAACAAAACTTTCGAGTTGTTTCTATCTTTAAAGTCATTCTTTGAGTCCTCTAGAAGAACGTATTTTCCGTTACATTTATTTTTCCCTTTCCCTCTCTTACAATTCAAAATGCGAAATTAATTTCAGGTATTAGTGGATGTGCCATGTTCAACTGATCGTCTTGCAGCGAATCAAGATGAAGGGAATATGTTCGCTATATCGATGACCACTGAGAGACTTAATTTACCGCAATTACAAACAAAACTTTTAATGTATGTTCGTTGTTTAATCGTAAGATCAATTTTCAAACGATTCCACTAACAGATATCTTCCAGATTATCCTTTTTTTAAGGAATGAGTGGAGACTAAAGCACAAGATCCAGAAAATTGACCTCAGGTAGGGTTCGAGGTTCAGTTCAAGCTTTCACCTCAGGTTTCAGGAAGTGCTAATGGTGAAGAGAAAGGAAAGGGAGAAGATTGTTAGAGAAATTGTTAGAAAAAGTGCAGTGTTTGAAGGTAACCGATGCTTATATCTTATTATGACAGTAGATATGCATTCAATTGAAAGTTTTGCTCTTCAGTAATGCGTTGCGATCGGTTCGTGTGGGAGGTTCAGTGGTCTATTCGACCTGTACGCTTTCACCAATACAAAACGAGACGGTAGTGGAAAATGCAGTTGCAATAGCTAGTGAACGATTCGGTTTGAAGGTAAGTTGTTTAGCTCTTTTATTTATTTATTTATTTATTTATTTATTTATTTATTTATTTGCTTGTTTATTTATTTATTTACTTATTGGTTCGTTTTTATTTGCAGAAAAGTGTTTCAATGACTTGTTGACGTCCTGAAGGAGTGCATTAAAAGAGTGTTGGGGATAGGTCGCCGATGCCATCCATATAGCTTGCAGTATGTTTAATGACAGCACAGGTTGTCTTGAATTCCAATGGTGTGACAATCGTATATAAGTGGGATGTTACTTGGCGGGTTGTTTTGTTAGTGAATATTATGTGACGGGCTTTACCTCAATAAGCGATGACTTCCCCTCTGTCATCTCCCTTACTACTTATCTTCGTATACTTTTTCTATGTTTTGCTAATTTAAAGTACTGAAGTCATTAAGGTTGATGCTATTTGGCAACAGAATGTTTCTGAAATTTAAGAGGTTTTTTTACTTCCTGTCTTGTAATTGTCGATGTAAGAGGCTAGGGTTGATTCGGAATGAATTATATTCGTTAAATAATTGATGAAATTCATCGATGCATTGATCTCTTTCTAGGTAGTGGAGCAAACTTTAGAACAATTGGAACGTCATCTCACTTCGAGTGGATTATTCCGATTCGGAGAGAATTGTCGTCGTGGATCTTTAGTGGTTCCATTTTTGCCATCGAATTTTGGACCGATGTATATATGCAAATTACAAAGAATTCAATAGGCGTAATTGTTTGTTATTTTATTGTTATGTTTCCTTTTTTTTGTTATTTTTGAAATGAAGGCTAAATATAATATGAGGGTAATATTGTCACGATATAGATATAAAAGTAATTATTAAGAATGGCATCAATGAGTTACAAAAGGGAGCTAATCTTCCATTAGACTAATCAGTTGTGACGAAGACTGATGTCATTGGAAACTGAAGGAGAAGGAAACGGCTAAAAATATGGATCTGATCATTCGTTGATCTTTTAGACTTTTTTTTTCAATTTTTCGAGTATATTTGTTACAATTTGTATTTCCGAAAATGAACAAATATTATGCACATCATTATTGATTGATCAATTGCAATCAAAATTAGCATTGAGCACAAATTTAATGAAAATATTCAATAAGTCGAATTTATATATTTTATTGAAGATATATTTAGAGATCACCATTGATATTGGGATTATTCTCGAGATAATCACGGAAACAATCACGAATTTGATCGAAATTCCCCAAGCAGATGAGATATTTGGAATAGTCGGTTGGTACACCATTTGTCGTTTCACAATAAGCCATACAAGCCGGCATAACACCTCTTGCACGGCAACATACGGTATGATCTTTACGTGTCGATGCACAATCCCACATTTGACCAACTGTTGGGCCTCGCGATTGACATGTGGTCAAATATAATAAAACCTGAAAAAAAAAGATAGAAGATTATTTATTATCTTATCAGCTCCTCTGGGAATGTTATCTTTCCAGAAGATAAGGATTAAATGTAGTCTTTTTTTCGCCCAGCACATCTACGAAAATTTTTTAGAGAGAGGCAGAGTGGAGGAGGGAGGGGGAGGCAAGCGATATTTTTTTTTCAATTGGCAATTTTTAAAGGTGAAGGCGGAAATGAAATAGCGGAAAGAATCTTATATGAATTAGTAATGGAATTTAAATTAATGATCCAATAGGCTTAACCAATACGTTTGAAGTGGATGATGAGGCATTTAGCCTCTATATCTTCATTGACAAACCCGTGTTGTTTGCCGGGGGAAGGGGGAGGGAGAGAGAAGAAAGGAAAGTGGGAGATTTTTATTTAAAATATTTCTTCAAAGGGAATAAAGTCCCAAGTGGAGTAATACATCAAACAAATTGCCCGCTTGTCTATCGCATTTTTCTTGGCTAGTAATGATCTTCGCTAGTATCATGAGCCTAGCAACAATACGAATAGAGAAATGATCATACGTGCAAGGAAACGCCTCAATGTTGCCCTTCAAGTTGGCTAGTATCCAGAAGTCTAGTATCCAGAAATCTAGTAACCAGAAATCTATATCCAGAAATATCACCTACTGCTTACTAGGTTTTATCAGTGTTTGCAAATTTGCTTCACGACAATATTTTGTAGCAATTCGCATCTCCACTTTTTATTCATTCAGTAATTTCATCTTCATATATCCCCTAAATAATATCGATTGATCAATTATGAAAGGATATATAGACTCTTAAAGATGCTAATAAATTTGCATAAACTTTATGTTGGATATATTTTTATGTAACACTAATCGATTCATAGAAAAACGGATTTTTTATGAAAAATTTTTTTATAAGCGATCAGATTAGATCAATTAAGTTATGAAGATATTATTTTTGCATATTTTAATTTTTATTGGTAAATTATGAAAGTAATTTTCCTTTTTTCTCCTTTCATCTTCTGCTTTGAAACAATTCCATGGGCGTTAATACGTCTAATTATCGTAGAAAATTCGACGTTTTTTTATTAAACTATATATATATATATATATATATATATATATATATATATATATATATATATATATATATATATATATCGACCATTTATTCGACCATATGAGTTTCATTTTGATGAGTCAATCGTATCATACCAGTTTTCTACTATGAAACTGGGCGGATGGTGATTCTCGGAGATGGTCGTCTAAGGTAGTAAAACTAGACGGATGATGATCTAAGGGCAAATAGTGATTTAACTATATTTTATCAGTATTATCAGATTAATTCACATTTATTTTTGTAATATTTCATTATTTTCTTTTTTTTTTATCAATGAAAAAATATAAAAGTCGACTTACATTTTGTGAACTAAGTGCATCAAATCCACAATATCGATTTTTACAATCTTGATCAGCTTGTTCAAGTTTTGCACAACATTTCTTTAATCGAATTTCCGCATTTGAGATTTGTGGTGATGGTGGTGATGGTGGTGTTTGAAATTGAGGTATTACAATTGGTGCTCGTTGAAAGAATGCCGAAAATAATGGAAAAAGTTGATCCACTTGTGGATTTGCATCGATTTTTATTACTGTTATATAGGCGAATAATGCCAATAATATAAAAGTCATTTTTTTTTTTATTAGATTTATTAATATTATTATTATTATCGATAATTCCGCGTCGATTTTCACCGATATCGTCACTGCAAAATTAATAATAATTATTATTTTCACAATAATATAGCTATATTCGTTTAGTCGGTTATTTTTTAAATTTAATTTTTGTTTATTTATTTATTTATTTATTTATTTATTTATTTATTTATTTATTCTTTTTTTGATTAAACAAACTACCTACTCACTATCAAAATGGTATCCAATAACATTTAATCAGTGGAACTAGTTCACTCGATTTATATGTCATTCATTATTTCATTCAAGTGATTGATGATTGTTTATCAAAAAAGTCTATCGACTATTTGCTAATGCAACGATTATTCATTGGTGAAGTAAGTGGAACGAATTGATTGTTATGGATTACCGAAATTTCCGCAAACTATATAAATATAAAATTTGAAAAAAAAACTTCCCAAGGAGGAGGGGAATTATTTTCCCATTTTTAATACATCTAATTTCTTTTGTTTTTTCACTTTTTATTGTTACCTTCACTCTCTTTCTCTCCCTCTCTGTCCCTCTCTATTCCTCTCTATCCCTTTCCCTCCCTCCCCCTCTCTCCTCTCTCTCTCCTTTCCCTCTCCTCTCTCTCCTCTCTCTTTGTTATATGTCACACACCTAATTTTGCTTCGTTGCAATCCACAAAAAAAAACAGACGTTCCCACAGATTTATGGACATTTTGGTTTATGGTCATCTATTGTAATTGTTGAATCTCATAACTGAGTGTTTTATTTTAATTATATTGATTGCTATGGATCAGATTTGATTTTCATTGGGAGTCATTTTAGCGTATTAAAGTCATATAGGAAAGTTACCTGTACAGGTAATAATACGGGTAAAGAATGACTAATATGCAGGCAAAAACAGGTTTCCACAATAACGGCTGATCAATTTCAATGAAAGAACGAGAAATACAAATTCCCTACACAGTTTCTTCAGTGATACGATCAGAAATGAAACGAAAACACGGCGTGTTAAAGCAATATATATATATATATATATATATATATATATATATATATATATATATATATATATATATATATATATATATATATATATATATATATCATTGTGATGCACAATCGCTATATGCTAAAGTTGAATTATTAAAGCATATCATTGATAATTAATGCCCAAAAAGTGGAGAAATTGTATGCGCTTTGAGGAGTGGGGATTATTTGCGAATACGCGAAATAAAAGAAATCCTTTAATAAATCTGCATTTTTTTGTGTGTTTTAGAGGCTATTGAATGAATGAATAAGGATGAAAAGAACCGATAGGTTGGATATTTGATAAAATTTGAGAAAAGAATGATTGCCTCATTCATCATCTATATATCCCATCTTCCAATCCTATGCTGGTCATAATAAAGATGGATATAGGTTTCTAAGTTTTTTTTCGCAACAATAGCACCAGTCATAAATCCAGAAAAATTATTGATGAAAATAATTTGATGAAATGATCGCCTATTTATATAGGGAGGATATTTCGGATTATAAACTTCAGCTTATATAATAATAGACAGCCATGGATACGATAAACTATTAAAATTGCTGATAAACTAGAATTTTTATCGCAGTGAAAAATGACCTAAATTTTACCCAGTTTTGATGAGGGAATGACCTAAAAAAAACCAGTCATTGTAGTCCACTGCATTTCCAATTACATAAAGTCACAAAATGTTAACGGAAGAATTTAGCATTCAAATATATATATATATATATATATATATATATATATATATATATATAAACATAAATAAATAAATAAATAAATAAATAAATAAATAAATAAATATATATATATATATATATATATATATATATATATATATATATATATATATATATGTTATAAAGAATAAATTGCGTTACATTATGAAATAATAAATTCATTAAGGATGCAGATATCAGTGTAGGAAATACTCTAAATTGAATGAGTATACTGTATTTGTACTGTAATTCAGCAATAAATGAGTAGATTTTAGAAACTTTTAATTAATTTTTTTTTATAAAAGAAATTTTTTAGGAAATTTTCATCTAACCTTCTATCTTTTTTTTTTTGAATTTCATTACGAAAAATTTCGAATTTCTGAAAGGAATTTTTATAGAATTTGAATTACGAATTCCTCACAGTCATTTTTATTGGTGATTTTGACAAATATTTTAAATATTTATTAGCGAGTTATTAGTCGTCATATTACATCCAAATGAATATTTCTGTTTTAGATGGGGATGACAATTGTATGGGGATGTTTTTTTACTACAACAAATCGTGTTGTTATAGTTGGGTAAGTAAAATAATAAAATAGGAAGATTCCCGTTATGCGGGTAAATAAATGTGCTGAAATTGGAATCTTTGAATATAGCTTAATGCTAACGAAATGCTTCATATAAAGAATATAATGAAACCGAATAAATATAGTAGTAAGAAAGTTAATGACTTCAATGTTGCGATATAATTAATGAAAAAAAAAATCGTCGATTTAGTTGATAAATATTTTCATCGATTATTGAATATGGGTGATTTCATTCCGCAATCGAAATACGATTTAAAAACCCTCTCGTATTCATTCAGTTTTGTAGTAGGTAATCAATACTTTACAAATATGAATTACTGGTAACAGTGTAATGAAAAGAAATGCTTTTAGATGGATATCAATGCCAAATATATTATAAAATAATTAATTATTATAAGCTGAATTAATAATTTTTTTTTTTTAATATATAATCGAGAAATTAGACGAATATCCAGTTTGTACTTTGATCTCAACATGCTTACGAGGATGGAAGATATCAATGGAATTAATGGATATGAGATGAGATTTGCGAAGAAAAAAAAACGTTCATCTCTTTGTTTGTATCGAATTGTTCCATTTGTTTCAATGACGAGTGCAGTCATCAAGTGATTTAGTCATCAATTGATCTACCCCAAATTGTTGATCACAATCGATTCTGCTCTCATAATTGCAACATTTTCCAAATGCTTTTCTTAATCATTTTGGTTCATCTTTTTTTTAACTAATCGATGCTTATCGGAGTGACCACTACAAACAATGGTTTAAAGACCGAAGTGACCACTACTGTAAAGACCGTAGTGACCACTATAAACAAATGTATAAATAAGTTGTTTAGAGGATGCCGCTTTTCACTCGGCTATTTCTGGCAAGCTAGCAGTGATTAACTGACCAGCGTTACGAATGCTAATTGAATATGTGAATAAGTTGACACAACAAACTGTCGTATGGATTCTAGGGTGATCGAATTAGATGGCTTAATAGTAAGCATATTCACGTATGCGCAAATTTCTTGGGCTTGATTTTATTGCATACCTCATCAAAAAGTTTTCAATCAGCACAATTCCAACTTAGCGTTCAGTTAGCAAGCCTTATATCTATTGTTATATTTAACCTTTATAAAATACTTGCAACTTACATAAGCAAAATAATCTCAATTTATTTTTGATAACGAAAGATAGTTTGCGAAAATATGGCTGTACAAATATTTCTGGATTTTCGGATTTTCTTTTACAAGTGGATTTTCGATTGCAAATATAGTTTTTTTTTTTTTAAATAATTTATTTCAGTTAATTAACAAATATGTTTATATTTATATTTATATCTATATTTATATTTATATTTTTATATGTTTATATATTTATTTGTTTATCTTAAGTATAACCTCGCAAATATTTAATTGTATAAAAATATTTAAGTGAAATAAAATCCACCTCTATGAGAATAAATAAATTCATCGAAGAAAATTGGTATTTAAATAAAACTTTTGGTATAAATTTATAGCGCCCACATTCCGAAGACAGTCTAACCATATTCTCCTTCCTTATTCCCTTAGAGGAATTCATATGACCGATTTATCGTGGTGGGAAAATTAATTTTCTGATTCGATAAGAGATTTCAAGATAAACTCATTTAAAGTTTCCTAGAAGAGCATTTATATAAAAATAGAGATTCAGACCAGAAAGTTTCCTCTGAAGAATTTTTCATTTAATGCATCTATAGTTGAAATTTTTTAACGTTCTCTAATTTTGTCTTTCAAAAACATTTTACTGTAAAATAAAAACAAATAAATGCGGAAATATGCCGTCCATACGTTTTATCGTTATGTTTATTCGACTGAATATTTTCTCAAATCATTTAAAAATTCTTCTACAATTTATTTCATTTGCATATAATCGTAGCAATATAAAATTTCAATAAATTTTCGATTTTTTTTTTTTTGAAATTTTATAGTTTTTTTTTTTTTTCAAATTCGATGGATGGATATGAAATATGACTATATAATAAAATTTTTAGAGTAAATATCCTAATATAATTCATCGCTATAGCTTCATTGATTCCCAAGTCTAAAATATTCAGTAAACCAACATGTATATAAATACAGACATGATATCTTTACAATATAAGGCGTCATTTGTAAGGTAAATTTTTTCAAACGCGCTTGAAATTATTGATAATATATCAGATTCCAAAAGAAGTCGTTGTTGTTAACTTTCATCTTTTTGCTATTTATTTCTGTAAATCAATTATTTTATATCTCTAAATTCGCATCCTACAAAGACGACACAAATAGTTTATATGAATGTTGAGTAATTTATAAATTTAAATAAATCTCGAACTAAACAACACACTGATAAAGCAACTGATAATATCGAAATAGATCGAATAAGAATGATAAGGGGAAAATGATAATGATTGATGATAACGACACATGGTGATAAAAAAATAGTGATAAACAAGCGGAAAAAAAGGTACTTAGGGTATGACGGGGAATATCTAAGCTATTGGGATGGGGCAAATTGATGATCGAACGTTTATTTATGCACAATTTAAGGGGGGGATGCGTTATTAACGTGAGTGGAACCCGTAGTCGACACGGTTGTGCGATATGGATGAGCGAACAATTTCATGTGAAGAAATTAAATGCATTACGATTGTTGAATATCACTAATGAAACCGGTTAACGCAATTTAGACCGGTTCGAATATTCAACACAAATCCACATATATATATGTAACGTGTTTCGATTAGAGATTTAATTTTATTTGTCAATAACAGAGATTCTTTTAAATCATCATATTTCATAAATTTTACTTTAAAGCAACACATATATTTGCATAAATAAATTCTTAATTTTTATTTAACGAATGAAAAAAAAAATTTCAAAACTTTAATGGAATAATAGAGAATTAAATTAGCATAAAATAGAATGTAGTCAAATAAGGATAGAATTAAGAAAAGAAACAAAAACGCTATTGTATAATCGATAAATTGGAATTCGAGTTGTGAACGCAACATTTCGATAGAGAAATCATCGAATATCATTGAATCCTCGGGAATAAAATTATCACGCAGTTCAATGGGCAAAAGAATTTATTCACTACATAATAGTAGTGTTTTATCAGTAAGTCGTCAACTTAACAATGAAATGTGTTATTATAACACAGCTGTTTGTTATGCTTAATGCCTAGGGTCAAATCGTAGCTGTTATATCAATAAATGGCTTTATGTAGCAAATGAATAAAATAAAAATCGATTAGAATGATGAATCATATAACACATTCCAAGCAGTCATTCCAATTTTTCAATCAACACTGGATCGCTTAAAGTGGTTAGCGAAAAGCTTTAAATTAAAAGGATTCATAAAGAAAGTGGCTGAATGACAGATTCATTTCAAATAAGAAAATGCAATTTCTCAAAAAATTGTTCACACTCTAATTTCTTCAATGATATCACTCAAATTAAAAGATAATTACACGAAAAATTTTCACAAAAATTCCTAAAATACCTCCAAAATCATTTCTAAATTATAGGATCGTAGAGAAACGATGACAACATTTAATAACAGTGAAGAAAAGGAGTTGAATCTTTTAATATCAACATTAAAAAAAAACGATTATCGATATTATTATCAAATATATTAGTATTAAAATATCGACGTCCAATGAATTAATAAAACTTAGAAGCGTTTCAACGAAATTCGACTTATATAAACTTTTTTTTTGCAGTAAGTGGTTGGTTTTTCATACTGTAGAGTTTTCATACTGTACATTACTTTTGGAAAATAAGGCTGTAATGATGTGATGATTTGAGGGTAACTCACTACTACTAACTATTAACAGTTGACTTCAAAGAAGTGATAGACAACTCCGAGATCAGACTCTATATTGGATTCATTTCGAGTATCTCATTCATATTCTCATAGTCGTATGGTACATTTTAGTGTTTCGATAGGCGGTCAAGTTTGAGTTGGCAAGGCGAATAAATGGAGCTTGGCTCCGGAGTTACTTGCTACTTATCAAGCCCGCTTGCCTTTCTTTCTTCTTTTTCTTACATCTCTTCATAGTGGAATTTATTGTTCAAATTTTTATTTGCATTTACCTAATAATAGTAATCAAAATTTATTTCCACTTACCAGTTCTCTTCCATAATAATTTGCTGCTGCAAATATTTTGCATAACATATTTTAATTTTGCTAAATTCCGATAGACATGAAAGAATTTTTAAATTATTTTGTCGTGTGCCATCATTATCCACACAAAATTCTAAACATTGTTGTGAAATATTTTGATCATTACAACATTCTGTGTGATCGACTCGAGAAGATGCAAAATCCCATATTGATATCGCTGTTGCACCTCATTTATCGCAATACGATAGAAATACGAATAACTGACATTATTATTACATGAAAATAGAGAGATGCATCAAAGAGGATTGGCGCGATATGTGCTTTTCCAGTTGCGCTTATCGTACTAATTGACTTATGAAATAGTAGGAAGTAAGAAAGATATGGGAAACGATGGATTTATATTCTAAATGATTCGGTCGCTCACACAACATCTTAATGCATAAAAGATTTGTTTTTTTGACCTAAGCAGTTCCCACAAGTAATCTGGCCAAAGTGGAATTTCCCAAAAAACATGCAAACCCTTCAGCATTTTTATAGGTGTATAAGTTTGCTCGAACCTGATGAATTACCTTGAAAGATGACATGCAATATAATCCAGGCATATAGTTGCCCATCAATTTCATAGCACTAACTGCAGTGCTTCCCCACTTGAAAATGCTAAACAGAAGATTAGGCGTATATACGCATAGACTGGACGTTGCAATAACGTTCTTTACAAACGGAAACCCACAAAGTCATTTAAAGCTGTTGTTTACTGCATGATTCACACGTTCGTACACTTTATTCAACGGCTCTCTCCTCTAGAAGCCTAGCTTATTTCATAACCCCAGGGGTTCTATTAAGAAGTGGAAAGAAAACCGTATAATGAAATTGTTTCATAGTTTTTGCACTGCCGAATCTGCGGTGATCTAGAATTAATGAATGAATATATTCTTGTAAAATGTAAATTTTCACGTCACATATTGCATTTTTAACGCAATTTAATCGATCATTTAATATTCAACCTTTTATTACTATTTAATAGTGATAATCACACATCGATTCATAATAGCATCGCTGTCGGTTATCTTATATATCAGAAACAAAAGATAAAAGAAAAATAGAATAGTTACATTTGCAGGTAAGAAAGTTTCGAGTTTGCAATATTCCTGCTCACACCACGCATCAATATGTGCCAACTGAGCACAACAATCACGCATTTTACGATCACCAATATGAGCAACACCCATTATTATAGGTGATAATAGAATAAGATAAGCCAGTAATAATTCATAATTGAAGTCTGAAATAATTTTTGAATTTGAGTTATATTAGCGGTCCATATTGTTGAGCCGATTGAACGCCATTAAGTTATAATTAAATTTGAATATTTTAACGAAAACGTGGAGATTTTTAACTTCAAAATTGCCATTTCATAAACCTCACCTCTACAGGCTAAGAAGAATAATTTAAAAAATTGGACCATTTTATTCCTTATTGTATGTTAATCTGAAGCGATATTTACCGAAATATTGCTCAATGGATATGAAATCAATAGAATAACCATCTAAATATAACGAATATATGCAAAATCGTCTTCGTTTTGGTCGTCCTCCTCTGTCTCGTTTCTTTCTGGTTGTTTCGATGACTTTTTGGAGATGGTTCCCCGTCCTCCTCCCTTCCTTCCTCTCCCACATCCTACTGTCTCCCATCTCGATGATTTTGGTTGTTTCAACAGATGTTCAGTCAAAATAGACAGAGGGAAACCTATTTTACAATTGATAATTAATAAGTGAGGTAACTGAAAATGAAGTAGCCCTTTTTTTCAATTTAAAAATGGGTCATGGTCACTATTGAAGAGTTCTTTCCTCTTTCATACTTTCTCAAATAAAATTCACCTTCATGCAATTGAATTTCTTTATAATTAGGCGATCAATTAAAATTTGAAAGTGAATAATTTGCAGAAATTATTGATAATTGAAGCATTTCAGCTAATGCATCGAAATTTTTTGCAAGCCAAAACCAAATTCGGTGTCAACAGGACGTGAACTGAAAATCCAATCCATTCATAAAAACATTCAAATATCGGAACTGCAATCGGAACTTGTAAACCTCTCACAGCACATGGTTCTAGAATCGGGATCAAAATTCTAATGCAAGCCAAGTATCAGCGCTACAGTAAAGTTTAGAATATTTCAGCTGCACCTTCTTTTTTAAAATTTTATTTATACCGCAGCAGTTCACATAGTTGCCCTTATGATGCCCTATATATACAAGAAATATCCCACATTTTGGCAACAATTGTTGTGTCGATCACAGTGTTGCCCGGTAGAACCCGAACTCCATTCTATAAGGTTGGATCAACCACCGCTCATCAGTTGTCTTTCACACGACTTTCCACTTTGCTATTGGTATGTTTCTCATTGCTCAATTTTATCATTTGAAGTCAGTATATATAGTCGGTCGATTAGCGATAAATTAAAAAAACTTGGAAACGAGCCAAATTTGTTGGTTTAAAAAATGATAAATTTATTTTCACCGTATGATTGTTGTTCACACATTATATCGCTATATTTCTACAATATTTTTTTTTGAAAACTCTTTTTGGTGGTCTATCTCAACCATGCAGCCGATATACGAGGATTAATCAACGGGTTTGTAAAAGAAAAAAAACCTTACGATAGGGGTGTGAAATTTGATAGAGGTAGTGAGCGAAAAAAATTTAATTCTTGAAAGGAATTATTAAAATACAAAAAAAGCTGGTGGTAAATTTTAAGACAGAAGCCGCATTAAGCATCACATCGGATCTGTTCACTTCATTTTTCACTGGCTGATTGACTCAACTAGTGGGCGATTGATAATTGCACCATTGTGTTAGTGAAGAGTTATATAAGCGGAAACGAAAGTTAATAATCAAAACGTAGCCATCGAACCTATTGAATTCAATAGGCTAGCACTAAAAGCAATGTGATACGATTGCCCATTTCCATCGTCGATTCGAGACATGTTTGATCTCAAATTATCAGTCATAAATAAAGAAATGCTTTCGCCTCAAAATCACTAGCTGAAAATGAAATTAAAATGAAATGCCATCACATATGAAGCAATCGAAGAGAATAAATGTGAGTACACTGAGGCTTAGAGCGGTGCTAAGCATGAAAGAGGGCAACTGCCATCGACGAATGCAACCGTTCGGGTAGGTAAAAACATTCCTTCAAGGTCTCGTTTTTTCGAACCATTAAGAATCTCTCAGCAAACATATGTTATTTATTCAATTCGAATTTTATATTCAATAATAACATGCCCAAAAAGATATAACATTCTTTTACTTCAATTTTTTTTTTGCATTAATTATTAATAACAATTTATAGTACCATGCATTGATTTTTTTAATCGATATTTTTATCAAAATTAACTATACACATATATTTTTAAGTGATTTAGTGGGAAAAGAAAGAAAGAAAAGAATGTAAGATGAAATAGTTGTTGTCATTTTCACTACATCCAATCCCGAAATTTTTCGAGGATTTATCGCATAACTTCGTAGGAATTTCGAGTGTATGGAGGATGAAGGGCATGACGCAAAGTTGAATATTGCTGATCGCATTTCGGAGCATTTGGTATTGTCATATACAAAATCTGAAGGAGGATATGGAGGGCTTTCTTTCTACCTAAGGGAACTCTTTGAATAAAGTCACGATAATCTATGCAAGGATGGAGAAGTTTATTTCATTTCTATCATCACAAGGTAGGTGTATAAGGCATATAAATCAAATGTATTTGCATAAACTATGCAAACAATTCGTAATAAGATAATAAATTAAAACGCTTTATTGATTAAATAATCAAAAATTTTTCATAAAAAAGAAAGCAAAAAATATACTCTCGGCAGAATTTCTATCCACATCACGTACACAATGATCTTTCGGGAAAAATTTTCCCAAAAATTTGAAGTACAACTCTCTCTGAGAAAATACTTGACCGTTGTGTCATAGTGATGCCATTATGAGTGCTGTCGACCGATGATAGGGAAATTCCTTTTATTCAAAGAAAGGAGAGTAAAATATTTTCACAAAACTGGATTTTTCATTCTTACATTGTTTTTCAAGAAATAAAACTCAACTAACCTCCACGTGGAAGGCGGATAAGGTTGAGAGAAAATTTCAATAGGTTCGATGCTTCATTGAAAAATGGTTTAAATGCTCAAAAGTTTCCAAAATATTTTATTTTATGAAATTTTATGAAATTTTTTTTTTTTTTTTTTTGCACAGGAATATTTCCATCAAATCCTTTTGAAGTATCGAACATAGCAAAGGATTTATAAAATTTCAAATAGTATATCCATATATGCACATTCAAGAAGATGTGAGTTGAAATAACAAATACCTTCTGTCTAACATTTAAATACCTTGCCCCCCTTCCCCAATGGGTTATGAGATTCCCAAGATTTTTGGGGATTTATTTGAAGAAAAGTTAACGTTTCGAGATAAGCTAAGCAAATATTATGCAATATTTCAAATGTATGAAGACATGATGAATACTACTTACTCAAGTGTACAAATAGTATATGCAAATTTAGTGCCTTAAAACACGTGTACTACTTATTGAAACGTATAAATAGTATATGCAAATTTAGTGCCTTAAAACACGTGTACTACTTATTGAAACGTATAAATAGTATATGCAAATTTAGTGCCTTAAACTTCAAAAATGAGCAGAACATTGATGATCTCGATTGTATTTATATCTCTGAAGTCAGCCAAGAATATTTTTTCCTATTTCAATAGCACACAATACAATCAATGTTTATATTTATGTGTGCACTCTTCCACATAGCTTACGATATAGCTATTATTTATGACGTATTGTATCGTATAAAATTTTATAGAATTCATTGGTCACCTTTTAAATTTGGATATCGCTCTAAATAGCCACGAAAGCAATCTCGAATTTGATTAAATTGCCCTATACAAATTCCATACTTAACAAAATCGGTTGGTACTGTATCTACAGTATTACAATACGGCATACAATGTGGAATAACACCATTCGCCGCACAACAAGCTGTATGATCGGCTCGAGATGATACACAATCCCACATTTTACTCACCGTATCGCCTCGATTCACACACATTGCCAAAAATGGAAGCACCTAAATATAGTAATCAAATCATTGAATACAGTAACCCCGCACCTGAAAATGTCGTCTATTATTTTATTTTTGAGATATATACTTCGAACGGTTGAGCACATTCCACCGCTTTATTTGAATTTGATGCGCAAAGCATCACCGCTTAAATATATGAAAACGTAAGTTTAATGCTGTGGCAGAGTTGTATGCAAAATGAAAATAATTTGCATATGGAGAAATATTAATTTGCATATGACGAAATAGTAATGTAATAAAATCCACGATAATGCTTGATAGTGTTACTAAAGAAGCAGTGTGCAATCGATCCAGAAATTCCTCAGCCTAACTCAAATAAACCCTCAGGGTTATAATATTTCTAACACTATGAGGAGTTTTATCTGAAAAGAAAAGTGCATTCAGCATCAATGCATAACTACGAACGATTTTCACAAATATTTTTTTTAAAGGTAGCAGGAAATTGAGCCTTAAGCAAGGTGATGTCTGCTATCATTTGGCATTGAATAAATTTAAATATCTCAGTCGTTGAGATTTCCTCTTGAAATTTGCATAAAAACAAACTGTAAAATTTAAAAAGAGTGAAAAAACTGTTAATGGTAATGATGAAATATGATCATATTCGAATTTCGAAATAAAATTTAAAAAATTCTGCGAAAAAATTCATAAAAACTTGAAAATTCCTTTCCTCAGTCAAGTTCAATAGGAGAGTTGACTCTTTAAGCCGTTTTTGGGTTTACAGGTGAATGGAGTATCGAATTCTAAGTTGTAATAAGCGACGAACTTACAGATCCTTGATGAAGAAGATCAAAATTACAGAAATGTCGTCTGCATTCTTTATCGGCTTCGGGTGATTTTCGACAGCACATTCGCAACTTTTGATTGGCGGTTACTGCTGAAGCCATTTGGGATAATATCGCCATTGCAATTGCAACTGCAATTGCAAATAACACCAACCTCATCACTGCAATTAATTCAAAGCAGCGGTAAAACTTTAATGCGTAACTTTTAAGACGTTTATTGCAGAATGATTTAGCAAAAATTTGTACGTGATGAATAAAAGATTCATTGCATGATGACTTGGAAAGTTTTTTTTTTTTCTAATTTAATATAAAGCGATTCATTAAAAATTTATAGAGATATGGAAAATTCTGCAACGCAAACGCTTTCTGTAAGTTATCACAAAGCTAATAAAGATACAGATGCAAATTGCAAAGCTACAATGCATGATAGCACCGTATGAATGGCGTATGATTGATATGCAAAGCCATAAAAGAATTTCGAACTGTTATTCACGAATATTTCAATTAAAAAAAAACATTCTGCATATGAATCAATATTAGTAATTAAAAAGCTCATATATATATATATATATATGTATATATATATATATATATATATATATATATATTATTCACTCAAAAAAGAGATGCCATATCTATTTCTAATTTCTGGCTAAAACTGCTAAGCGTTCATAAAGAAAAGCTGATAGGATAATATCATTTCTAAGGGAAATGACTTTGTGGCAGCTTAAATATATTCTGCCTAAGGCAAAAGTAGTAACCATCCTATGAATATATTCTACTAAAAAGACATAAGTCGCTAACCTAGATGGAACAGTAACTGAGTGAATGATTTAGTGCATGAGACTGGCAAGAACTTCTAGACTTTGTGAATAAATATAAAAATATAATATTATTTTAATGGATCTCTTTGCTAAGCTTGACATTTACTGCAGATTGTTATTATAATTTCTTTCTTTTTTATTCAAAAATATAGATCAAGCTGTTGAGCTACATAAATATAATTGAATCAAAGATGAAATGAAGATTTGAAAATGGTTAATTAAAGAGTGGAAATAGATAATCGCATCGGATTCCTTTGTGAAAATGAAAACTCAACAGGATTATCGATGTTCGTTTCTCTCACAAATGACCTATAGTTGTTTATCAATGATTCTCACAATGAACACTCTATTTTGTCGATAAAAAACGAGACCAAAACAATAGTGTCGCAAATAATATCAAATAAATTATACAACAATAATGAATATCTACAAATAATATCAATAAAATCCAGGAATAATCATACAAGAATGATGGCGCAATAAGAATAAAAAATGATAAGCCTGTTTGAAATATATATATATATATATATATATATATATATATATATATATATAGTCAGGAAAGGATATAAAGACAAAGAAATGCATATAGATGAAACTCATATCAGCTAATACTGGTATTTTGCGATGGATATGAGCGAGCACCCGGCCCTCAAACAAGAGTAGAACCAAATACATCTACACGGGCCGAAAGCCGACTCATATAGGCCCAATATATCGCCTACGTCGGCAGAAGAGCACATAGGTCGATCAATGAGATTATGTGAAGAATAACAAATGAGAATCGAGTGTACGAGTAAATGTGATTATTACAGTATAGGATCACAAATAAATATCTTAGGTTGGCTATTCGGTACCGTACACCGAGCCTGCAAGTGAAGTCAAAATATTACAAGATGAGCAAGCTATAACTCGATTTATGCAACGATAACTTTCAGGAAACATTTGCAAATCGAAAGGAGGATTATGAATGCTATTCTAGTCTTGCATTCGTAACATTCAGCCACGCTCCGGTTCGTTCTGCACGAGATCAGAGACGGAATATACGAACGCCGATCACCACCAACATAGAGATAACATTGAACAGCATAGAGATATGTTTAGTTTACGGTCTGGTAACGCAGCGATAATCACGCCTGTTTTTCACGCAGGAGGACACCGGTTTGATCCCTGCCGAGATCGAAAACGCATTGATCGCGGGAAATTCATCTTCAGTTTACTGTAACATTTGTATTAGGCAAAGATTTAGCCATCAGAAGAAAATTCATCATCATGGACAAGCGCAGTCATGACAGATTGGCACGAAGATGGCCGCTGGATGCGCCATGGCGGAGATCACAGCCCCGCAGTCCCGAACAAATTATGCCTCATTTACTGCACCGCGAATACTCATCAACCGTCTCATAGCTAAACGAAGAGCACCATAAAATGGTCTCGTGGTGTAGCGATTATCACGCCTGCTTCACGCGCAGGAGGTCGCCGGTTCGATCCCGGCCGAGATCACAAACAATACGTTGTGGGAAATTCGTCCATGGTATACTGACTGCGTCCCTCACTTTCGGCGAAATGGAGACCACCGGCGAGATCTCGACGTCGTTGTGAACTTGCAATAGCGTGAGGTCGCTGGATCAGCCACGGGGGTCGCAGCTCCATAGTTCGGTGCAAATCGTGCATCCTTATCAAAGCACGAATTCTGCTCAATCATTTCAGACGCGAGAAGGCGGACACGTTGTTATATCGTAGTCTAGAGGTAAGACGCCAGTTTCTCATGCAGGTTCAATCGAGGTGATGGCGACGAGCATGCGCTTTTCAAATGACACTCTTATAGGTGTAATCAACAATGGGCTAACACAAAAGAGCAGGAATGAGGGTTTTGTATCATGACGGCATAATGCAGCCGTTATCATGCCAGGTTTAGGTAGGAGACAGGCGCATTAATCCAGGCAAGATGACGAATTCAGAAGTCGTGAAAAAGTTTTATATTGCTTATTGCATTCCCAACGTGCTAGGAAAATTCTGCAGTGAAGGAGAGATTTAGTTGAGGTATACTCGTGGTGTAGCACAAATCCGTGGCAAGGAATGGAACGGATGGGATGGGAGGGGGGTGGGAGGAAGGTAAGACTGTTGTGAGCGGTTGGGCAACGAAGTTACAACAGCTCAAACATCACGAAGGAATCATAAAAAAACAAAGAAAGGAAACATATAAATGTCACACAATTTTACAGTGTTTCTGTGTTTTCTTTCATAGTAAAATCCAAATAAAATGTTCGTTTTTTTCTTGCTGCAATTTTATTTCGTCCTTTTTTTTGCGTGACGATACGAAACCAAAAGTTTTTTTGCATTTCTTGACGTTGAAATTATAAGGGGTAATCTTTTTTGAAAATTCACTCATTCATTTTATTTCACTTAATTATGAATAGTATTATTTGTCAAATGAATATTTTAAAAACAAATTGGCCATCTTTGGCGTGTTTTTTCGATTCGAAATTATTCCCACAAGCATTATTTATTGTTTCAATAAAAACAAGAGCAATTTATTATAAAAAATTCCATCGATATATACATTAATACAATTAGGAATATTTCAAGAATTTATTGAAAAGTATTGAAAAGTAAATTATTGAAAACTTATTAAAAAAAAAAATAAAATTAACAACATTAGGATGAACGCTTTGCCGTTGGGATTTTATTTTATTTGTATAAAAATTTAGTCTGTAAAGTTAATGGTTAAAACGAATATGGCTCTTTGTATTGTAGTGGTCAGTAGTAAATATGAATTGTGCAAGTTTTTCAACACTAAACCTTTCGCCATAGTCAACGATGAAATATTTCGGATTTTAAGCGGAAATAATTCATAAAAAAGACGGATAAAGAAACATGTCAAACAATATTGCACTATATGCGAATCTCTATAGTGCCAATCCGAATAAACCAGTTTTCTAGGCTAGCAATGAATCATGAAAATAACACAACAATACTATCATATTCCGACTGATCTGACCGGTGTTGAAGTTCTCCGAACAAGGAAATAAAGCTTATTTATGAGCTTATTTAAGAAATAGGCTAAGATGCAAATTTTTCGTCACCTTTAATATCCATATCTATATATAAAACTCTTTAAAATTGACCGATCAACGCATCGATGATGGGAAATCCTTCTATATTATGCTTTGTGCACATAAAATTTCGTAAATTTTACTTCAAAAGTTACTTTATGCGTTGAAATTCCCTCAGCTCTAGTAGTGGAGCTTCAGTACTTACTTTGAAAGCCTTAGCTTCATCCTCAGGATTCCGTTATTCTTGTTTCCTGTCTTTTTTTTTTGGTTTTCAAGTACTGCGGCTCCCATTCGAGAGCAACTTTCTCATTTTCCCTCTCGATCTTTTCAACAGAATCCTTGTCACGGTCCAACCACCACCTTAAAAGCTCCAATCAGAGCCTTTGCACTGATTACCTGACCAAAGACTGTTCACTTCAAACAATGTTTGCTTTTGTGCTGCAACAGTTTGGCGAGATAAAAACGCGTGTTACCCTAATCCACGTATATCACACGTTCCCTTGTATCCTACGGAGTCGATTAGTCAATACAGGATCAAGATTGTTTCATCCGGAGCTCAGAGATGACATGGGACAGCTCATGGGGGGGGGGGGGGGTCACATAATGCGCGCGTGCACGAATAAGGATAACAATGCCCCACGTCTCGCGGTCTATGGTTGCTATTTATTGCAAGTACAATTTTCGTCGTCGTGCAAGAATTTTCGGAAGCCTGAAAGGAACCTATCATCGAAGGACTAGAGTAGACGGTTGGTTTCTTATTTAAAACGCCCTGTTAGGTGGTATATCGTTGCCTTCTCAATCAAATCTTAATTGTTTTGTTTTATGTTTTTTTTCCACCGATTATTTTTGAAATTTTTCTTGAAAAATTCCAATTTTTTTTTTTTTCATTAATCGTACAGCAAAGTCGAGTGGGCCATACACTGGGTTGTTATCAGTATTTTCGTTTTCACATTTGCTAATCTCTCAGTCGTTTCTTATATCAATATTGCTATCAATAAGGCGTTTTACTATAGGGAGAGTTAATTTCCTTTCTTTATGAATGATGGTATAATTTTGCTTTCTTCATATACTTAGTCAGATGTATTTAATTATTACGCGGGGCGTTAATCTTCAATCGTTTTCAAATTTTCAATTTTGTTTTAACTTTGAAAGTTAAAGAAAACTAGAATGTCCCTTTAATTAACCTTTATTAAAGGTAGTCGGCTACTTTTTACTGCAACAGTACGGTAGATTATATCACCTTAAAATACGGTATTTTTAAAGCAGCTATTCCTCCTTGTCATATAACATTTGATACAAAATGCCACCTACAAGATACTTCGTTCATACCATCTATGTATCTAATTGAATAGACCGGAAAGTACGGTGGAGTTATAGGGAAGATGGATTAGAGTACGATAGATGAACTTCTTTTGTGGTACGGTGCAAAACAGTACATCCATCTCAGAGTGCAATCTGCATGAAGTATTGGGTATATAGCATCGAGGTATTAGACAGGTTCGAAGTTGATAGCTGCTCTTGCTTTTTTATCAGTTTTTTTTTTGCATTATTTCTTTTTTTTTCAACTTTTTTATCGCAATTTTTGTTTTCGAAGAGCTCTTTAACAGGCTTTATGCCGTTTTTTTAAATACTTTTTTTCAGAGATCTGACTAAAGAGGTGGCGCTCTATGATATTCAGAACTTTATCGTATTCCTTCAAACAATTTACAAGAACCCTCAAAAAGGTCAATTTTACAAATGCTCGTAAAGCAACTAAAAGCAGCCCTTCTTCCATATTTGGTTTCCTGCTGGTGTGGGTAGAATAAAACATGAGTCTCAACTGTTTTATAGGAATGACCAAGTTTCGGGTTTCATTTTACCCGTTGCATGGGTGGGAGGGGAAAAGAGGAGGGATGGGCAAAATGAAACTTGCGAGAGTGCATAAGAAACGGAACGACAAGCATGCTATGGCAGAGTTCACACGCTTTTTAGTAACTAAACATTATACTGCTAGTGAATATTCAGTGAGCATTATAGTATAGATGCATAGGATTGGTGGAATTTTTTAGTTGCTCTCATAGAGCGTTACATAAACTAGCTAGTACGAGGGATTCCCACTCACAATGCATCCCTCCGAGGGTTTTGCTGATCACGTGGTCGGAGTCATAGGCTATATTTGCTCCTCTATCCCTCCCCCTTCCCCTTGCCTACCAATCCCATCATCTAAAGTCGTCTGTCTCCCCGCGTCATACTCATGAGGCGTGCTAGATGACTAATAAATCCTTCTAGCAGAACAAATTTCAGATGGTCACGGAAGATATAGCAGTGACGAATTTTCGTGAATATCTGCGGATCCGAACAGAGCAACCAAAGCCAGATTATGGTTCGTTGGCTTGTTTTGTTATTGCTTTCGTTGATCATTTATGATTATTTAAGGGAACTCCACTATACTATAGTGATTCAATTGTTTTTAATTTTTTATTCGATTTTTAAAAATTTTTTTAAAATATTTTTAATTTCTGCTCGCAAATTTTACATGTTTTAATTTTAATTTCAAGCAAACAATTGTATAATTTTAATTACTAAAGCAAAAGATATTCGTTTCCCAAAAAGGTGGCACTGAGATGCAAATCCATTCCAAGAACGTTTTGATATTCGTACAATATGCTGATCTTTGACGGTTACTTTTATGAACGATGAAACTACTAAAGAGTTGTAATCTTTTTTTTTTCGAATTCATTGAGAGAATTTCAGCAACATGCAAGGAGTTCCTCTATCGTATCGCTGATGAGTTGAAATTTGAAAAGACTTGTTATGAGGTTGGTTTTCCTTTGAATTTTTTTTAGGTCGATTGTCTCAAATGCATTGAATGACTTAACTCTTAGAAAGAAGAAAATAGATGATCAAGGGAAGGGAAACAAAAGTATCTATTAGAAGTGATGACAGTCCCATTTCTTCAAATTCAACTCGTACTAAATTTTCTTCTGACTTATGGCTTTTAGTGGATGATCGTTTTTAGCTGGGATTAGATTTGTCATAGCGTTCTTTTGAAATCCCTTTAGATGAGATAGGATAAAGTCGTTTTCTCTACCAGGAAGAAAGTAATCTCTAATGTTTTTTTTTCGATGAAGGTGCTTAAATTTTTAAAGAAAAAAAACCTTCGTTGATATTAAGCGCAAAGTTTTAATCCCTTGAAGCCTGTTCTTCTCCCGTAATACCCCCCCCCCCCCCCCACCGCTCTACCACGTTTAGAAGTTGTCGGTATATAGGCTATTCAGATTCTATTTCGGTCAATTATTTTCTTCGTTTCTTTCCGGGCAATTCAACTTTATTTATTATCTCAAATTTCATGGTTATGTTAGGCATTCCACATCGCTTGACACGTTTCCGTTTTTTTTTTGCTCCTTATAAAGATTATTAATCAAGAATATATTGTTTAGTTTTCCACTAATTTATGATAGCATTGTGGAACGACAATTGAGAAATTTTTTAATAGCGCTGAAAATTTATTTATTAAATCTCAGAAGATTTTTGAAATTTTTAAGGAATTTTCAATTTTAGTTTAGAATTTTTTTCTGTCATTTTCAATTTTAGTTTTAAATTTTTTTTTTTTCATTTTCAGTTTCTAATCTTTTTAATATTAGGTTGAAATTTTCAATATTTTTTTTAAATTTCAGTTTGTTAGTGGAAAACCGATAATCGTGATGACGATTCGTGGAACAAATGAGTCTTTACCGTCGTTAATGCTCTATTCGCATACCGATGTCGTTCCAGTTGTTAAGGTGATCCTTGAATATGTTGCACCGTGATGTGCTGAATGGCTTAGTGGTTAGTGCGTCAGAGTGACATGTAAGCGACAACAGTTCGGTTTCGGTGTTGCCTCTTATGTGAAATAATAGCTGAAATACGTGGCTTCAATAGTGGTAGGAATCTGATGAGTTAAACGAAATATTACGTGAAAGTAGAAGATTTTTCTTCATCGAATGGATATGTGTGTAATTTTTTTTTTTTTCTCAGTTAGCGCCCTTCATGCGGTAGACGCCTTACCTGATGTTATGCTCATCACCAGTTAATATAAATTACAATCATAGTAATGGCGTTGTGGCTGGGAGTGAGTGAATGAATGAAAAGAAAAAGTTTAGTTGTAAAAATTTGTACGCTAAAATAAATCTTTTCATCGTTTTTTTTCAATTTTATGTATAATGTGAAATTTATTTAAATACGAAATTTTAATTTTCTATAAATTTATGCCTAAATGAATGGTTATTAACTTCATGAAGTGCCCTTTTTTTTTTTGGGAGATCAATGATTTATTCAATTGAAATTTGAGGAAATGTGGAAATTTGATCCATTTGCGGCTATCAAAGATACAGGTGGCAAAATTTATGGACGAGGTACACAGGATATGAAATCAGTTGGGATTCAATACGTTGAAGCACTTCGACGACTTCAGAAGATGGGAAAGAAGAATTTTCTGAGAAATATTCATCTAGTTTTTGCTCCTGGTGCGTTTTTTTGGATTATATAGATTTTTTTCGGGGGGGGGGGGCGCGGGGCGGAGGTGAGAACTTGAGCTCCGGTCGTATGTAAGGGGGTTTTAATTATTGGTAATAAACCATGGTGTTTATTATGTTAGGTGGAGGGGAGAGGGGTTGAGAGGGAGTCACTGGAGCAGGCGGATGCGAGGAGATCGGTCCGTTATGGATGCGCCAGTGGGACATATACCCAAGGAATGGGCTTTCCTTGAGAAGGAACTTGTACTTCAAGAAGCATAGCGTTTTCGATATTATTTTGCTTATGATGCATTTACAGATGAAGAGATTGGTGGCAAAGATGGTATGCAAAAGTTTGTGAATGACGAATCATTTAAGAAGCTTAACGTTGGTTTTGTGCTTGATGAAGGATTGGCAACTGAGGAGGAAGCTTATAAGGTTCATTACGGCGAACGATCTCCATGGTGTAAGCACTTTCATCTTCCTGTTGCTAGTTTTTAGGATATAACTTCTAATGATATAAGACCAATTCTTTGAAACGATATTTAATCATAAGGGAGATTCGTTTCGTAAAGTATCATAGGAGAGTACCAATACATAAGGGAGTATCGGTACCAGAGGGAGGGAGCGGAAGAAGAAGGGAATCGCTCATTTCCATCTCCTTTAAAGAATGAAAGTAGAAATATAGTAGTTCTTTTTAAAGCCCTCTTTCCCGTTCCTTTTACCATGTTCTCATGCTTCGTATTCATACGAATTTTATTTTATCTGATTGCTAAAAGCAGCACTATAACCCATAACATGTATGACCATAAATCTGCCTAATTTGTCGATAAATATACTATTACTTCTATAGTTTCGAAATTTGAAATATTGGGGAAAATTCCAATCACTTGCTTGAGTTTTTGATTTTTTTCGATTGCTGTTCACAATTTTTTTATATGCAAACAGTTTTATCTGTTTGTAGAAATGTGGAAAAAGTACTGAGAGGGATTTTGAGTAAAAAATCATATTTATTGTGCTCGTATAATTGACATTTGAGATGTTCACTTACTACCTGAATAATTTCGTCCGTTCGCTGGCTAGCTTAATACATCTGTCTTTATATCTGTCTTTTACTGGTTTTTGTATCCGTCCGTTCATATGTCTATCATTGATTGGGTTGGTTGTCGGTTTGTCTGAATGTTTGTCTGTCAACATTTGAGTGAATAGTTAAATTTGTAGGGATGATAGTGAAATGCAAAGGACAACCAGGACATGGGTCGCGTTTTATTGAGGATACGGCCGCCGAAAAGCTGGTTGGTTGTTGCTTAAGAATTCTTTTTCAAAGAGTTCTGTGATAGAGCTTAAAGTAAGTTTTCAGCGGTCCTTTTTGTCGCCATTAGAATTGAGAGCAACTTTAGAAGTTGATGTTACAGACAAGAATCCATTTCATGACCGCTATTTCGTTACAGTGATGGAATTTTTGCGAGATTATGAAAAAAAAAACTGCTAATATGGTTTTAAGACAAATTAAGTAAGGTGCTATTTTTCAGTTTGCCAATCAAATGATTACTATTACAAATGTTGGATAGTTATGACATCAAGCGTAGTATTCTTTTTGGATGATTTGGTCAGTTTTTTGCTGACCACTGCTGATGACCAGAGAGATGGACAGAGTTCAATGATTCTGTTTTATGCATCAACTGTTACTATATCATATATGCCGAGTTAGAAAGTCATGAGTTATCTAGAAGCCGCAGCTGTTCTTCATTAGAATTTTTTACTGTAATCTTACGGTCAGTTGGAGGAAGTATGAATGGATGATGGAGATCGAAATAATACGGTATTTTTCTTTTATTGTTTGGAGAAGTTTGTTGTTGTTGTTTTTTAGCAACGAATAATCAATAGCTTTCTGGCGTTTCGTGAAGAACAGAAGAAGAAACTTCAATCAGATCCAAAATTGAAATTGGGCGATATGATTACAGTGAATTTGACCAAAGTCGAGGTAGGCTTAATTTTTTTAAAATTTCCTAATTGAACGTGATTTGAATCTCCGTCGAATCTCTTTCTGTTCGTTTTCGTCTCTCTCTGATTTTTTCTTTGTTTCTTCTCATAAAAATTTATTGGTTATCTTTATTGCGAGATGAATGGTATTTAATTCTTTTATTTCTGGATCGATCTCATTTATAAGTAGAGTTACTATTTGCTAATTCTCGATAGTTGTTCGCAATTTTATTTAGTAAATAGTTGGCTCCAAAATTCTAGGATGAAAAATCCTTTTCGTTGATTTTCGCTCTTTCCTTCCTTTATTTTTATTTTTATTTTTTATTATTTATGCGAATTTAACATGAAAATAACGTGCAGTTCACAACTACTACTTCCATTTGCGTAACAATGGAAGAAACTAAAACCATATACGACCTTGCTGCGATCGATATCCATCTGCTCGCTTTATTATAACTGTTTCCTTTCCCGTTTATTTTTTTTTTCATTGGTACATGTTGTTATAAATTCTGTGTGTACTGTAACTGCTTCAGTGTGGGGAATGTAGCGTTTTGCACATTGACTGTAATAATGTTCTTCCTTTGTGTATTGTTCTGTTGTATTCTCACTTTGTTTTATTGCAGGGTGGAACACAAGTCAATGTCGTTCCGGCCGAATTGAGTGCATGTATGTTTTGTTTCGTTATAAAAGCAGTTTCTTTATTAATGGTATGGAGGGGAAGGGGGGATAATGAATAAAAGAGATTTAATTTTGTGATTGGGCCGCTGGAGGAGACTTGTTTATCTGGGCTTTTTTTGTCAAATATAAGAATACTCCAAGTGCCATAGTTGAGATATTCTAAAAAGAAAATGTTTCTGAGAAGTTATGTTCGATTTTTCTTTTATATTTGAGTGACATTTTTCCGGGCGGTGAAGATTTTGCTTATTTTATTATAAATTCATGAAAATAAACGTAGATGATTGATGCTGTGAGACTTTTTATTTATGTATGTGACGATTTTCATTCTCTAATATTTTAAAATTAGACGTTTCATTGGTCATTTCATTGGTTATTGGTCATTAAAATAGTCATTTCAGGGTTTGATATTCGCTTGCCACCAACCGTTAATTGTGATGTAAGCTTTAAAGATTCTTCTTATCAGCTGCTCATATACCTGGATTTTAGTCATTATGTGATAATTAGGTATTTTGTTTTTCTAAATGCGATCCGGAAGTGACATTTCAGCGTTATTTCGCGAGTAATTCTTTCAAATAAATGCAATTTGCATCGAGTAAGTCATCAAGTAAGTAGTAAATAAATCTAGTAAATAATATGATATTGAACTGCTTTTAGCGAATTACAGATAAGTGTGACTGATAAGGATGGGAAGGGATACGCTGATATGACAGTAAGTGGGGGAAGGAACGTCATACACTTATCACTCATTTATCAGTTGTTCACATGTTCATTGACCATCGTACCATATCGTAGCGATCGGCATTGGAAGTTATTCACTATTTGGAAATAGGGTGCTATGATGATTTAGTTTTTTTCACAGTTGAATCACTTAACTATGTATTGGAGAGTGACTTTTTTCTATAATTTAGTAAATTCATTACGGCATTTCTTTTATAAATGATTTTTTTAAACGATCCTTGCGATGTGAATTTCTTAAGGATCTATTTTATGATGAAACAACTGTCATTTGTTTATTTGTAGGATTTTGAAGAAAAAGTAAAAAAATGGTGCAGCGATGCCGGCAACGATGTTACGTATTCGTTTTTATTGGTAAGTGCTTTTAATCTTTATATATATATATATATATATATATATATATATATATATATATATATATCGTTTTTCATCTGGTAGGCTAAACCACAGTCAGCTTTCGCTAGGAGATAGGAAATAGTGGAAGAAAATATTGGAAGAAAAAATTTCGCCTCTGACTTTTCAATGCATGCTGCGTTTCTGTTTGTTTTGTTGCACTAGAAAACTTGAGCCCAATATTCTTTGAGAATCACACAATTTATGGACGTGATGAGGCAAGCTTCATAAATTCTTATCAACATATTGAGGAGAAAAATCTTTTAGAGGGTTCCATAGACTTGTATAATCCATAGGCTTGTATTGCCTCTTTGTGTGCCATAAAGAAAGCTTCAATTAGTATCGCTATTTATTTGCTTGGCTTATTATATTACTTTGTATAGTTTTAGCAAACTCGTACTAATAATATCACACCAACGACAGATGATGATCCATGGTGGAGAACATTCGAAACGGTGATGAAAGAAGAGTTCGTTTTTTTTATTTCTTTATTTCTCACTCATTTTTAAAAAAATTTTTGTCTTTATATTAGTCGATAAATTTATTTGAAGATAATAGAATGTAGAATGTAGCAAGGATCGGAGTGGAAACTTTAAAGTTCTTCGCAGAATTTAACGAAAGAGATCGTTTTTGAAAAGGAATTTGATTCAGAGAAATAATTCTGAGCCGAAACTTGAAATATGAGACTTTAAATCCTTTTAGTTGTAGGAAGCGAGTGTGCGCACAATCCAGTGCCATTCTCATATTCCGCGCAGCTACAAGGGAAAGGCTATTATATTTGTAATGGGGAGGGGATGTGGAGAAGGAGTTGCAACAATTATTTATTCTTCCCGCAAAGTTAGATCCATTCCCTTGTCAAATTTTCAGGAAGTGCGAAATATCGAAGGAAATTTTTCCGGCTTCTACAGATTCGCGATTTTTGCGAGAAGTATGTAAATTATCGCTTTTTAATTGTTTCAACTTCGCTTAACAGGCTGTTTTATCATTTGCTGTCAGGAAAGCGATAGACTACGATTAGAAGTAACAAGGCTTATTTACTGATAGGGCCGTTTATCTTACCGAGGAAATCGTTTTTGCAAGCGATCTGAGGGATTTGTGCAAACCTGATGGTTTATTTTTTGAGACGATTACAGTTCCCTTTCATAATATAGAGGTATGCATATGAATTGCGTAGCATTCTACTTCCGGTCCGTAAATCGTTGAACACCGATGTTTCCAGGAGGTGTGATTTCACTTCCGGAGAAGCTTGTTTTGATGCGTTCCTCTAATATGTTGGCTTGCATAAATTGAGGTCATTCATAGTGATCGTTGATCCGGCTAGTTTCAAAGAAGTAGTCCTCTGGAGGGTAATAGGATTTTTGTGATCAGATAATCTAGTAAAAAAATTCATTGGTTATTAAGGTTTGAATATTTGGCGTTTAAATTGAAAATCGGGCTTCTCTTAAGGCATAGAAAAATAGATCATTTGAAGAAGACGACGCCGAGCCATATAGGAATGAATGACTCTGAAGCTTTGAGCAAATGCAAATTTCGCAAAGTTTTACTTCAGTATTTAATGAGGAGAATTTATGAGCGGATGCTGAGTGATGAAATAGGAGCACTATTGAATTGTTTGTTTTGATTCATAAAGGCGATAGCCAAACTGTCGATTTTATAGAAGGGAATGTAGAGAGGAAGTAATTGCGCTCGTCTTTAACGGAAGTAGATGCCATGACAAAAGCGCCGATTGGGAAGTACATTGCTATACGTTTGAGCAAAAGCTTTGTCGCTAAGCGCTTCGGCGATGCATTTTTTTTTTTTTTTTTTGAAATAACGGTTATTTTCTGTTCAAATTCTTATATCTATTAAGTACCAAGAGGTTTTAAATAGTGCTGCAAATTCACTGTTGAATTTTTAGCATTATATAGCACACTGTTGCAAAAAGGAACACTATGATGAGTTAGTTAAGCGATCGGCGTTTAGGTTATCGAAAATCTCGACGTTAGGCGTTATAGGTGAATGAGCCATAATATTACCTCTTTCCTTCCCTCTCCCTTCTCTTCCCCATCTTTCTTCCCATCTGTCAAGAAATTTTTCGACAAACCTATTTGGGGGGATTATTTCAGAAAGGATATAGATCAATTGGCTTCAGTCCAATGAACAAAACGCCAACGCTTCTTCACGATCACAATGAATATATTGAGGAGAGCGTCTTTTTACGTGGTATACAAGTTTACGAGAAGTTGATCGCGAGACTTGCTGATCTCCCGCAATATTAAAATTAATTCATCCTTTTATTGGGACTGCAGTATGTTTATTGTTTATTGATATTCATCTATATTATTTTCGTATACAATTGATTTAGCCACGTTTGAGTGGAGAGGAGAGGGGCATTTTCTTCGCTGGTCCCATATTTGCCCTCCCCTACCCCTCCTTTGCTACCCTATTCCCCCCCCCCATTATTTCATCGTTCGTTTTTTCTTAACCATTTTTTCTCAAAAACAGGCCGTTATCTCTCGGCTTATTTTGTCGAGAAGTTATAAAGTTGTCACTTCATTTGCATATTAAAGCTGCACAAGTATTTTTTAAACAAAGAAATGTGAATTATGTGAGAAAATATGCGGTGAAATCTTTCGCTGCCTATCACTGCTTCTGTACACGGATGCCGGAGGGGGGGGGGAGATAGCTGCCGAATGAATGATGAATGGCAACAAGTTGTCCTCCTTTTTTGGTGCACACTGCAGTTAGCTTTTTTGTCTGCGTGTTTGTAAAATCGCTCTTAATGGGGGGAGGGAAGATGGGGGAAGGGAAGGTCACATATGGATAAAAGGGGTCTCTTACATGGACGAGATTCAACTTTGATCCCCTACATAATTTTTATTTGTTTTCATTCGAAAAATTTGCAAAAGGATTATGCAAACTAATTTCCTTAATTCAATGATTTTGAATTTTTGAATTTTAAATAATATTTTCAGAAAGGATACAAATCAATTGGTTTCAGTCCAATGAATAAAACACCACGTCTTGCACATGAGCACGATGAATATCTTGATGAGAGTATATTCTTGCGTGGTGTTGAAATTTATGAAAAACTTATTGCGAAACTCGGCGATTTGACAGAATTTTAAACGGCATTTCAATTTTTCCCGATAATGCAACGTTCCCTAACGAAATGAACTGAAGTATTTGTTGGCAGACCGGATAACTTTTTGGGGAATTAATTATACGTACTCGTCGACGTGAATACTTTGCTTAGAAAGTTTTTTCATTTCTTTATATTTTTTTTCCGTTTTTGGATTTTTTACGGATCCGGAGGGTGTCCGGAAACGCTACGCAAGGTCGGTCATAGTCTATGTTGGCCATATTAGGCTATCGGATTGAAAATTTTAAAGTGTATCGCAAATTCATCTTTGATTTGATTTTTTTGTCACGAAATTATGCGAGATTCTTCCCTAATTGCGCCTCGATAAACGTTTTAATTTGTTTCTCTCTATCATCGACGTGGGCATGAATTTCAGTTCGCCTGAAAATGCTGTATTACAAATTTTAGTTTCCAGTTTCCGGTTACCAATTTTATGTTATACGAACCTGAATTTTATTCTTGTTGTTATTTTAATCTCTTGTTGTCTTGTTTTGATGCTCTCAAATACTTTGTATTCTTAAGGCGTTTGATGTTTATTCGCTTCGAATTGTTCTTTGCATTCATCGAAATTTTTGCTCTTATTGTTGTCTTCTCGATTGCCCATTTTATATTTTTATTCACTCATCAATTGTGCATTTCCGCATTTTTGGGATATCAGAAAAGAGTATAACGAATAAATTTATTCTTTATATTATTTGTCATTTTCTTTGATTTTTATCACTAATATTTTTGAGCGTCATGTAATTAGAAGATAAGCGACGATACATTGGTGTCAAAGTGGGAAAATCCATTGTTTTTTTTTTCTTTGTTGGACACCCGAAAAAGTCGATCGTTTTTACCCAACGATCCCGAAAAATCGAAACTTTTGCAAATTTAAAGCGAATTGTTCATTGATAGATTTTTTTTTTTTGCGTTCTAAATGCTTTGTAGCAGATTTCCATTTCCTAACCACCTCATAGCAACGCATATGTGTCCGTATGTTTTGATTGCATCACCTGGAAAGACATATTCGGCTGTTTTGATCTACAATTTTCGAATCTTCACGTAGATAGGGAAAAATCTGAGGGGACATATTGAGGTGTTTTGATCTACAATTTTTCGAATCTTCACGGAGATAATGAGGTGTTTTGATCTACGTCATGCATTTGTTAAAATAAAAATTGAAAACAATATATCGATAGCTGATAAGCGTAGTTTACGTTGATTTCCCATTTCACTTATGAAGTAAACACGAAAGTAAACTCGTGGGTCAATTTCAATATCAGGTTTACCATAAAAGCCTCATTAAAGCCCCTGTTGGATATGATTGAAATTGGAAAGAAACAAAACCATAGATAATCGCACATTTAATTTGTGTTCGCTGATCGTAAAATATGTTTCACTACTTGATGAATAATCAGCAATCGGCTCTTTTAAATTGCACTCCAACCATCGGAAGTGGTTCATTAGAGGGATTTAACTCCGGAGTCGATTACATTGATGGCGATCGAGCGTATTCGACCAGCCATCCGAACGATAAAGGACGCGGTTTTTTAATCGTAATCCAATCGACAATTACAAGTTTATTTAGCGTGAAAAAATTTATTCGATTCACGAAGATCAAAACTTCCAACATAAATTACATTTGTATTTAATTAGGCGTTTTGCTTTCACCCTTATAAGATCAGTGATTGTTAATGATGATTTCCATCTTAAAAAAAAAAACGCTAAAATATCATGTAGTTTTAGTTTTCTTTCACAGAACTGTTTTACAGTAATGTATTTATAGAAGCCCCGTGGTAGAAAAATTTGAACTACGGTAGAAAATTTTCTGATACGCTCTTATAGAATTTCCAATAGAATAGGAAGTATTATTACGTTGATTTTGTTTTAGCGTTGAGTGTTTGAATTTTTCAAACAAAGAGAAATGTTGTGATAAAATGAATGGAAATTTCGCTTTATAGAAATTGATTTCACGAAAAAAAAGAGGATTCAATAAATCTCAAATGTCGAACGAATAAATATTTGCAGAAAAAAATTGCAAATTGACCTTTTGCAAAAAAAGAAAAATTACAATAAAATTGACCCTTTTGATATCGTGATTTTTGCGTTTTTTTTTAGAAGAATATTGACCAATTTTTTGATAGTTTTGAAGGAAATTTGAGCACAATTCCATGGAAATATTCCACATTTATTTATTGATTTTAGAAAATAAAAATAAAAACAATGAAAATAATATAGAAATTGAAAATGGTTTATTTTTTTATGAAAATAAAAATTTTGTTTGTTTCAATAATTACCCTCTTAGATTTTTAGAGAATTTGGCTCTTGATAGAAGTTCCTTGCTGAGCACTAGCAATATTCGAGAACACGCTGGGAAACTTATTATGGTTCAATTAAATCACCTATATATTTTCATGTCTTGCTATTCGTCTATATAGAATATTTATCTCTATCCATTAAGATTTATTTAGAAAAATATGTGAAATGAAAGGAAATTTCAAATTTTCGGCTTCTATACAAATCTATGCGTAATTATGAATCTCAAAATTCCCCTTGTAGTGATTCTCTTTCAGAAATATTTAACAAATTTACTGCATTTCTTAATATTCATGAAAATTTTAATATAAAAATACCTCTTATTAAAATTTTTTAAATATTTAAAAAAAATAAAATCAGGTGAAAAATTTTCAAATAATATTGAAAATTTTAAATAAAATTTAAAAATTTTAAAAATACTTTTTTTTTCTTTATTCTCTTTCATTTTGCATGTTTGCAACTAATCTAATAAGTCATTTTCCAAAAAGCCTTTCTTTATCATCGCATAAATTCTACAAATTTGCATATTTACACTCATTTGTTTTTCGCAATAAATTCCTTTCAACTTTTGTAAATGTTTTCAAGCTAATTTAATTACGCAAAAAAATGCAAAATAAATTAAATAAACAGTATAAACATATATTTATAATAATAATAAATATACGAAAATAGTGAGCGAAAATAATAAAATAATAGCTATAATTATGCAAAATGCAAAGTGCGTAATTTTTTCCTGATCATTGCAGTCAACATATCCAATTATGCAATGCAAATTTGCTCATTTCGGTGATATTTAAAAAATACAAATAATCACATTATTATTGAATATTAGTATTTGCATTTGCAATGAGGGATGTTAGAAAGAGATTTCATATCGCAATCATCAAATAGTATCGACTTTGATGATCGTTTATTAGATGAATGTGATGGGAAATTTCGAGAGAAAATTAGAACATTCGGTTAACGCTAATGAACTCAATAAAGGTCATTTAATCTCGAAATACGCCTATAAAAATGCTTTCTCAACCATTAAACAACAAACCATTCACCCAATTATTGTGTTTATTTATTGCAATATTTTAAATTAATTTCTTTTAATTAATTTCAGTTAATTTTAAATTTATCAAATTCATTTCCGATTGTGCATTATTATTTTATGATGATGAGAACACATTGGTTCAATAAGAGGATTGAAAGAAAATATTGCAAATAAAAATTTTTATAATGATTGAAATATCGAAATTATCGAAATTTATTTCAGTTGAAATTCGATTTGCTTTTGTTACCGACAGAAGATTTCGGGAAATTGACTTATTGGGATATTGACCTTCCTCTTCCCCTCCAATGCCCTCATCTTCGATCCACTTGAATGGTTCCAGATGTGAAATTGAATCTTTTCTTTGATATTCATCGAAATTGTCGAAAATTTGAAAAAAAAACCCGGTAAAAACTCATTATTGTTCGCTTATTCAGGCTTTAAAAATTTGCTTTTCAGAAAGCAAAGCTTCTGAGTTCATTGACATTACTATGCACTTAAGTTGAAACTTAAGCTCAAGTTGCAATAACTCTCAACGATATGTTGCCAAATATCTGGGAGCAATTGTAATTTTCGAATGTATTATTTAAAAATGTTTTATTTCAGCAAATGAAAGTAATTATTTGTATCACATTTTTGATTGCTATTATATTGGCGGATAATGCGAATGAAAAATTGAAGAAATGTTGCAATACCTATGCGGGCAAAGTCGATAAGGAATGTCTCGAGAGATATTGCGATTTTGATGCTATCTCACAAACAAATGTTAGTTTTTTTATTGTTGACTTTTTAAGATTATATTTAATAATTTCAAATATAATTGATTTGGGAAATTGCATCAGAGCAATCGGCACGATATGTGCTTTCGAGTTCAACTCATATGGCTAGCTAATTTTCGTAGGTTATCAATAAATAATTATTTTACGTATTTTCTATTAATCATTTATTAATGTAACTTTTAATAAATTCGATGAAAATTTTCTATCAAAAAAAAAATTCTTTTCTTGATAATTTGACCGTAATAAATTGGAAATTTGATAGGTATAACATGTATGCAAATTTTTGAAATATTTAAATTTGCATACGATTTTTTAAAATTAATAAAGCAATGTGAATGATTGTGTAAAAGATAAATATTTGCCGCATTGTGAACCCAACGAAATTCGTGAATCTAGTTTCGATGGTTTCCAAGAGGAAACTGTTGAAGAAACACAAATGGGAAGCGATAATTTTTCCATGATATACAACTGCTAACGTAGAATATATTCAAAAGGATTATTATAGTGCTAACAAATATTTACCCAAGGGAAGTAGAAAAAAAAGATATAAATGCATGCAGGTGGAATATTTAGTTAGAGATATTTCACCGTTTGGCCTCAAATATCAGTGAAACTAATGCTACCGAATTTGATGGTTAAAATGATGAATTTTTTTATTCAATTTCTAGTTGGAATAAAAACTAGAGGAATCGTGAACTTTTGCAAGCTTATATTGATTTTCATTTCTCAACTACTAAGGCGGCAAAAAAAAAGAGATTCTTTTATGGGAATTTTTTAATGTGCGATCGGATTGTTTAAAATATAATAGTATTTTATTCCATATATTTTATCTTATTTATTGATATCTTATTTGGGAATGCAAACGATATACAAAAAACGCAAATTGTGCACATATCTTTAGAGTTTTTTAGATTTGTATTTTGATAATTCTGTAGAATTTTTATATTTTAATAAATTATATTTCATATAATTAGCTGAAAATACGCGAATAAATATTTGAAAATGCGTTTAGAGATTCGTTAAGAAATGCTAATGTGCAATTTAAATTAAATTAATTGAAGAAAAAACAGCAAAAGGAGAAAAAAAAACATTTCGAAATAAAAAATGAAATAAATTAATTCATGTTAATTAAATATGATAATAAAACTGTTCCAATTTATAAAAAAAAAAAAAAAATTAAGAATTTAATTATTTTTATTTGTGAATAAAAGAAATATTAAATAAGGAAAATATTCATAAAAACTATGCTAGTAATATTTACAGGTGTTGAATTTCTTATCGAAATGTACTGAACGTGGCACTGTCGTTGGTAATATGTTCTCATGCGCATCCTCTGATGTTGATCATACAAAATGTTGTGAGGTAATCCATCATTCATTGCTTCTATTTTAGAGAATAAAAGAAAATGATCTAAAAATATGAGATATTGAAATTTGAAAATATCCTTCTTTTAGAGGTCATATATTTTATATATTTTATTGACTTTTATTGTATCATTTTACAGATCTTTTATAGTGTAATTGCATACCTCTTTTTTTCAATTTACTTGAAACGGGGATTGATTATATGAAAATTGAATTATTGCCGCAACAATTGAGTGGTTGACCAAAAAAGAAAATCAAAATTATAAACAAAAAGAGCCGATGTTCTATTGAAAAAAAAAAAATCTGATCCAAACCATCTCTCATATGAAGAAAGAACCTATACTCTTCATATTTGGTATCTCTTCAATGTGGCACTTTTCATTTCAAACCGTATAATCTTCGCTTCTCCATTTGCATAAATTAACGCATTCAAACAGATTCTCTTGCGAATTTTATCGAAAAATAGGAATGTGAGACAGAAATCGGTGTACATTTTGTTTCGTTTCCATCTCCCTTCTATTCTATTCACGTTCGATTTTACCCAGACACTTTTGTTCGTATAGCCCTCCCCCTCTATCCTCTCTCTTCCGGGAACACATTGCCCCATTTTATTGGTATTGATTTGATGTTGTATTGAATCACAAATACCACTAACATATTATTGATATTATAGAGCAAAGGTGTCACTGGCAAATGCTTGGAGTACTGTACAGCACAAGATGGCGTTCCGACCAATTATCTCGATTATTTGTTTTGCTTGGAAAATTTCAATCAAATCCGTGATTGTTTCAAAGATTATCTTGAGACACATGAACCTATACATGCTTAATTTATTGATTATTAACCGCTTATATGAGTAATTTGCATATAAAGATTCGATTAGATTGCTTTCTTTTTGCTTGTGAATTTTTTCGAACAAATAAAGTCATTTCAAAAGCAATCGAATGTAAATGTTTTTACGAGGTTGCTAGATCGAATTAAACAAATTTGGGACAGCATAACGGAGGGGGGAGGGGTAGGAGAAGGGAAAGAGAAAGGGCAGTTCAAGCCAGTTGATCAAATAATTTTAACATTTGAGGGGTGATTCGTCAACATGTTCCCGTCAAGCAGAGGAAGAAAAGGTAAAGTGACGCCCTCATCGACTTAGCCAAAAAAATGTCGAAAAGATGCAAATGTTTTCATCTTTAGGCTGAAATTCTGAAAGCCTTACAATAAAAGTAACAAAAAAGTAAGTTTTAGCGGTAGAATTTCAATTAGCACATAGAATGGCACATCGAATAGAATAGTATAGTATAGAATAAAATAAAATAAAATCGAATGCTATCACCTGCTTCAATCGACTATCGCCGAACGTTTCCTAAATAATCCATGAATATAAAAAGATCCATACCATGAAGAAAATAGTTTCAAATATCTGCGATCATTGCACTTACTCTCGATTAAGCGATTTTATTTTATTGCTTAAAGCAACATTACATCACATCAAATATTGCAATAAATTGCAATTGATTGCATCGCTTTGCAATTCGCTTTGATTCAATTCATTTAGTTCAATTCAATTTAGTATATTTTTCTCATTTATCATTTCTATATAGCGCCATTCAAAGAGTTAAGCATGAGCGAATACAACCTTTTCGAAAAAAAAAAAATAGCGCTTCAAGTAAAAGTATCCGTAAGTAACAAGTAGAATCCCTCATTATAAGATTGCATAAATTCTGTGCATAAAACAACTCCTATCTTATAGTATATGCGTCTGCGTGTCTGTGTGTCTGTGTGTCTCTGTTGTAGTTTCAATTTGACGACTATTAAAATTTGAGTACAGTAATCTGATGGATATAATCCATACCACAGGGCGACCTCCTACTCGATAATTCATACGTTCATCCGTCCAAAGAAGAGAATCGTTAACATTGAAAGGCAATGAAAAAATTCGTGACAGTTTAGTCCTTCATTCCGTTTTGTTTGGGGTAATAAAAAAAGTGATTCTCATTTAGAAGATTTGTACGAGTGGTTAAGTCACTCAAAATATAAAGGCATTGGTTCACACCTTTATTATATGTTGGTAAATTTTAAAATCAACCAATCAAATGAGAGGAATACAAAAGCGCATAATGTTGCAATTTCTTTGAATCACCTCAGCGTTTGTTTGCACTCAAACTGTGTCATATTTGAATCATTTATTTCTTTTTCAAAATTCAATAGATGAAATTATTTCAACAGCAAACTGTTAATTTTTCATTTTTCACGTTAAACAATGTGATATGTAATTCAATTTGTCAAATTTTTCGTTGAATTGACCTCTTTTTCTATTCGATGTGTCTTAATGCTCCCAATGAACTTTTCTTTCTTTTCTTTTTTTTTTCAAATCTAGTTGTACTTATTTTAATGAAAGGATTAAAAAAATTCAGAAAAAAACAATTGAATAAATATTTTAACGAAGAAAATAGTGAAAAATTTGCCACGTATGAGATTTGATCTCATAAGCGATTTTTTCGAGCATCGAATTGAGCAAAAATTACGTTCAATATAATAGCAAGTGAAAAATTGTAATTCTATTGTTGATGTGAAACGATATTATTAGCTTCTCTAATTATGACAATAGTTTTATCGCTGCTTTTGATCTACTTAATGAAATATTTATTTATATATTTTTTGAAATGCATATTCGTAAATATTCAGCTCATTGTGGCAACATCGTATTTATGCGTTTCTATGCGCATCTTTGCATTGGATATATTTGCCCATTCATCCAGAATTTTTAACTTCGAGAATATTCGAGCTGGAGCTCAAAAATTTCATCGTATGATGATCTCACTCGGTAATCTCGGTTGAACTACCAGCTTTAAAAAGAGTTTTAACACATTTTTTATTTTTTTTTATTATTTTTATTTATTTTTAACCATTCATTTAACATCTCAGAAAGAAAAACCCAAAAACAAACCGTTATACAGCCGTGCCTGATTGTATTTTTCAGTTAGCGTAGCCTATAATCGATTTTTCTAGAAGATTTGAATGAGCGGTCGATTTACTTGAATGTTGCATGCATTACTTTAGCCGTTTTATTATGAGATCAGTTGATTTGATACATCGATCTATAAAGGCGCATACGATATCAGCTCCGCTAGGAGCATTTTCCCAATTTCTATTTTATATTTAAAGCTTTATTGTATTATTATCGAATTCAACAAACTAATTTCCACTTTAAAAATAATATTTTTATATAATTTACATAAAATATGCTTTATCATCCTTAATTTTACTTTGTTTCGTGAAACACTTTGCTTCAAAAGTATGCCTCCCCAATATTTCGAATATTTATATATGTACTTAATACAAAAGTCATTTTTCTTTTCACTATTTCTGCAACCGGTCGGTTTTATCAGCAGGCTCATTAATAGGTATTTGCCGTCTTTTTATATATCTGCATTCACGAATATCATTTGGAGTTGAAAATTGAAAATATTTATCATATTCGCATCGTTGGCATTTGATTTCACTCGCATTGCGATCAATAAGTTTCGTTTGTTGATTTTTCTCTTCTATTTTATTGAATTTTCATCATCACTTTATTGTTTTTATTCTTAATAAATTCTGATTTCTTCGTTTCTATAGAAACTATTATAGAATCTCTTGTTAACATTACAATATTGCAATAGAATCTATTGTTATCGTAGTGATCGTCTTTAATGAATTATTTGTGATATTTTGCACACCCATATAACATTTCAATGAATCGTTGTTTAGCAAATGTGATAAACACAACAAATAGTGGCAACAATTGGTTGAATTTTGAATATAGAAATGCATCATAAACATAAATTTGCATATATTTAAGCATAAAGAATTGATTCGATGAAATTTGTAATTTTAAAATATTTTCTCATTTTAGTATAACAAAGTGACACTCTTTACGATATAGGTATTAATACATTAATAAAAAATGCACTTAAACAATATATTTGCAAACATTACAGCAATATCATATCTGTCTGTTCGACGGTGTTGATGTCTGTTTATTCGCCTAGCACATTCAACTCAGTAAACAGTGAAAATAGAGTAGCAAAAATTTAATGAGCGCAATAGAAACCATAAAATAGTCTTAAAAACTAGCGCTAAAGTTCATCGATCAGCATCAAAAAGCGTTATAAAGAATGAAATATTTTATAACCAATAAACAATGTCGGAAAATTTGAATATATTTTGCAAGCGATAAGGCGTGCTCAATTTTATTTTATTCGGATGGTGAAAAAAATTTTTTCCCGATAAATCCTTATATATATATATATATATATATATATATATATATATATATATATATATATATATATATATATATATATATATATATATATATATATATATATATATATATATATATATATATATATATGCCAGGCATAATATGAATAGGATACTGCCGACATTCTATTTTTTTGCAATTTATAGAATTGGTCGATCTGGTTGAAGGATATATCATACCAGATTTTCGAGTACGCGTGCCGATTTCTCCATCGAACACTAGTCATGGACTTTATGTTCGTTTACAAAAAAAAATTTGAAGTTCAATGTTTGTTGAATGTGCTCAATTATTTCTTCTTTTTTTTTTTCGTATGATAAGGAATATTATATGTCGAAACAAGCGTTGATTAATGATCATCCGTTGTTCCTATGTGACTTTTTAGAAGCTATTTACAGGAATGGTCTTTTGAAACTTAAAAAAAAGAGTAAATTTATTTTCCTTATAATGCAAGTGCCCTGCGATGCCATGAAACACATTTGCCATGAATCTGAACATTCGATTAGGCGGGAAACGAACCTATAAGCGAAATTAGCCGAGCTGCTGCGTTACCAACTGGACCATTGCGCATATTATTTGATATTGAAGGAAATTCAATATTCACCATATATGTTCGCATTCGTTTGCATGTATTCCCAAAAGCATTCCCTAATTGGATTAAGATACTTAGCACAATTCAATAATTGTGTAGGAGTTGATCTAAGGCCATAAGTAGCATCACAATAAGCGAAACATGCTTCCGGTACTCCCTTTTGCACGCAGCATTGTGTATGATCCTGTTTTGATGAGATGCAATCCCAGAGATCGTAGAATGTTGTTCTTCGTGATCCACACATCGATACAAAGATATGTATCTGCAAAATTTCATCTATTCAGCAATTGATTTATAGTTCCACTCAGGTGGAATTAAATCCAATAATCTAGCTTAACGATCTGAGTTTGCAGTAAGCATTAAATTTAACAAAAAAGTGTGCTAAAGTGACTCCACTTCTGTGTTAAATCTAACACCATCGACTAAACCTCACATTTCTATAATTCTAAATGTATGCAATTTTTAGAGCTGATTCTCTTCAAATTTGAATTCTCCGATCAATTCTGAATATACAATATATTAATGAAGAGATGGCACATTACTAAGCATCAATATTTTAATTCCGGGAATATTTTATTGCACGTATAGCTTATATGATTATCGGTATGATTGATAGAGTATACTTCGATCTAAGGTATGGACTGAGGGAGGAGGAAGAGGAAAACATAGTAGCCCTTACATATGAAAACACTAAAATACACATGCAGACATATACACAGACGAACATACCTATCTATGCTAATGCATACGCGTATAAAGTTTAAAATTTCTTTTTGTTTGTTTACAAGTTTACGTTTTGCCTTATGTTAACCTTTTTTTGACAATAAGGATGTTTTCGAATTGAATGGATTTTTCAGTGAGTATCTCTTTACTATCGAAATTGAGATTCACAATAAAATTTAAAAGTCAAAAGAGGATAAAATAAGCTGAAATAAATTCATTGATGAAAATATTCACATTTAATGGGTTAAGTGCTTCAAAATTACAAAAACGTCGTTCACATTCATAATCGATATTCGTTAGATGTTCACAGCATCGTCGAAGACGTGGTTGTGCAACACCAACTAAACGTTCCCCATTAGTTAATGGTAATGGTCCACCAAGTAGTGGAAATCCACTAAAACCTGGGATTTGACCATAGACATAAGAGACGAAGCCGATTAGAACAATCACAAACAATGAGTTCATCCTGAAATTGAATATTTTCTTGGATTTAAAAAAAAAAATTTCCAGCGAAGATATTATATCGATGTTCAAAAAAAAAGTATCAAACCTCATAAGGTAAAGTTATTATTATTATTTTTTTTATTTGTATGGATTCGCAATCATTTCTCTCCGTACACCATTAAGCACACTATGTATAACGTTTAAAAATATTTTAACGGAAGGCATTTCGATAAAGTAACGAAAATATATTCATAGGATAGGTTCTTTTCCCTTAATTTATTTGCATTAAATGTTTCATTGAAGTTTATGCTTATAATCATAATCAATATAACACCTGCAGAGAATAAATTTAGAACTTTTATAATACCTATTATAGCTCAATTTAAAATCTAATATTACAGTCAACGAAAGGTATAACAAGTGTCACATGAAGTGTACCGGAGAGATATAGAGCTGAGTCAACGTATTGGGCATTCAGCACTTTGCTACTTAGAGTGCAAAGATCCTCTAACCTAGTTTTCTTCTATCATTCTCCGCCTCCAATACATTTAAAAAAAAGATATCATTTGTGAAAATTCCATTTTTTTAGATGGTTCTACTGAAATTAATGAACGAGCACGCTTCAATCGATGACCCTTTACACGCTTTGAACTTCTAACCGGGTTATGCACTAATCGGGTTGTGATTTAACCCGATTATGGTCCAAACGAGTTGTAGCTTAACCGGGTTATAATCTAACCAGGTTATGTTCCTTAGGTACTATGCATGACACTAAAACAATTCATAATAACCATTTGCATCTTCATTGAATTAGATGATATATAAATAGTGGACTCTCGAGACATAAAGATTTATTCACCAATAATATACCTCTAAATGCATAATATAACATGATTCTCGCATGAATCCCTCTTAGAATAACAATGATATCTCAACACTTCTATGTATGAAATATAGCTTAAAATATACTAGCACTATAATACTCATTATGGGCAAATCTTTATTCTAAATATATTTCAATGTTGAATGCCTATAAAGCAGCAAAATTTTACATCTAATTGCAATAAACTTTTCGAAGAAGAGAGTCGAAGAGTCGGGTAATAAAATACAGTGATTTCTAATCCTTCCCTTCCCTTCCAGCCCTTCATCTGTCTGTCCTCACGATCTGTATTTATTAATGTTACTAAGAGATTGGCATCACTAGTAAAATAATATGCGAGAAAATTCATAGAAAAAGTTACTGCTCATTAGTTCTCTTCATGCATATACAAAAAAATTCCAAACAGAGGGAAAAGCAGATTTTTTTCATGAGTGGGCTTCTATTTTTTTTGCCACTATCCAACATGGGCTTCTATTCGAACAAATACGGTCGTTGTTAAGAGGATAGCATTCGGTTTATTCACTTCTTGAATGCAAATTTGAATTATCACGTGCGTTCTTTTTTTTTTTTCTTTTCTTTTTTTGTGCTGAAAGATAGAAGCAACGCAGCACGAGAGTGAGTTTTGATAAGTCAAAATGATAAATGAGCAAAGCACATGATAGCAATAGAAGCACTACGAAGAGTGCTGACGTCCTTTTAAATTCCACCGAAATGAATTTATAGAGTTAATATTTTCCAGCTAAGGATACAATGAGAGAAATTTTTGAAAATTCCCGTGTCATGAAGATGGGAAGAGCTTTTTTTTTTTAAATTCCCTATCAAGAGAGCTTTTTTTTCATCTTTGGAAATTGTAATTGATGGATGTTGGGAGTCTATTGTGGACTATCATGGAATTGCATTTATAATTTTAATTTTCATTATTCTAGAGCTAAATTTATTGATTTTATGCATTCATAATCTAAGAGAATTTCCCAATCAGCAATGAAATTCATATTATTTAGGATTTATTCGTTTTTTCTTTTTTAAATTTTATCATTTGAATATTAGATTTTTATTCACTAATTTTGCATAAGTTATACTCTTCATTGTTGTTCTTTTTCTTTTCTTTGAAACGAATTTCACAATTTTCCATATATTATTTCAATCTTCGCATTTTGCATTTTTTATATTCATCTTATTTATTCGCATTTATTAATTGATATTTTAATCGGTTTATTCCTTTTTTTCGCTCCTTCATTATTATTCGCAAATATGGCCTTATATCTCTTTGATATTTATAATCTTCTTTTGCATCTTAAATGCGCTTTTTTTTTGCACTTTGCAATTTTTTAAATCTTATATTGTGGAACTTTTTTTTATAAGTTTTTCTTCTTGTTTTTCATAATTTTTCGCATTTTTCTTACACCTCGCTTCATTGTTTTCAAAGTTTAACCCCCTAAATATTTTACTGAAAATTCAGCTGGCAGGTTGCCAAGATGCGTGAGTGAGAAAAATGGTTCATGTTTAATCGACTCTTTAATAGGTGCGGATAAATCAAATCACTGCTACTTAAACAAGCACTCCTCGATCGTGCTTAATTCTATGGGATATAATTCAGCTTGCTTCGGTTTACGTTTTTTTTTACTTTTTCGCACACATAAGTCAATATATTTGAGTTCATTTTAAGCGGTCTAATTGCCATTTTCGCGACAAGAACTGAACGCCAAGTAATCATTTTTCTTCGTGCAATACGGCAAATCATTCAACCAAGTAGTAGATCGTTCAAATAACTGGAATTCAAATTTTGTCTGCAACGTAGTTTATGTATGCGCATAATGCTGTTTCCGCAAACTTGTGCGTGTGTGTGTATGTGTATTTGTGTATATGCGTATGTGTATGTGTGAATCTGTATGTGTATGTCTGTAAGCAATCTGTGCATTTTGCATCTTTGCATTTTGCATTTATGTTCGTGCGGTAGAGCAAGCAATCTGTGCGGTAGTCATTGCTGTTTACAAATAGCAGTGGTCTGCGTCTTCGGGGCATTACAGCATAGCAGCAGCAACAAAGCAACGGCGCCCACATCGATATGTACCCATCACCGATCGTTTGTTTGCTAGTCGCCTGTCCATGTGGTGAAACGCTTCTTTCGATGATACAACAGGCGAACAACGGAAACCGATCTTCTTCTTGCGCGACTATTATTCTCATTTCTTTGATCAGTTTCGCATTTCCTCCGTTTTCAGCCGACTATTACTTATCATTAACATCAAATGAACCAATCGTTAAACGATCTGCACTAAAATATCATATTATCACTTTTTATCATTCCTTCTGGTGTTAATGAGCATGTTGATAAGTTCCAATGTGCTTTTTCTGAGGGGTGGGGGGATGGGGTGGGGTAGGGGATTGGTAAGCAGATTACCAGCAGCGTACTGCATTCTACTGAGCAAAAATTGTTCGGGATGAGAAGACTTATTACGAACTATACAGATAAAAAGAACTGTTTATAAACTTCATAAATACCTATATTATTAGGAACTTACTATGACCGATAATGACTCTATAGCCCAACAAATAATTGAACTCTTTCAGCGTGTGCAAGCATATGTATTTGATATATGCAATTCCATAACTGTATATCTAATCGCGGATGCTATGATTATTTCATCATATATAAATACGAATATAAATAAATAAATAAAACAAACAAATAAATAAATAAATAAATAAATAAATAAATAAATATATATATATATATATATATATATATATATATATATATATATATATATATATATATATATATATAACGTAAATATCAGTGGCGCTTAACAAGACCTCAGCACATTTCCTTGTTAGACGTAACACTATGGGCCCTAAGATAACCCTCTTTTATTTTTTGAAATTTTTGTTGATTAATTCGAACGTATTAACGTCTAATGTAATTATTAAGCACACTACATTATCACTGCAATTTATGCACACACATAACGGTTTAAGCGATTCATTGCAACATTTTTTCTCTTCTCTCAAAAGTTTTTTCCTCCATCGATCTAATATCTTTCATCGATGCAATTGAATTCGTTAAGCCAAATGAAACCATTTAAATTGTTGAATTTTTCCATATCAGCTTGTGCATAGTGTTATTGTTGTAATAAAAAATTTTATAAGTTAGAAAGGATAAAAAAATGTTTGTAATTTTATTCAATGTGTCGTATTCAGCGGACACATTTGGCCATTAGAACACTAAAGCTTGCTTCTACTGTTTACTTCTATATGAGCCACTATTACTACTGGTTACAAATATTTTTGCTGCTTTATAAACGCTTAGGATTGGCCATTTGCCTTCAGCACCATTTCAGTACGTTTCAATGATATTAGAAATATGAATGTTGCGAATTGCATGCAACTTCGTTTCTCATTGCAAAATATCATGCAAACATTGCACCGAATTAAAATCATTCTGTGGATAGTGCTCATGATTGGACCATAATAGTGAAAGGTTTAACTGAACAAGTTAACGAAATTATTGAATTGCTTCGGTTCACTCATTGCAGTTTTTGCTAATTTATGCAATATTTCTCTTAAAATATTAGATAAATTTCGTAGAGGCGATTATATCGAATTGTTGATCAAATAAACTGGCAGATGAATGAATTTACAATCCCGCTGACGATTCTGCATCATTCTCATCTATCTTATGCAAATGTATAGAACTTTCATAGATAATTCAGCATTCGTTTATCATTTTCATGCTTTTATGCAGTAATATAAATATGCATTCATAGAGTCTATTATTTGTAACGTTATTTCTTTGCAATGAAATGTTGAGAGCTAGGTCGATTTGATTTTCATTTCATTCCACTTCAGCCGTGCAAAATAAGTAAAGAAATATGTCAAAGATGGTGGAACGATGTGTTTTTTTTTTATTCCGATCGTCAAGTTGCATAAGTTGCGAACAATCAAATAAAATAAGAAAAGTAATATCTTCATATTTCAATTGACAGACACCTTCCGCAACTCTTCTCTATAATAAAAATTCATATTTCTATGATGTGACCGAGCTGAGATGAGAATCATGTCAGCTAGAACGCATGGAGATTTTCAGCCCGTCTTCGATCTATCAGCTCTTTCATGGTTAATGGTCCTTCCCATAATATGGAACAAGGCATGATCCTATTGTGCATAATCTACGCTCAGAATTCCGTAACTTTAACTCCAGGTTATCAAGCTTAAACTACCGCACAGATTGCTTGGCAAACTGGCATATATATATATATATATATATATATATATATATATATATATATATATATATATATATATATATATATACATAACATCCACCTGTAATTAATGTGTATCTGTGCATTTAGAATTATTGCTTTCTTTATATTAATTTAATTTGAATTACTATAAAAATTCCTCACACTTCAATCTTTAATCAACGGTTTCATGTTCACTACATTCATTTATTCACCAGTGCAATGCCAAGCGGAAAAAGAATTGGTTCAACTACTTTTAAATGAAATGGCCGCTTAAATTGGCAAATATTGGCCATTGTAGTTACAAGATCGGACTAAGTATGAATGTAACTTTTATAATAGCTTTGGTTATATTTTACCTTTATCACAACCTTACTTAAAATGAAATAAATATAAAATATTTTCTTGTAATTGTAATAAATTGTAACATTTAAATTAAAGATCAATTGAATAGAACGAATCCAATAAAAAGAACTATTTTCAGTTGAAATGTATTGTTATAAAATGCATCAAGTGTGGCTGCTTTTGAATGATTAATGAGAACGTGAGGTCAATTCACCGACATCGCAATGCGCTGTGAAATTGATTATATGATACCGTCTGAATGACTAGCTGACTGATTGTGTCGTCGATGTTATTGCATTTCAAGTTGCCTACTTCTTTTACTTTTTTTAAGCTTTGAACTTTTATGCATTTTTTTTTTCTGACATCTCTTTAAATATTTTCCTTGTTTACTTTTATAATTCTTAATCCACAAGCAGTATTCCATATCTGCTTTATATAACATTAAGTAACTTGTGCCATATTGCGAAGCACATGAATTAATATAGGCATACATACCTATTTAGAGAAAGCAAATACAGTAGATGGAATATAGTAGAGTTGTCCTTTGGAAAATGTGCACTCGTCAGTCATTTATGCCGATACAGAGCAAGTAAATCCGCCTAAAATATAGCGTTAGGGAAACACTGTATTATCTATGAGAAAAGCTACAATATAGAAGCAATAGCTGCATTTGGATTGAGCATGAATGAAACTATGCTTTTTATTATATTATATGATAGTATATGATATTATGCGACATTATATGCTAAATTCAGAAAATTTTATATTACACTACGGTAGACTATGAATACTCCACACTATATAAGACATATAAAACCTTTTTTTTGTGAAATGCTATGAATTCAACAATTTTTGCATTGTTATTACGTATTTACATTCTCGTAAATTGCAACACTATTATAGGAAACTATAAAAAGAAATAACCCTATCGTGATAGACCTCTCTCAAATAGCTTTCCACCTTCGAATAATCCCTCTAATTCAAATATTTTTGAGAACGGAAATGGTTATTGACGACCTGGTTCAGAAGTCGATAGGAAGTGCTTATACTATGGGAAAGGCCTACTGTAGCCTCAACTGTGACAAATGGCCAAGATTTACAGACTGATTAATGAGATCTGATTGTGGCGTCAATGAAGAAAATACCGTAAGAATATTTTACTCTCAGAGCATTTTTTGAATGATAAATTTTAGCATTCGATTGAGGTCTGTGCTATCAATATTTCGTACGGTAACATGAATTTTTGCAGATTTTCCTGGAAGAATAGACTCACTTTTTCAAAAACTTAAAAATAATTATAACCTCACGATTGGAGATATTTTCGTATGAATTTCAGGAATTATTCTCAGGAATGAGAGGAAGAATTGGAGAATTGCCTCACTTCACCTTTTGGTAAGATGTCGTCGAAGTCATAACTTTAGTAAAACGTATCTTGGAATGATTTTGTAGTCTGGTGATATTGACGATCGATGCTGAATTATGTAGGTTCGCTTTGCTTTAGGATTGTTTTATGCGAGGAACGAAAAATTTCCGAAACGTTTTTTATATAAACTTCAGATAATTTTTGAGGGAATTTGAATGTTCTTTGCCGTGGAACTTCGTCTGTGAGGGTCAGCTTCCCGTAGCTCGTCTAGTCGTCCAGGTCTCCTTGAGGATCAGTACCCTCTGTCGAGGTAAAATCGAGTAAATTGCGAGACAACTCAGGTATAAAGGTGTAAGCAGTTTACCACTCTTATACAGTGGGGCGGTAAACATGAAGCGACAGCTTGAATTAGGATAGCTTGAATCGCCGGCACGATCCCGCAGTCGAACTTCGCGCTGCCCCCGACCACCCTGTGCACCCCAACGACCCACTCGGCCTTAACACCAGTCTGGAAGCTGGAATGAATACATGAGTACATCAACTCTTTTGTGTACCCTCCCGATTCTGCCTCAGCCTAACCTCACGACACATACTGGGCAGTCGTTTGTTCTGCCTATATGTTCTTGACCTTCTCTATCTTACCTAGACCGGCAGACGATCTATAGCCGACTGGTCTAGCTTACACGTCTCAATCCCGAATTTAATTAGAGAGTTGAAGTCTGCACGATTTTCACCTTTATTTATTAATCTTTGGGGATCACTTTATGTAAAAAAAGATCTCTACTGACGTAATTATATATTTTTTCGTCTCCTGAATAAAAACTCTTTTATATTAATGTTCATCTAGGCGTCTAGTGTAAAAAAAAAGAATCGACACCTGCCTAGTAAATTCAGTAGTATGAAATTTTTAAGCGTATTCAATGCGAAATGTTCTTTAAACTTTCAGAGAACTGTACGTGGTGAACGTATCACTATCGATTGTTTCGATTACAGTTTTGTACAACGTTGCTATTCGTTCAAGCGTACAATTTTTATCAGTTCCTATACATATTTTTCGCTTTCATTTTCCTGTAAATTTTGCATTAATATTTATAATATTTGAATGCCTAATATTATTTTCTTTTTCAAGTTTTCGTCGCGTTTTTTTTTATGCATCATACAATTGTGATAGTTCTTCGGCTGTAATATTTGCAAAATGACGTCATTTATTGCATAAAGCAGTAAAAAAAAGAGGTATCATTTGCACGAGGCATTGTACTTTCGTTTGATAACCGTTAGTAACGCGCTATCCTTTTAATTTTTCAATTATCGTTCTTCAGTCTATTTTGCAATAGCGTTCTACCTTAATTGCTTATTGTCCATACACAAGACGTTACATTTTTGTGAAGGCAGTAAATACGTTTCTGATCTACCTATCTATCATTAATAAGGAACGTTTACCTTATCAAGGATTTATTTCTTGTCTTCAATTTCTGCTCCCCTCCTCCACTCCCCTACGTAGAAATATCAAGAAAAACTATGAGATCCATTCTTCCATCATAAAGTTTGAATATTGATCGATCATGACGTGTTCTACTTATGTTGTGCTGTTTTTAACCAAGTTTAGGAAAACATTTTAATTCGACGATTTCTTGCTCAATCCCAATATTCTGCTAATAAATCCCTTTGCATAATATCGTCGAAGAATCTGCAGCTATCGAGTGTTTGATCTCAAGTAATACGATAAGACGAATGGAGTCACTGCTAGTTCACAAATTCGTCCTCTTTCAAAGACAATTTAAGAATGGATTTTTCATCAATTTTTATTTCGTTTGTTTTGTCGTTCTACTTATTGAGTATTACTGAATAAACGAAACAAAACAACTTGGTCAAATAAACGACAATTTTCAGCCTTATTTTTTATTAAATTTTAATAATTTTTAATGCATTTCTTCATCATAGGCGCTTCGAGTTAAATTCATTCGATTAAACCTTTTTGCTATTCATTGGTTACATATATCCAAAATAACGCCACCAACAAATACATGCGTTTTTTTTCGAGTATTGTTATATTACTACTAAAATATTACTCTCTATTACTGCTTACTTGCTTATCTGATATTCGTTCTATGCGATAATATTGTTTCTGTGTTTAAGAGCACACTTAATAGAAAAAAAAAAGTACAGCATATTTTCCACTTTATAATATGCTCTAAAATATCATAAATATTTAGATGAAATCTCTCGATCACTATCACCTCTTTTTTTTACCGTATGGGAAATTCATTCAGCGTGCTTTTTTCTTTTGAGATTTTTTTTTGTTGAGTTGAACGAATGGATTCATTATTAGATTTAAAATAGGCACCGAATGCTGCAGATTCACTCTCTTCTTTTATTGACACGTATATGGAGATCATATTAATGATTTTAAATATATTTCTTCGTTTATCTCTACATCATTGATATTGAATAACTGATATTAATTTTCATAAGTTTTTAAATAAGTTTTTTTTTTCGAGTTTAATAAGTTTTCATCCCACCAGGCACTATGTATGTTTAATTAACGAATGTATTAGAGCTACATAAAACGTCATCTGATTATTTAGTACAGAAATCTTTCAAATAGCAGGTAAATGTGTTATAATAAAGGGGAGGGGAGTTTGTTAAATATAACACAATTAGTTCTAGCAAACAAAATTGCACATTATAATTGTGGAAGTGACTTACAGTTATTTTGAATTTCACTATAAGTAAAAACGCCACACATCGTAGGTCTAGAGATAGACCATTGACAATGAATTGAGTTAATTCTTTCAAAAAAAAAAAAAGATTCTCTTTTTTTCTCATCCGCTTTCTGCTTTTTTTTTGAGGATGTACAATCCCTTCGTTTCTTGTATTTTCTTGGCATAATTAAGGGTTGTGTTGTTGCAAGCATTTACGACATCTTAATGATATATGACGTTCGCTTCGTTTCAATTACGTTGTAAAATCTCAACGCAATATTTGATTTCATTGTGCTATCTGTTGAAGTTTTTGAAAGTGAATTTCTTCCAGTCATTTATAAATTGAATGATTATTTTAAATCACAAATTTTTCCACCTTTATGCACGCTGAAATGTGATCACTTAATAACTTAATCTTAATTTTCTATGGGACTATGTAAACGTCGATTGTTTCTGTGTGAACTTTTTTTTTTGATATTTTCTGACAGTTTTATGATTTTTTAGAAATGAAATATTGGCGTATAGGAATTCTCAATATCGTTGTCGGCGATGAAAATTGGTACTTTAACTTTCGATCATTCATTATTAGAGAGAATAACTCGAATATTGTTGCAGCACAATAAATTTTTCAGTGGTTTATGACTTATCGAATATACTGATCAATATTGATCTATCTTAGAAGCCGACTAAACTGCGTTGACGGTATAATCCAAAAATTCTGCTTTTTTATTGGTTTTTTTATCCAGAAGATCATATCTCTGCCACAAGCGCCATCTTGATATTTCTGCAACGCGTCCATTAGCTGTTATTGGAATAAGCGAAAGGATGAATTATTATTGAATCACGTATTTCAATCCTTCAAAGACATTAAGTTTAATTTTCTGGTATTTTCTGATATAAGATATTTGATTTCGACAAGCTTTTCGTTGATTAAATATCTAGCACTTAGAAATAGGTGAACAGCGATCATATACAACGTTCAACTTCATCTTGTTCAATTCCTGCAAGCAATTTTTCCCATTTCATTGGTTGTTTCTCTATTTGAATTTCAGAATTATCATTCACCCTAATATATCTTTTTTTCTTTCCTGTTATTTCATTCAATAATATAACCGTCATCATTCATATTCGCTTTGGATTCTTGTGGTGAAAAATTCTTGCATGTAGCGATAGCAGCTTGCCGACAAACTTATATTTATTTATTACGAAAATTATCGTGCTTAAGATCGAACCGTCTTGAGAGCATAGCTTGATAGATTGAGCATTTTCACTGTGGCCGGATCCTTGATGAAACAATTTGTCAATGCTTCTCTTTGAGATGTCAGTTGCTTTCTACAGTTCAGCTATCACGAAGAGATTCTTGAGTCGCTTTGAATATAATCCAGGTGAATTGTTCGTTTTTCTTCATCTTACTGTTTTCAAGGGCGCCTAGTAGTTCTTCTTTTCTTTTTTTAGGGCCTATGCTGAATTCATGTCTCCAATGGTCTTTAAAAGATTATGGATGAGTTGTTTTTTTTTTTTTCTGCAAGGAAGGAATTCTTCGAGATGCGAAATCCTGAGAGAAATTTGCATAAATTTCTTTTATTGCATAATGCAAAAATTTTCATTTGACCTTCGCAATCATAGATCAAAGACGATTTCTTCGTTGAACAGAAAGGATCAACCTTCACAAAGTGGCATACGAATAGGATCGATCATTAATGCAACAATGAAGTGATCGTATTATTAAAAAAAAAAAAGCAAGTAATCTTATGTGAATTAAACATTAATAGAACCCAACAGTTAACTGAGAAATTCTGTTCCAGTGGAAAGACGGCTGTCAATAACTGACTGGAGGTATTATATGGGTCGGTTGTCGATTGGAGGCATTTCGTCAGAAAAGAACTTTCGTCGGAATTGAATAATATTCAGAAATGTTGGCGTTTATGTGTTTGTGCCGGAATTCGTTTGCGTAGAAATATATGTGCGAATGTGTTGGCATATATTTGCGGGAGTATGTGTCTATATGCATCTACGTATGTGCATCTGTGTATGCATGCTGCGTGCACGTACGCTTACTTTTCTATGTCTACCTATGTTCTTCACTCAGCAATTCCAATTTGGGAATCATTGAAACTACAGTCACAAGAATCAATAGTTAACCACAGTGTTGAAGCATGGTGTAGGGGGGGGGGGTTCTTTTGTGATTAAAACCCTATACCATACTTCAAATTGATTTGTTAAGCATTCATAGAAATTTGAGCGTGAAAAAAGATTCGCATGTTAATTCACACCTGCCATTCGCATGTAATTTACACTTCTGGGAGCACTAGGAGAAGAGAAAATTTGTGCGAGCAATTCAATCAATTTAAGATAAGGCGGCATTGTTCCACATGTTTATTATTTTTTGAAAACTAGTGAAACTGGCCGATCAGGTGAGGAGAATACTAAAGTACATATCGCGTCAGGTTCTCTGACAAGTTCATTCACTTGTTTATACTCATTTGTTTCTCTTTAAACAATCATTTTATATTTTTCATTGGTTTTTTTTCATTTATTTTTATGCATTTTTGCAAATTTCAATCCATTTAATTCTCCCTATCATCGAAAATAATGAAAAAATTTGAAAAGAAACACGAATAGATAGAATTATTTTTTTGATCGACTACATCGAATTTAGTACTTATATTATCGCGTTACGCTTTCATTGTCGTTAAATAGCAGTAAATTCTGATAAACATTGTGAGAAATATTAATCAAAGATCATTTTCAAAAATTTGACTGCACTAAACAAAATTTTGCACTTTTAATGCATATTTGCTAAACTGGATTTGTAAATGATGTCATTGCAGCTGTGTGTCTCTAAGCATATGTGTGTGTTTGTGTGTGTGTGTGTGTGTGTCTGTTTGTTTGTCTGTTGTGTAGATAACTATCTGCTAGTTCAGAAGAGCAACTGTTGAAGTTAGAGTTACGAGATTCCTTGGAAATGGCATATGTCATAGGATCTTCCATGTTGACCTTTTATACAATCTTCCACGTTAATCTATCACTTTGGGAGAAAGTCAAAAGACAGCCAAAAAAAAAGGAAAAAAAAATTTACAGATATTTCGCGCTGATCGATTTTTAATTTTTTACAGATCGGATGAGAAAAATTCTTTTATAGGAATAAAGAGTCGGATCATTTCACATATTATTACCTTATTCCATATATTTCGTTATTTGTTTACAGTTGATTTTATTAGAGGAACAGAATGCAAAAACTCATATAGTGATATTTCCTATGACTTGATTCTTCATTCTTTTATCATTTCAATCAATAAAACCCAAAAATTGTTATCATATCTTATCATATATTCAATTTTTATTGTATAAATGCAAAAAAAAACTTGAGACACTTCCTTATGTATTTAAACTTTTGAAATGATTTATGATTTCCTGCATGAAACAAAATAAAAATTAACTTGATTAATAGAGAATTAAATGAAGTAAAGAAAATGAAGGGAAGTTAGACATACTTATTTTCTTCAAAAACAACGAGCACTAGTCGAAATTCGAAGCAAAAAAAAAATTTAATACTGATAAGGAAACTCTATCAAGCAAAAAAATTTCACTGCACAAAAGATTGCCGTCAATTTCAATTGAGTATATATATATATATATATATATATATATATATATATATATATATATATATATATATATATATATATATATATATATATATATATATATATATGCTGGCAGATAACTTGGACATACTTTACAACGAGCAACAAAAATTCTGACACCGACATTCATTTAGCAGATGGAATGCATTATTACTTTATGGCACGATTAAATGCATGAGCGCCGGGCACATCCTTCAATGTCCCATATTACAAACGTGTACATAGCCACAAAATCTAGAGATTTCCGCCATGACAGATGCGCCTCATTATGGAGGTGATGAGTACCATTGACGATCACTTTAACTGAAACACTGATATTTGTTTGTTTAGTAGCAGCACATAGATGTAAACTGATTTTCGTGCTAAAAAAACGCTAGCTATGCACCCAAATTAGTGGCTAATATCAAGTGGAGATCAAATTGTGATGAGTAGATGCAATGCCTCTCTGTGTACTATCTCCATATAAGATGCAATTTATTGTTAACACCACATTTTCTCGATGAAATATTCAGCAGTATATTGCATCTTTTTTTCTGCAAAAAGCGCATTAAAGTGACGTCACTTTTATGTATCTTTACTTACACAGGTGTTTATCGTCATTGACATTCAAATGGCCGGCGGCAGAAGTTATAGCGATGAAATTAGGGATGTTATTTATTGCCTAAAGCATTTTTATTGAAACTTTGAGATACCACTAAATTTTCAAATCAGATTTGTTCTACTACTGATTTATGCAGCATCAAAACGAATCGTTGGTAGAAAACATGAGAAACATTGTTTTATTTTCGAATTTGCGTATAGCCGATTGATTAGATCGGCAGGTATGCAAAAAGCGCATATTGTGCCAGTTTTCTTATCGTATGGCTATCTCAGGGATTTTCTGTAGCTGTTTTTATTGTTCCTAATTATGTTCATATGAGACCACCAAAAAATAATTAAATCTGTAAAGGAATTTAAATAAAATTGCCATGAAGTGAAGGCGAACTAAACATTTAAATAAATGAGCATATTTAAGGAGAAAATCGCTAAACATTTTCTTAATTGGTGGAAAATTGAGAAAGACGACGGATAACTAAACGTAAGGCCACTCAATGAGCGTCTTACTAAATATGCAAATTTGGTTTCTGGATTGAGCGGTTAAGTCGACGATCGCCGAATAGAGTGCTATCAAATCCGAACGTGCGGGCACTGCCGCTAATTATATTCATGAGTTCAGTGTGCAATGGAGAGATGATTACATAGGTAATAAGCAACTGTATAATATAATAGAGTTCATGCAGCGTTACATATATTACTTCTCACCGAAGATATTTTGCCTAGATAAATCAAGGTGAGAGTACGTTCATTTAAAGAAATGATGTAGTTTTCGTTCATATTTAGAGAGAGAATAAACGAAGAGAGAAAACGAAACATCGAATTGCAATCATTTTATTCCACAAAATCTATGAGACATCAATGAATGCACGTAGCAGACTAACGAATTGCACAATTTGCAATAGGGCATTCAACGAATAAATCAACGGTCATATAATCTAATGTTCTTCTTCTAGAATTGCATAAATATTGTTTATCGCTTATTTGCAAGTTAGAAAAATTTCTTCGCCTAATTTTTTTTTTGCATTATCTCTAAATAATGCATTTTTATGCGTTTTTTTTTTTTTTTTTGCAAGAGTTTATTGATGCCAACATTATATCTCTTTTTGTGCATCTGTGTAAATATCTGTTTGCCTGTTCGGTAGTTCGAACCTTCAATGAAACAACTGCGCAAATATAACGATGAGCGCATATGCCCCACGTTTGATTCTACTTTCCAAGTGCGTCCTCGTTGCGGTTAATCGTCGAATTTAGAAGATTAGCGTTGATATGATATGCAAATTTTTGAAATTTCTATAATAATATGATTTTTTGTTCGCTAAATGCAATTTTTTCCTGTGCTAGATTGCTTTATCAATCAATGCAAATTTTGATGCTAAGATGGAGAAAAATAAATTTTTTTTTTTTTGCACTAAATTTATCAGTTGATCATTTAGAAAGACAATTAATAGGGGTCGTGTCATTGTAGTTTTGTGTGTTTATGCACCCAGTTAGTCTGTAAGCTTAGATCATAAAAAGCGCATTGAGTATTCGTCTCGATGTCGTCCTCCTTCTCACAGTGTAAAATAATCGTCGTTCTATAGTGCAAAGATTGAAAGAGGCACAATAAAATTTTTTTACTCAGTTTTTATCTCATATCCATGTTTTACTGCCAGCGTTTAATAGACTTTTTTTAATTCTTTTTTTTCTTAAGTCTAAACCTTGCTTATTCTCCTTGTGCAGTCTATCTTATCTATAATGAAGAGATAACCTTTGATGCATTTGACAATGACGCTATCGAGATATGCGACAATCTGTCACCAAGAAATTCAGCCACTTATTTTTTGTCATTTACTATTCTCTTTCATATGTTACCTAAGCTTTCTTTGAATGGATTCTACATATTCTTGATGATGTTCACAGAGATCTTCTGAGTTCTTGTTGCTGACAGCTGAATATGTTAAAGGCCCACTGACCGCACAGTTGGTTTTTTGGGGTTACTTTCGCACGCGTCTTCAATGGATTTTTTTTTCTCGTCGGTATGTTACGATAGCTTCATCTTCGAGCTTTTTTTCTTCTGCTGTTTTTAGAGACCAATTTTCTCTACTACACAGCCTTTCAATTAAGATCGTAGACCTAACATCCTTGCCCATTTGCCTTCTTTGAGAGTTCCTTAGGACACTTCTTTCTTAATTGAAGTTTTGAGAGTTTCTTTTTCCTTCACTTCCTTTAGACAAAATCCTCTTTCCTTTCTTGAAATCTCCCCCAGGATATCGTTTCATTTGTTACTTTCATATCGAAGACCAAAATAATTTTCGACCTTCTAAAATACACCTTCCACATCTAGAAATATCAACTCTTTTTGGTTGGTTTGTTGAATATATGAGTTTTTATTTTCAAGTGGATTTATTTTCAAGCAAAGCAAGCTTTCCTCTCTCCTTAGCTAATTATTACAACAATTGTCGAATTGCAGTGTTATTTTCATCAACAACAATGATATCATCGAGAAAGCATTGATGGGTCAGGCGCTTGCCATCAGCTTGCAGTACTTTTTTTTTCAGTTGAACTTCTGCGTTACAATTTCTGATTTAGCAGAAAATAATTTTTCAGAGAAAATTTTCTCTTCTTTTCAGCGATAATAACTAACAAAGTCAATATAATTAGATCGATTCTCATTACTAAGTAAGTAATCAAAGTATAAAAGTAAACAAGTAAATGAAACTACTCAATAGTTAATGAAATTCATCGAAGTAATTAAACAAAAAAAAAATTGGATTGTTCAATAAAATGAATAGACATTTCATTGCTTCTATATTTCAAATTTCTTCAAGATGATTGGAAGTGATTGAAATTTTATACTACGGAAGGAAAAAATTTCAAATCACTGAAAAAAAAATTTTTTTCGCTGCAATAAAAGGAAAAATGCAGAAAATTCCCACCAATTTGGAATAAAACATTAAAAACGTTTCGAGCATTCATATCATTTTTTGAATGTAAACGTGATATTTTGTTCATTTTGTAGAAGTCATTTGCTATTGATGTAGAAAAAAAAAAGAAAAGAAAAGAAAAAAAAAAAAGAGAAACTAATGATCGAGATTCGTCTTCGACGAGAGAAAGAAAGAAATGATTATTTATGAGTGCCTCTAAGAGGGTATTCAACATCGCATCACTGTACAACATTCCCGATCGGCAATTGATGATACATTTGTTGCTAGATGAAACTATTGAATTCACCATAACAAAATATTCCGATAAATTCTTCAATCAACAAAAAAAAAAAAAATTTCTCTCATTTTCGATTTATAGCAATAGGGAATTGTCGGCCAATGAGTATAAGAAAAGGAGGAAGGGATTCCTCAACACCAATATTTCAGCTAGGTTATTTGATACTTGGATTTTTAGAAATAACTTTTTCATGAATTTTGCAAAATTTTCTCACAAAATTTCCAAAAATTTCCCATAGTTGTGTTACAGTGACGAATTCAAGTTGAGGATTTATTTTGCTCCGCTTAATTCCGAACATCTAGGTCATTCTTTTTACTTAGGATTTTTAACGATTTCGCGTATCTCAGTAACAATGCTCTTATCAGCGAGCAAAATGAAGCCATATGTGACTTTAGTTTTTTTTTTGTTACCTCTTTATCGACCTTATAAAAGTTTTGATCTTTGCTTGTTACCAATCATATAATTCGATCCAGTTCCTTATTATCAATTGTGATATACTCGCTTATGTAAATAACAAATAATTTAGGCTGTTGTGGATATACATTCTTCCTCTCTCCCTTCTCGTTTCCACTCAATTAGGAGGGACTTTTCACTAATTTTGGAGCCCTTAAAATGGTTGTAGCAATCTAAATGCTCTGGAACATCAAGGATAGTAAAAGTCTCGATATCACTAAAAACTACTGCAAAGAAAAGCTTTTAGCAATAGTTCTATAAAGTCAAAGGTTGTGATACTTTCAATATTTGATTGTGATAAATGTCTATCAAAAATAATCTCACTAAAGAACGAGTCTGACAAAACTTCACACAAAAATATAGCTTATGAAGTCGGGCCGAGAAGGGGAGGAAGGAGGGATGAAATGTTTTATTTCTCTTTATTTTGTTGATATTGTGATTGCATTTTTGCATAAATAATATTCACTATGACGTCATTGGGCTCGTTTCGCTTCACATCAGCATCTTGCACCCGATTGTGCAAACGACAGAATCATTGTGGGACCAATCAGTAAATGCGGAAGATTGCTTGCTTTTTTTTTCAAAAAGTAGATGGGGAAACGAGAGGTAAAGTTAGAATAGCTCAAAGCCTTTTAGGACTCTCGTGACGTTGTGGGTGGTCAAGGAGAGGGCGAGATTCATATAATTCCGCCCTGATTCCTGATTATTCCAGGGAAAATATTTTAGCGGTCGAACTACAATCGCTCCTCTGAGAGTATTTCTAGCTCTAGCTATATTCTGAAAAAAAAGTGGCCAAAATTCTTTCGAAGGCTTTACGTGGTTCAGTGGCTGTAGACCTTTAACAGCAATGTGCTAAGAGGAACCAATGTGATGTTAGAATGCTATAAATCTTGATCAAATTTTCTATCAAAACGAAGATCTTTAATCCTCAAAAATGATATCCTCACATCATTATCTCTATGATCGCATTTGCAACCGCTTTTTTTCTATTTCGCGACTTTTTTCACATCATTTTGCGTTTAATTGTTCATATGTCATGTTTGTTCGTTTCTTTTTTTTTCTTATTGCGTCATTTTCTCAGAGGTTTGGCTGAATATTAGAGCGCTTATTTGCTACGCGCACAGTATTTGGATCGATTCCGCTCTCAGGTATACTGCTTTCAGTGGACGCTATCAGTTAAATAACGTAAGTCAATTTGCAGTTAATTTCTTCATTGAAATATTATTATCATTGGTGGTGATTACTTTAGATGATAAGAATGATTGCTGATAAAGCTGATAAATCCAACCTGAAATTTCTAATCGCCAAATTTTTGCATATCCACACAGCAATATCCCTTTTAGAATTATATGGTTTTCATTTTCGTTGATTACATTAAACGCCAATTCACTTAACGTTTGTCTTCTATTTCCTTTATTCATGTCTTATTTCTGTTGCGATGTTTTTAGTTTCTACTCGTACAATTACAGCATTCAATCTAAACGCATAACTTTACGGCTGAGCATTTTATATAAGTTGTAGATGAAAATGATAATTGTTTATTGAAATGAATATTTAAAAAAGTAATAATAATCATATAAACTCATAAATGTTCCAGACATGATAAAAGAGACGAAAATTCTAGAAGAAGGAACGAAAAGAAGATATTCTAAGGTGGAGATTATTTCTTATACCAGAAAATATAACATCATCAAAAAATAGAAGTTTAATAAAGTGAAGTATGTGCGAAATTCTTCTATCATCTTTTACAAAATGAAAACGTGCAAATTTCAAACTCTTTGTTTTTCTTTTTTATTTTTGTTACCCGTCAAAAGGGGTAATAAATTTGTGCAATGAATGTTTCCTTAGAGTACAACAAAATCACACTATGTACTTTGTTGGAATTGTTCAACATCGCTATGATATGATCTAATATTGGAGCTTAATGCTTCGTTTATCTCCATTTACTTATATTAACTTTAAGTATTCTACCGGAAATAAATAGTATCGATTGGTCTTTCATCAGCTTAACAATCTAAATCCAGTCAGATGGATGGAGAATTCACCGACTATGACTTTGAACTGCTAAAATTTCATCGCAAAAGCTAACTTTTCTCAAACATCAGCGCAGAGTGAGATTATACTCACATGTTTGCATTGTTTTGATACGGCAATCAGCTGCAAATTAAAAGAGATCAAATATCATCACGTGTTTGCTTTGATCGTTCGTTAGTATTGATCTGATCGATTGATCGTGAAGATCAACATTATGAATTATTTCTTCAAAATTTTATGCTATTTTTATTCAAATAATTTGATATTTTTATTCCATTAATGCTAGATTTTTTTTTCTAACAGAAAAGAAATTGAATAATAATATTTTCTAATCGTTATTTTGAGTAGATCTTCTCAGTCGCTGCCAATGAGCTCAAAGATCTAATAATATAGCCGCAATTTGTTATTAGTTTCCCTCACAATTAATAGTGCTTAATGTTGAACGTCATGTGGATCATTGAATTGTTGAAGTGCAGTAAAATGTTCGTAGACAAGGCGATACGTATTGTAATCGAGTGTATTGGTGAAGTGTTGTCGTGTTCGCTTTGTGCGCTCGTCTATCGATGATCGTAGATTGCATTAGCTAAATAGATATGCTGTAAAGCTTTACATTCAGTATCTGCTTTACTTTTAGTTCATTGATGACAGGTAGAGTTCACTCGAAAGTCTGATCGTTTATTAAGCATAGAATTGAGTATAAGTTTAAGTTAAAGCCTGATGATTAAATTTGAAATAATGGAATCCGTTGGATTTATAGAATGTCAACCTCAGTGAATTTCACTCTTTTCGAATATGCACTGCTGAAGAGACTATAACGCTTTCATTTTGAAAGCTTGATAGAGATTAAAATTATTTATTGTTTTCATCTATTCTATTTGAAATATACAATGTAAATAATCCCAAAATTTATTCAAAATATATATTTTATTGGATTAAAAATAATTGAGGATGTGTTTTCCAATTGTTCTTATCTGATCATTTATCATTGTTGAGCGATCGTTTATGAAAACGTTTTATAAAATCTGATAATTGTCTCAATTGTATTGGTATGCTCGCTGCTTAAAAATTTCATGTTTTCGTTTTTGAAATTACTCTACGTGTCATTTTAAAAGTGTCACTTTACCCTACTTCAATCGTTTGCTTATATATCATTTAAGATAGGTAGTATTTTAGGCTTAAAGCATTCAAGTACGCTTATACCGAATCACCTAGAATCACCTGTAGTTGAATTCAATAAGCTGGAAATAACGGCTAAATAGAAGAATTGCTGTTATGTAGAATTCTGTAGTGGCTAGTAAATTTTAAAAAATCTTGCGTTTTCATCCATGAAGTATCATCCTTGAAGCCTTGAAGGGATGAGAGGTCATATTGTGAGCATTTATTGGCAAATACTTCTTCTACATAAATATCACGTCAAAGATTGACTAAATGATCTTGTTCATTCTGTTGTACATATGTTTCCTGTATTGATTATCACTAGTGATTGTCAATCAATCGATAATAATCGTTATTGATTGATGTGTGAAAATATTGTCCATCGATGGTGTTCAATATCAGCGAGTTTGGAATCTATTTGTAGCATTTTTTCCACTCAAATAATGCTTATCGGTTTAAGTCTGACTCTGCATAACGTTGTCTTTAATATGTGACTATAACTTATCTGTATGGGAATAGACTTAAAACTCGAACTTGACTAGATATTGTAAAATTGCGTTCAGTTTATAGAAATTAGAAATCAAAGCAAACAGCGAATGCTTGAAAGTACGGTGGAAGATAATTATTTGGGAAAGAAACGATGAGGGAAATTTATGATCTAATAGCTTTAAGTGCGTTTTGTGTTATAGAGATCGAACATGGCAGTGATATTCGTGTTATATTTAATAACAACAATTACTGCCAGATCAGTCAAAAATATCCGATTTGTACATTCAGATTTTGATAAGTTGAAAAGAATGGTGAATTTTTTAATTTTTAAAATCGACGTTCAAAAAACTTGCATATTGCAAACGTTTAGACACGTGCTGAAATCTTCAAGAATTCTGACCAATTTATTCATCGCATTCAATGCGTTATTGTAAAGTTTGGACATAATTGGCCGAACGGGTGGAAAAATAATACGCATAATGAGATGAAAGGAAGTAAGCGAATAATTTTTGATTATGTCTGTGGGCTAATAATCTGCGTTGTCTGTTTTCATTAATCTCCGATGTTTACGGCCAGTGATCTTCGATGCACAATCAGCCGTTTTCAACTTTCTCACGTCTACATTTTTGTGTTCTTTTTTTTTAGCTTCTCACTTCGTCGATGATGCAATACCGTGTTTTGGCTAAGAAATATAGAGAGAGCGGGAAAGAAGCTTGGCCCAATGGCGTGCTTATTGAACAAGGAGATGGAGACGGACGTCAGGGAGGGGGTGGGGAGATTGTGAGTGCTAGGTTGTCCATGTGCAGATATTCCAAGGGAAGCATTTTAGTGATATATCAAAATTCAAGAAAGTCTTTCTCGCTCTGAAATCGTTTTAGAAATGCGTCTTGTAAAGTTCGGCCACCCGGCCTAGTGCAACGTTCCATTTTTTCACTCTTTCTTTTTTTCGACCGGTAAGTGGAGATGATCAATAGTGAAGAACTCCATGATTCCTTGAATTCCACACCGACCAATTGATGGTCAAAGTGGGTGGTCAAAAGCAGAGAAGTTGAGCTGATTCAAACGATCAGATCTTATAGGATGACGTTGTTCCGTTCAAATACAATTTTGAAGTTGCTCTAGGAGCGAGTAATTGGGTAAAATGTCGTCTCACCCGGGTCGTATGCTGCGTTCACTGTCGCAGACCAAAATCGCAAAGGCACTGGCAGGCGTCGAGCTTGAACAGACCGAAGTTGTTCATATGGATGAAGGCGCTACCGCACGTGCCGAAGGTCGATTCGTCTTCGAGTGTTCGTGGGAGGTCGCTAATAAGGTGAGAGATTTATTCAAATTTTACAAATATAAAATTTCTATATTTTATGCATATTTTATGAAATATTTTTATCTTGTACATGTGAACCATATGTATTTAATGTCTAAAAAATTAATGATATGCAGATGAAAACTTTTCTGACGAAATTCGGTCAAAAATTGAGGAGAAATAAAAAGAACATCCTGCAAAATATGCAGATGTCTTCACCAGCTAGGTTAGCGATTGCTGGATGAAGTTTAACTAAATGTGCAAGCTGAATCGACAATGTAGCCGAGATCAACCCTACCGATTTCATAATACAATAGTATGCAACAGACAAAGAGAACAGGCGAATACACTTACGGACTTAAAAGAACTGATAATTGTTACCTACTTCCTTAATTAATTTCTATGAAATCTGAGCGTATTTAAAGCGTCTCGAAGAATCAATATTTGACGCATTTCTATTTAGGTGGATTCAGAAATTTCAACTTGTTGCTCAACGTGTTCTCTCACTGGTCATTGATTTCACATTGAGTCATCGAGAGCATTCTTGGGTAGGTAGTCGGAAGACATTAAACACATACGGTCAAAGAGAATATACATCATTTGCATATTACAATGCCGGACTCAATACTATCCAAAATTCTTTTCTGCCTATACGTCCGACAATATTTGTGTAGCATTACACATTGTGAACAAGTGGAATCAAATAACTACTGCACTTAACAGTTTCTAAATTATGCAATATGCGTTTGTTTGCCTATTCCTTGTGAATATAATACTTGAGGTGGGCGGCATTTACACCGTTCTACGAAGCAAAGCACCTATAAGCACAGAGGAGCTTGGCGATCAGTACTGTATGCTTGGTCCTTTGCGTGAAGAACGATGGCGTCTAGAAGTTGAGCCAATTGCACCCGAAAGTCGCAATATACGACACGCGATTAAGAAACTCGCTGAAGGTGGCTTCAAGGTTTGCGACTGAAATTTTATTTAATTTCTTAAATACTCACTTCTTTCCGTACATCGGTGATTTGTATTTCAATTTCTTTTTTTTTTTATCAAACAGAATTTCAATAATTTTATTCGATTCTCTGCTCTTATTTTCGATCATTGCACGTGTTTCGAATGCTTTCCGTTGTGATCGAATTGCTATGCGACACAAATAAGCTGTGAAGTTTATGATTGGATGTCTTTTTACTTTTTGAAGCTATCGGAGCGCTCGTTTCATATTTCCTGAAACTTTGTGCTCCAATTTCAGGCTTTTCATTTTTGGTGAATATTTGAAACAAGTTAATAATGCAATATTGCGGTCTCGAAATCCGTTTTCTTTTATCCCTCCCTTCTTACAAATATATAAAAAGTGTTTTTCTTTTGCTTTGCAAGATATCCGAATATGCAGAGATATGCGAAACCAGATTTATATTAATGCAATATGGAATTGAAATCCTCTTTTTTAAATCGTTTTGGGATTTCAGAGATTTGGATAAGATACTACAGTCTTGGAAGATGTGATATGACGTAATGAAAAAAAAAATTTTTTTTCTTTGGATTCAGAATATTTTTGTGTTCTAATTAAGGCGATATATGGTCGTTGGCTCATCGACGGATATCCGAAAGTGATTTTGTTTGATCTTGGTTCCGGTTCCGTAAAAATGAACAATTGGAAACAAGAACTTTTCGAGCGGTTTGTTTTTATTTGTTTTTGCAATGCGAATTTAATAATAAGATCGTCTAGTTTTAAATGCAGGTTTTTTGCTCAATTTTTTTTTTATTTACCTTTAGGTTGGTTTTACGATTCGTTTTCTGTTTCATTTATTACTGATGTAAAGAGAATGAAAGAAAAAAAATAGTTGTAATGCTTTTTGTAATGTTTTTTAGTGGGTAACTTGCAATGCTTTTTGCAGTGATAAAGCTATAAAGCTGAATTGATTTTTGCTCAGAAACTGACGTTCATATTTGCGTTGAATTTTCGTTTCTTATTTTATATGTTCCCATAAAAAGAGATGTTAGCGAAAGCAAACGAAAATGTTTACGAGTGGAAAAAATAGTTGTTGAGATTGGCGCCTTATGCGCTTTTTAGATTCTGTCCATTCCGATCAACCGATTCCATAAATGTTGAAGTTCTCGTAATCACTTCTTTACTTCGCCCGCCATTGAGCAATTTACGAGAAACATACGAAAAAGAGGATTGTGACAAAAGCATGGATGTGAACGTTGAACGCATTTAATATTGTTATAATTCTTGGAGAAATTGGATGTAAAGAAAGATGCGATGAGGCATGAAGTGCGTGTTAGATAGGATATACTTATAATGAAAAAATATAATAATTTCTTTTATTCAACCATTTTGGGAATTCGAATGTAAATTTACTATGAATTTCTCATCGATTATTGATCGCATATAATGAAATAATTACAAAATAAGCAAGGGAGGTATTCATCGAAAGGGTGTAATTATCTATAAGTATGAAACAATTAACTTCATAAATAATTCAACAATTAAATTTGAAGATGTCAAATAGGAATTCCGTATGAAGATATTGAGTCAAACGATACAGTTATTCTTGGCTTCATGATTGCTATGTTCCTGAAGCATTTCCGTGAATCGGTCACCGGATATCATCCGCTAGTTGTGGCACAGTTCCACGAATGGCAAGCCAGTGAGTTTTTTTTTCACTGTTTTATTTCTTCTCAGTTAGTTCCGTTTTTTTTTCTTTCTCATCTATATGGACATAAATTTTTGATTATGAATAGCGTTATATGCGCTAATATTATGAATTGTGATTAGTGCTTAGCTATTAGTGAAATCGCTTAACTATGAAAATTATTAATGAAAATTTTTTTAAAGGAATTATTTTTGGATTTCTGCCAAATTTATAAAGTCGAAAAAATTATGAAAGTAATATAAATGTGTTGATGAAATGCAAAGGCCTATGATTTCTACGGTCACTTCTTCAACTGAGTTGTAAATTATGTTGCAATTCATCTATGGAACTTTTATTTGCATAGCTTTGAACATCCCACACATTTCACCTTTCCTTCTCTCCCTTCCTCTCTCTCAATATGAACTCAATTCTTCAGTTTTCTGACCTGAGAAAAACATTTCTTCGTTTAAGATGTGATTACTTTTTAAAAAGGAGGATTTTTAACTCAAGGTGTTTAAATCTCTCAATTCTTTTTCAACCAATTTACGAAATATTTCGGTTATTTCGATCGCATTGCCTTTAGCGTATAAACGATATAATCCCCTGGGTTTCTATTCGATGCTATACGATAATTGTTTAAAACTGTGCCGACTATTCAAATTCCATAAATGTTGCAAAAGATACATAGAGTTTGTTTTGTTGATTTTTGCAAATTTAGATATTTGTAGGTGTCGGTTTGATAATGACACGTCTATGGAAGACGGATGTTGCGACCATATACACGACACATGCTACACTCTTGGGACGTCATCTCTCGGCTGGTGGCTCCGATTTGTACAACAACATCAATAGATTCAATTTAGACGAAGAAGCCGGCAAGAGAAGGGTACGTTCCTTAAATTTACTTTGTACGTACAACCGACTTGCATATTTCCTCTACGAAAATGAAATATTTTATTAGGATAAAGCACTATGTTAACTTCCTGTTGCAAAATCATTTGCAATTCGATGAAATCTTCTTTGCATCCATACGTTTATTTATGTTTCCGGTGGGTTTGCATTGCCTTTTCAGCATTTATACAACCGGTTGGTCTGTTATGTGTGAAGAATTTTTTTCAGAACAAATAAATGCCACATTTTAAAATTAATTTCAGATTTATCATCAATATTGTTTGGAGAGAGCGGCGACTCACATGGCTCATGTGTTCTCGACGGTAAGCGAGATAACAGGCCATGAAGCTGAACATCTGATCGGTCGGAAACCCGATATTCTGCTACCCAACGGTCTCAATGTGGTCAAATTTGCCGCATTGCATGAATTTCAGGTTCTCCTGTTATTTAAGTGTTTTTGCTTTATTTCACGCTTCTACTTATACTGTAGTTACATAGCATACTGTAGGTGCATTGTAAATGATTTAAACTGCAAACTAATTACTTCTACCAGGTGTCTATTTATGCATACTTAAGGAATGACGCCATGGTGTGCAGAACTTCTGTCATTTGCAGTTTAATGAACTAATAACGTGGTGAGAAAATTACATTTGCATAGAACAGTGCTAACAATCTCAACGAGACCCGAACTATACCATTGAAAAACATGACCTCAAGCTACCTTAGAACGGTGTGGAAAAATTCGATTCCAGTATTATTGAGTGACATTTTTTAGCTTGACAAACGGAATAGATGAATAAACACACAAATACTACCGTAATTGAAATGTGCGAAAAAGATTTCTACCGTAATCGTTGCTCCCATTGCGAAAGTAATAATTGCTACCGTAATTTTCGATAATAAAAGCGAAACATGCAAATGTGTTTTGAAGAATTTACATGCGATTGCAAAAGACAAGATCAGCAACTTCGTACGTGGACATTTCCATGGGCATTATGATTTTGACCTGGATAAGACGATCTATATGTTCACGGCGGGCAGATATGAGTACACGAATAAAGGAGGTGATATGTTTATCGAAGCATTGGCTAGACTCAATCACTACCTCAAGACAACCAGTGATCTACGCTATAAGGATGTCACCGTTGTTGCGTTCATCATTTATCCAGGTTTGAATATATCGTATTCTTTCAAATAGAGCCCCCCGAATTCTTCTACTCTTCTCAGATTCTCATCTATTTCAAGAGTTCTCGTGTTTCTCTCATATTTCGAAAGAACAGCATCTTTGTTTAGGAAGACTTTAACATTGGCTTTGAAGATCCTTTTCGACCGGTTTTAAATTAAAAGGCTGCTTTTTTCGTACAATTGTGATTTTTCCTACAACCGTCAGGGCTGAATAGGTTCGATTCATATTACCTGGCCACGCTTTGATCTACGCTTTGAGCTTTTTGGATCAAATTTGGTCGTCCTTTAGCCTGAGCCTTCAATTAGAAAATTGTTTTTGCTTGATTTAGACTGAGATTCGATACAAATTTTGATGATCTGGTGATTTAGCTCGAGCAAACTCGTTCAATGTCGAATCACTCAAAGGTCAAGCGGTAACGAAGCAACTTCATGATACGGTCGACAAAATCAAGGAGAATATAGGCATTCGAATGTTCGACAAGTGCCTTAAAGGTCAACTGCCCGAAATGGATGAACTCATACTTCCCGCTGAACGCATTCAGGTAAGTAAGAATGGTGTGAGCATCGGCCCTTATACGGCTAAAATTTTTCCTCATATTTTATTATCTCGCTCGTTACGCATTCAGTGCTCATCAAAGATGAGGAAAACACGGATGATACTTCGCATTTTTGTATTTTTTTAATCAATGCCATTTCCGCAGCGATGACGTCATAAACAAGATATCATGATTTTTACGCTTAGAACGTTGGTTTCTCCAATCGTTTTAAATAGCTGCTGTTGATATTATGGCTTCGTATTGATTTTTATTGCGTTATTTCATCCAATAGATCAATTTTATTATGCAATTGAAGGTCATACTTATGTTAAGATTTTCACAGGTAATATATATTGGATAAGACAAATGCGCTGTATCCACTCTCTGGTCCAAATCGGAATAACTGAATAAATACTTTATTGTATTGTTCGATTTTTATTTGTTGTTTATAGCTGAAGCGATGCATAATGGCGGCTGCAAAGCATGAATTGCCTCCGATATGTACACACAATATGCTCGATCCTGCTGACCCCGTACTGTGTGCACTTCGTCGTACTCAACTCATCAATCAGCGTGGCGACCGTGTTAAAGTAATCTTCCATCCAGGTATGAAACAGTTATCGCTAGGATTACGCTATTAAAGATCTATACGAGCGAGTGCCCTCTCACAATTTAACGAAGCGATTGAAAATTGACTGATTTTTTTTCATCTTGTCATAACTGTTTTTGTCTTTGTTCTTGGCAGTAAGTTTAATTGATTGTCTTGAGGCTTATAAATAACTCTGATCGCGGTCGATTCAGATTATGTTCGATTCAAATATGCAAATCAAAAAATTCAAAATTTTTCATTCGTAGATCAAGCAAAAATGCAAAGAATTCAAATGGTTTCTTATGAAATGATAAGTTACAAAATTTGACATTTTTGGGGATTATTTTAAGATTTTCAGACAATTTTGGATTTGTCAAACAAAAGCGCTATGAAAATAAAGCAGAAATTGGTTTTGCTGTTATCATAACACATCATTCGTGTTATCCATCATACAGCGCGTGAAAGATAGCACAGAAAAATGTTGTAATAACAGATATTTCTTTGTTACAACCTAACATTTGATGTGCAACATTCATATCGCTATTATATTTCGTTCTGCATCCAAATATACTGAACTTTTTCCATTTTATATATTTTATAGATTTCTTTTAAAAATGTTTGAAATAATTGATATCAAATGTTTCATGAACTATTATATAATTAATCTGCAATGAACATAATAAATATTACTTAATAATTGCGCGTTGAATATTATATGATAATCGTGCAATAGATATCACATAATACTTTCAGTAGTTAAAATTTTCTTAAGTCGTTTCAGAATGTTTCATTTATATTTCCACTTCGAGCATATTATAACATCCATAGATCATACTTTATATATCAGTGACATTTTTTCTTTTTGTTTCAGAATTTCTTTCATCGGTTTCCCCACTGATCGGTTTGGATTATGAGGAATTTGTACGTGGATGCCATATTGGTGTATTTCCTAGCTACTACGAGCCATGGGGCTATACACCAGCCGAATGTACCGTAATGGGCGTTCCATCGGTATCGACCAACCTTTCTGGATTTGGATGCTTCATCCAGGTTACTACATTGGCTATTAATTTGGCTTACTTTGAAGCTATTAAGCACAGTATGTGCTGGCTACCTGCTTTACAGAGTTCCTCTTATTCGTTGGCTATCAGGCATGCTTTCTTCCACTTCTTAGTTGTTAAGCCTTTTTTCAGCGTCGATGCATCAGACAAACATTTTTTTTTGATGTAATATAAGCTTCTAAAGTGGCGCAATATTGTGCGTCTACAACTTTGCAAGAACCGAAAGTACTGTATTTATACAGTACCTTTAGTTTTAGATCAAGTACACTGTTGTACCAATTGCCTCGGCCAAAAATATTGCACTAAGTATCTTGGCCAAAAAAGAAATGGTAGAATATTTTATCCATTACGTTTTCCCCTTGTATATATTACGATACTGTCTGCGGCATGAATTGTCCGAGATGCTAGGAACGCGACATCCGCCTGTCTTCAGATCGTCTGTCACCGTCAGCTGCAGTGTATAGGTTATGCAGCTTATTCTTTTGGAAGAATGCACATCAAGCACCACTTGATGCTTCCATCTCTTCTAAATCTCTAGTTTTTGCCTCAGCGGACTCAAAAGTGTCACCATATGAGGTGGCAGATTTGCATCGGTCTTCGTCATTTAAACTAACAGCAATCGTTTCCTCTTCGCGTTTTGTGTTTTCTTTTGGAAAATATAGCATCTCGTTTTCTTTCAAAATCGCACACCATATGAACGTCTAATTCAGCTATCACCCAGCATATCGACGATTCATTGATGCTCTTTAAGATTTTCAAATGAGCTCATTGAAGCATTGCTGACTTAACGTTGGAATAATCTCTTCAAACCTAAAAATGTACCCTCCAAGGTGAAGGCATCGGCGCAATAAACGAATCCTTGATAAACTGTCCACTCCAGATGTCACCAATAATCGATGCCCCAATCGATGCTTTCACGTTTGATACAGTCTTTCGATGCTCTCCTTAATCTTTTCTGATGGCCATTCTGGAAGAGCTCAACGGCCTCCTGAATAATTTGTTGAATGAGTCATGGATTTAAAGAATCTCATGACTGAGGAAAAACCTCAGAGTCACTTTCAGTAGCATCAACAGCTTTTGGAGAGGATTTGTGCAGTGTTTACTGCGCGATCTTGAGCTCCCTTGCTCAACTTTTCCCACGGCTTTTCAAACGTTGGATGTGGAAGTCACTTAATCGGGCGATGTTGACAACTGAATCTCTTCGCTAGTTCTGCAAATTTCCGCTTCATGCTGTGCTTTGAAATATTTCATAGCATTTCTCATGATCAGACCCATCAGTTCACGTCTGTCATATCCCGAACATTTGTTGCTTTTTGAATCACTACGTAAACTGTTATACGATACGCGACAGGCTACGATTTCTACTATGTTGCTCTAAGCCTTAGGGGGACTCATTTTGCAGCACTGAAAAGAAAAAAAGTGCCTGAAAAAGAGACGCTAAACGTAAATGGCATTCGGCACACTTTCTCAAATAAAGTCACTTCGTTTGTTTTTTGCAGTTTTCAAAGAACTAATTTTCGAGATATTTCTATATTTAAAAAAAGCAGCAATTCATAGTTGAATTTATATAAGTAATAAAATGGAACGACCGAGTGAACATATTTCTCTTCAGTTGGAGCCATGGATTGCTTGTAGATACACGCAATATTTGAAAAATTTTCCTCCGCATATACTTTACGATAATTTCCTCTGTTAAACAAGAAAAACCTAAAATTCTTCAAAAAATTTTCTGTACTTTGCATATCTAAGTTTCTTCCACTAAGTTAACTCGCATAAGCCAAAACGGAACACTCAGAAAATTGTCGTCAAGTATATGAATTTAGAAAAGGTAAAAAGGAATTGCACACAAATTACAAAAGAGATTAACTTTAAATCATCAGCCACATCTGTTGATGTCATCGAAAAATCAAGACGCATAATTAAGCCTCACATTTTCCAACAATACTTCATCCATTCCGAGCATTTATTGACGAAAATGCTTGAAAAACCCAAAATTCAACGTTGAAATTGGAAAAGCTCAATAACCTCATTAATCCTGAATTGGAATTAAATCAAAGTGTATTACAGGTACAAATACGGTTAGGAGGTTATGCAATGTACTTGTACTTTTCTAAAAAATTTATTTTTTTGCACTAATATAACTCACTTCCCAATGTTGCACTTGTACCAACTTCTCGAAAGTCGGATTATATTATAATTAATAATAATTAAATCGTACTTGAGGTTTCAAATTTCGAAGAATACTGAGCTGTAAAAGAACAAGCATAGCAAGAAAAAGTGTGATGCTTTTTGATACGATGGCCCTCTGACTGTAAGGGATTCGCCAGCTATTTACTTTCAAGCTTCTATTTCTCGAGAAGAAGGGGAAGGGGGGAGCCGTTCTCAACTCTCAGGTGTGTAACTGCTAGCAGTCCTCGACGAAACGTCGTCGAGGTCAGAGGTCATTAACCTTCTATAGGAAAGAATGGACAGATGGGCTTTGATGTGAAAACACTAAACGAAATTGACAGCCGGTTGTGGAGTGGAATTGTTTTTTCGTGCGCGTTATCAAAGGCAATTTCCAATGTGCAAAAATTTTTTAGAAGAAATAACGTTGATCAGAAAGCCAGATATCTGTACTGTAGTAGCCGACAGTGGGAGAGAATGGGGTGATTGGCTGCTAATGAGGAGTGACCGCTTGCCTTAATAAAGGCTATTGTTTCCCTTTCCGATAGTAAAGTAGACAACGCACCGTAACTCAGTGAAAGTACTGTATGTTTGCTTTAAACAGGAGCATGTGAACGATCCGGCCAACTACGGTATTTATGTGGTCGATCGTCGTTTCAAGGATGCAGAGGGTTCGATCCGTGATTTGGCACAGATACTTTATGATTTCTGCGGTCTTTCACGCCGCCAAAGAATCATAATGCGCAATCGAACCGAACGTCTTAGCGAACTTCTCGACTGGAAGAGTTTGGGCGTTTTCTATCGGTTCGTCCCATATTTTTTTCATATTATTTTCTTGAGCACCGATATTTCATATTTCGGAAAGACGGTAATAAATACAAAACTTTCTATTAAAACTTTTTTTGTATTATCTTTTGACTGTTTTTTTTCTTTATAGGGATGCTCGACGTATGGCACTTGAACGACTTCATAGTAATTTGGATCAGATAATTGAGGATAACGAAGGTAAAGTGCCATCTGCAGCGACCAGTCGACGAGGAAGTTTCACAGGAAGTCAAGACGACGAAGAGAACTAAACATACCCGATCGTTTGGTACTCTCCGAGCCAACAAGTGTTTGTTTTCATTTTTTCTGTTGTGCTCGTCTTCTGAGTTCTTTTTATTAGCCCAGTCGGTATCGTACCTTATAGTGCGCTGAGAAAAAGGATCTAGAAAGAAGGGTTCATCCATCAAAAGGTGATCCATTTGTCGAGATTGATCGACGATGAGAGATGGAAGGAATCCACTTATCGGTTTATTTTGGTATCTCATCTAGCAGTTGATTTATTTTGAAATATCACTTCTGCAGGGTATTGCTTCGCTGTTGGTGGGCCAATTGTGTTGATTTCGATGAACACTATCTGCTACAGTATCGAGATTTCCTGCCTTAAGATTTAGCAGAGATGGTATGTGGTGCTCATTCTGTTTGATGTCGTAAAGAATAGCTTTCATTAGCTGTTGCGTCCTCCGTTTTCCTTTTCTCTTGTCTTTCCCCTTCCTTGCGATCCCCCTCCACCATTCCTCTCTTCCCTCTTCCCTTCACCGTTCATGCACCCTTGTATCATCGCATCCTGTCTTCCTCCATCCTTCGATCAATTATCTCGATGATATCTAGTTGTTATTAAGAAATACTCTCAAAAATATACAAGAATAAAACTTTATATATTAGTGAGATGCAAGGATAACAAGCTACATTTGAAGGCCATAAAAGATGTATTTAATGCTACACTATAATGCAAAATAAGCGTTTGGGAACAACTGCTGACGTCTGGATTTTTTAGGTTTATCGAACAAATATGAATTTTGGTATTCAAGAGGTACTGATTAGCTTATACCTTCTAGTTGTCACACTGAATAAAAAATTTAAAAAAAAGGATAGCAGTGCATATCAATTATCCAAATCGGATGGATTTGAATTCTGCAAACCTCCAATTTAATTAAACTCCAGAGTTTTTTGTGAAAACCCCAACGATATCAGGGTTCCAATACAATCCGATTTTTTGATTAGTTACGTTGTTTGGCAGATACCATCTTTTTTTAGCCATTCTAGAACAAGACGCTCAACTTTTTATATTTTCTCCACCCTTTCCACAGCTCTTTCGATTTTTTCTATTCCTTGACTTTCCATCTTTTTTTCCATCCACTATTTGGTATTGTTAAATTTCTTCTATCCTCTACCAAGCGTTCCATCTGCGCCATCCTGTTTCACTAGACAACCGGAAACATACAAAGCATTGTCATTGTTTCTTTTTTTTGCGGCCACCCAGATTCTTTCAATGTTTTCCACATTTTCATTTAGTGGTGCCATTCATTCGTTTAATTTCTAATTGATAGTCAGATGCTAATATTTTTCTTTGTTTATTTTTGGATGAAATATTGTTTTATTATTTTGTTTAGGAAGTCGTTTTTTTTTCTTAGAATATTTTATGTGTTACAATGATTCAAAAAAATAAAATAAAAAATTGGCAGAAATTTCGATTTATGGTGGTTTACATTAGACATGATTATTGATGATTTCTATTTTTTGCTACTATTGAGTGCTAAAATGAAATTCTATGATGAGTTGTTCACGAAAGATTATAGCCACATCTTCGCCTCCTTCCTCGTCTTTATTGGACCGCTTCTTGTGCTGTCGTCTGCTTCAAGAGTTAGGGATTTAGATCTGAGATTGTTGATTATGGTTTTCCCTGAAATTTCTTTGATAAGCGCACTTTTTAGGCTCCGCAACAATTGACAGTCCCTCTTTCCCTCCCCTCTTGAGCTTTTGGGGAAGGGGCAGAGGGGATAATGGTAATAATGATTTTTACAGAATATTGTGAAAGAAAGGAAGGCCAGAAGCGCCAGCTGCGATTTTTTTTTTCAATTTTCCCCATAGATTCTTTGCTTGCAATATCCGGTCTCCACTGCTGCTAGCATCGTCAATAGAATATCTTGAATATTTGTTTATTTGATAGAAGTTTTATTTTTACTTTTATTTTTTTGATTTAGTTCTATTATTTGTGCTTTCTGTATTGGTGCCTTTTCCCCTCCCTTCCCCCTCCCTTCCACCGTTTGCATCTCTCATTTTGTTTCATTTCATCGAGATTATATCATTTTTTTAAATGATAATAACGCTTAATTGAAATTGTCTTATCGTATATAATATTGTTATTTGAAAGAGAAGAAGGAATTATTTTATTATATAAGCAATAGAAATGGACATTTATTTTTTTTGATTTTTTTTTTTTTTTTTGCTCAAACGAATTGGTGCCTGCCGAGTGGAATTATTGCATTGGTGCATTTGAGAATGCGATATTTTTTAGATTTTCGCATTTGCATGTTAAATTGTTTTATGCATTTACGCGTTGAAGTTTGTTTCGTCTTTAATAAATTTTTCGTTAAGTTTTCATAGTAATGATCCATAAAGCAGTTAATAAAATCATTAAACTTTGAAGATCTCCAATATATAAATTAGGCGATTCATTCCTTCGGACGAAGGCATAGATGATATGTGCGGGTAAATCAAACAAATATGAGTGAGGTGAGGGATTGCTAAATCTGAAGCACTTCCCTTCTTGTCTCAGTAAAATAGCTAAACTCTTTTCAGCAATATTCAAACGGCGAAGTTTATCAACTTCTTTGTGGTATCATTGCACTCTTTGTTAGTGGAAGATATGTGGCAATTGCAGTGATAGTAGTTGCTAGTGGAAGTAGAAGTGGAAGAAACTCTAAAGCATCGTTACTAGGGCCGGCCTATGCACCTAGCACGTTGAATGCTGCATAACTAGAGATTTTCTCGCGTTTCTCTGGCACAACTTTTCCTGACCCGTACGACGTCCCTTGCAATGCAAGAAAAACACCAATGAGTGGCAAGGACTGGTGCGGTGAAAGAAGCTTTGCGGGGTCAACGTTCGTCTGTTGGCGGTCTGGTAAGCAGTGCGGTGCGAGAACGAATGTGCTAGGGTAGCAGGGCAAAAGTTCTTCCAGTGCGGCCGTCAACCTCTATATATCATTTGCGGATGGCGTTAGAGGTCTAGCATGAAAGGAAGCGAAGGGTTCGAAGTTTCGCTAAACGACTTCAAGTAAACTAGCACATTGCGTAAAAAAATGGCAAAAAACGAGGCAAGCATACTTCAACAACGCATTAAAATGAAAAGAGTCGAAAACTACTATCTATGGTATTCGATGATATCCTTACAGCTCTATGCTATATATCAGAAGAATAGCGGGAGAATAGCAGCTATATTGGGCCTGATATATATATATATATATATATATATATATATATATATATATATATATATATATATATATATATATATAGGTTGGTAGGATTGGATTCTGTATACAAGTATAATGAAAGTAAAGGTATGATTTCGACAAGTGAACATAGAAGTATAATAAATGAAGGTAAGAAATTTGAAATTCTTAAGCTCCTAAAAAAGAGATATTCAGGTGGGATGGCTATGGTGCTTAGCGCTAATTGGTATAGGTAAGATTAAAGTTGTACGGAATACTCTCAAAGTTGCAAGCAGTCTGCTGTCGAAAGATCCATGCGAGAAAATTGAAATTCAGCAGTTTTACCTGAAATATAAGGAAAATTTTGATGGCGTTGGATAGTTTATTGATGCGGGGCTAGAAACGCCTCTCTGAAAGCAACTTTTGAGGCCTATTTTCTCAGTTAATTTATGAAAAGCAGTCGCCAATGTTGTAGAGGAAGGTCGTCTTCGGCAACAACGTTATTTTTAAAACTTTTAGCGAGTATTGAATTGAAATCAACATCCATGAATGTTAACATATGCATGTGGTGTCGACCGTTTAGATGAGACTGACTTATTAAGTACAACGATGTGAGAGAAAAGACGAGCATCTCGGAGATTAGCATGAGACGGTAATTATTATGAGTTTTAGTAACATTTACGTTTCCTTGGAGAAAACTGATCTAGATAAAGAAGTCAGCTGGAAAGTGCGCTAGAGAGGCTGGCACGATATGAATTTTTTATTTTAGCCTTGAAGACCAATCGTTGATCCAAAATACACGGGATCAATTTCGAAAATGCAAAATGCTGTAGTTTCAACGAAACCGATTGGCTTTACGAATACTGAAATAAAAATCCCTGTTAGGGCTGTCTGCATTCGACCGATAGCAAAACAAATTTGCCTTGCAAATTTCGTAGCACTTCTAAGTGTCAACACACCGTAGAGAATTTGATTTACGGTGATAAGAGATCGTCAGCGTTCCGTATAGAAAATAAAAGCTTTCTGAAAGCTTAATGCTTCGCAAGTTATTCAAGTGAATGCGATGCTTCGTTCTTCCGGTTTGCTTGCAATCGTAAAGCGATCGGTTGTGAAACCTCTTGCATTTATAAATTATTAGTTAGCGTTGAAAGGTTAACAAATCACTTCGAAATTTTGTATCGGCTTGGAAGTTGGTGTTTATTGAAGATTATAACACTGAATTTCCCAGCACTAACTTTACTGGTTTCCGAACTGAGAAACCTGGGCATACATGTAGTTGGTCAGATGAGCATGTAAGCATATACACAGACATTACAATAACGTAATAAAGCCATTGCAAGATTATATGCAAAGAGAGATAAGTAAAACTCGAACCGAAAGGGTAGGAAGGTGAACTCTGGGTAGAAGTGCGCATTGTCTTTAACGTTTTAAACGGACGGGAAAGGGGAAGGGGAACTTGCAAACACTTGCGCTATATCTAAGCTTAAAGAGATGGTTTCTGTCATTGGCATTAAGTGATAAAATGAGATTTTACAAGTGAAATTCGAAAATCTAATGAATACAATTATTGCGAGAATATGTTTGATTTAAGAGTGTGCTAAAATTAACACAAAAATGGCAAAGTTAACACGATAAATGGCGTAATAAAATATCACTGCTAAATGTATCAATGCAACATTTCTTTGAGCAATTTGTAAAATAAAGCATTAACGCGTATAATGAAACATCTAAAATTCTCGTAAATCAACGATTGCGCAACCTCAGCAGAGAAAAGAAACTCATTTTCTGAAGAAAAATTCGGCAGAACATTTTTTAAAAAAATTTTCCTATATTTTTTTCGAATCGCCTAAAGAAAATAGGAATGTTGATAAACGTTATGAAATAATTCGATGAAATCGTCTAATTCCATCAAATATGCAAATAAATGAATATTGGAAGTATCGATGAATAGTGGTGAAAAAAATTTCTTTTGAATGAAAGCGAATTCTCAGCATCATTTTTGATGACTCTTTGATTTTATTCTCTTTCATTTATTATTTATGCGAATTTCCATGAAAAATATTTTCAATTGAATCTCATGGTGAATGCATTAATTGTTCATTTCAAAGAATTCATAGCTAATGAGCATTTTCAGCAGCTATGAATCTCGAGAATATTCGACACTCAACTAACCACTTATCTTAAAGTTACTTTATACCTCTGAATACTCTCAAAAATTTCACATATTCTCTTAGCGTTCATATTTTTAAGATTTATTTAGATTACTGTAAAGATATCTTGAATTCTGAATAAGGCAAGTGAAGCGAAAATGTCACAAAAAAGCGATTGAAAGCCCGCCCCGGATTCATTGTGAGTGATCGACGACTTCTAAGCGAAGTGTTGATTCAACTTGGTGGTGTATTTGTGCTAATAATTTCATCTTTAACTAATCGACTACAAATTTTCCATATATCGAATGGCCACCTCTACGTTTCTCGCATACACCTCAATAATTCTTCTTATTATGCCGTCGTTGCAGCACAACATTTTCCGACCACAGGTTATTTATAATTTTGACAAGTTTTTTAATAAAATATTTCTCAACATTCAGTCGAAAGGAAGGAAATTAAACAATAACTATATTGGTTAAAACATTCAGAACCAACCTAAAATGACTTATCTTAAAAGTGAAAATTGTTTTAAAATTAATGGTTCCTTACTTGTGTTAAAAGTTTCCAACATTTTAGTTTACCTAATATATCAATGATAGATGCAGCGCAGAGATAGTGATGTAATGGAAAACCAAGAAAGATAAAAGATGAAAATTAGCCCATCAGTAAAACATCGAATTTGTTTGAAACTGCAGAAAAATTAGTTGTTTGATCTCATTGTCTTTTTAATTTAATAAAATTAAAGATGTAAATTAAAATAAAGCCCGAAACTTTTTAAAACTATTGTCAATTGTCAGTCAAACAATCAGTAATGTTATACAGCGTTCACAAAAGATCTTTCTGCTGTAAACTGCTTAGCAATATAAGGTAAGCTAATCACATCATAAGAAGTATGAGGTTGAAACCTGTTCAATTCCAATAAGAAAATGAAACACCTATGACTTATAGCTTATCCAATACTTTTAAGAACTGAAAACACCTCACCTTCATCCGATCCTCAAGTCAAATGTGTTTCTGGCAGCATCTATTATTCGCACGGATATCACAAGGGGTTTTGCTTAGATTTGACGAATTTTTTCAAATGTATGGTTGAAAAAATTCGTCAAATCCACGGATACTGTTACTTTACCGTATTTGTTAGAAAAAATCAAAAAGCGGAATTGTAAATTTTCATCCAAAATCGACAGTTCTATGAATCTCATACAAAAACAAATCGTATTTTGGCCAGTCCCCACCGAGAGTCAATAGAACTGACTTGTAAATGTTATCGCAGTCTAACCTAATATTTATTAATAATGAAGGTGTTGAAGTGCAACGAGCTTATTAAATGAGAAGGCTAATTGTTATTAAGAAATAACATCGTTGAAAGTGATAATTAGCTATGCATAACACTCATAAGTGAATCGGTATTGATGAAGTAATAAATTGAGCTTATTGTAAACAATTGACTACTTAGAGTAGCGTATTTATCGTATAGAAAAGGGAGATTTCACTGGTGGAGCATATTTCAAATTTTGATCGAAATATAATTAAGGGAAGATACAGATCAACATCGTAAGAATTACAAAAGAAAAGACAATGTTATATTACCATTTGCTTTACTATCTACATTAGTAAAAAGGAGAGATAACAATAAAAGAATTATATAGAGGAGAGGAAAAAACGTTTGATATTATGCAAAATTTTTGGTTCTGAAAAAAAAAACCACTAATTTTATGAAATAATATCATAAAGAAATCCATGTGGAAGAAATATTTGATTTGTTAATCGTAATTTCGAAGTTAATATGTTTAAACGAGATTAAATTTGTTCGCACGAGATTATTGCTCCCCATTTGGGGATCAATATTCTTTATTTTATTGGAAATGCATCCAGAGAGAGTGAGACTCAGTACTTTATTGAAATATTTACAAACGCTCATAGCAAAGATCAGAATACCGGAAATATCTAACTATCGATATTATTTCAAGAGATTGATCTTCAATTCGTCGGTCAAAGACATTTACAGAAAAAAAGAGGCATGAAACGATGCCCTCAGAAGTAACTATAGAAAATTAAATATTAAATAATGTTTTGCCTATATAAATTCGCTTTCTATATCGAACGTCGAAATGAATTTTGCCAAAACTGTATAGTATTCTGTAAGAAGTTTTGTTTGTTCTAAACAATATCTAGTTCCGTCACTGTAGAGTTGAATGAATAAACTGAATTCTTGAAGTGTGTTAAGTAGAAGAAAATTTTCCACAACAATAGAACAAAATTAATCACATTTTCTCTTTTTTTTTTGTAGTTTAGGCACATAATTTTATTTGATTCATTTTTGAAGCTAATAGTAAATATTGTGAGAAATGAGGCTGAAGCCCAAAAATTTATTATTCTAAACGTCATATTTCGTCATTTATAAGGCTCAGAACCTATGCTCTTCTCAACTTTTCATTATTGGCACCTGTTTGGAGAAGTTTACATAAATTAGAGATGAGGTAGGTTATGTCATTCACAAATTTCAAGGTGAACATATCTTCAAAAACAAAGTGCGAACTGATTTTATTATATTTCACTCTATAGTAAGCTTCACTTAGGAGCACCGATCAGTCCACAATTTCCTAAAATTAGCATAAATATTTGAAAGATTGCTCATGAAGTGTATGAACTTAAAGCTAGAGAAGTGTGCCAATTTGTGCATGCAAATTTCTTCAGACAAAATTTATAGATCGTTTGTCTATGTTGCTTATCTCATAATATTGGTCGATATTGTCATCTCAGTATCGTTGGCTTGAAATTGGAATCCAAACGGCTGTGAACGTATCCAAAAAGTGCAGCTGTGGAAATTCATTAAATTATCGTTAATTGAAAACGCAAACAATTTGATTGTAATAGCCCTAAAACGTTTTTTTTTCCCTCTATTATTGCGGAAATTAGAGTGCAAATATAGCTTTAAACATAGCTTAAAGTATACTTATTTGCAGTAATGACTACAACTTTTATGATTATAAATGGTAATTGCTATCGCTATTTATGAACTTTTTTTTATGAAGTTTTTATAAATTGATGAAAATCATTGTGCGAATATTAAGAGAGAACAGAAAATTGAGTGTGAAATTACTGAATTTTAAAGTAATTAGTAATAGTCAAAAGTAAGTGGCGAAATCAAACATCAACTACTGAATTGTTCGTCAGTCCAATGAATGCAATAACAATTCGAAACAGCACTGAGAAAATGGTGCAAAAGGAACTGATAATAGCATTGAGACGCAATGTAGCATCTACATATTTATTCATTGAGAGGGGAAGATGGAGAGGGGGACCTTCACAAGTGTATGTATAGTGAGAACTTTTCATATTATGAGCGTGATTACTGGTATCGCCGAATACCTGCAAAAATACCTACAGAAATATCACTTCACCTGAAGAACACTATGATGAGTAATACTGTAACGTTCTGCTATCGTCTTTATGCACTTATGCTGATGGCGTCATGAGTTAATTTAGAACATAGCCGCTCTTCCTAGATGACGAAGCATTTGCAGCAATAATGTTTTCAGCTTAATCAACGGTTTAGAGACCCCTGTTGCATGATACGGACGAGAAGAACAACCCGCATAGGAAAGCAGCAGTTTTATTAGAAATTTTAGGCAAAATGTGGGGAAAATGGGAAAGATGCGGTCGGAAAGATGAAAGAGAAATTAAGTGCCACAAACAATACGAATCCCCGTCATGTCCTCCAATGCCACCCCTTCCCAATAATCGTTCATCTCCCTTCTCGTTGAAATTTTTTTTTTCTTTGTCACCTACATAAATGAAGCGGAGTTATGTTTATACTTCACTTTTATCGATATTTTAATTGAAGAAAAACAAATGTGCAAAACGATAGAATGGACGGTTATTTAATGGTTTCTCAATCAACAGCAATTAAAATGAAAATAAATGTAAAACGCTCCATCATTAACCATTAAATTCTCGTAGATTTCATCTCTTTATCGATCTTTTTTACTCATCGCTTCTAAATTTGGCTTTTGCGACCTGTTTGCATAATACTTTCAATTTCTAAATCAAAAACGTTAACGTAGTGAAATTCGATTTATACAATTTATTTTCCAGGTGAAAACAGTGAATGGCTTTTGCCTTAAATCAATTAAGTGCACCTAATAGAAATATTCGAAAATCCACAGGATCGTGCTCAAGTTAATAGAAAAATATATCAGTGCGATTTGCCATTTTCCTTTTCGTTCACCTTGCTGAGAAATTTGGTGAATTGCTAGTATTAAGCATGAAGCATGCAAAACAATACCTCTATGAGTTATTTGAGAAATTATACCGTCGTTATAGTATTTTGGGAAAAATCGATTTCTTCTACGAACAGAGCGGTATAAACATCAACGTGAGCTATATATTGATGCATATGATATGTTCACTTTGAATAATCGTGGACTAATGCAGAATATGATAGAAAAGGATATTTAATGTTGTGCATTGTACCTAGCACTTTTCATAATTCTAACTTAATTGAGATATGCATTGAGAAGTTTAGCAATTTTTATATGTTAACATATGCAAAAGCTGAAATGAGGGTTGCCTCGGAGTGGATTATATTCATCTCTGCAGATTTGCAGTTTGAAGGATGAAAGCACGCACAAACCGCATACACACACACACACACACACACACACACATACATCTCCCTACACACCAAATAAACATGATGAATCCAATGTAAACGTAAAGAATGCATTTGCATAAATGCACAATCGAGTCACAGCAATAAGCATTTCTCTTGCTTTATGCAAAAACTGAGTATTTCTAAAGAGCGGCGATAAGGAGATGTTCACTTGTGCGATATGATCTAGTGGTTAGCAGCAAAATTGCAACGTTGATACTATTGTTTTGCACCAAAAAAAAAAAAATAAAAGCATGAAAAGTGATTTCCATTTTGTTGAAATTTTTGAAAAAAAAAACCATATATATATCGATCACGATTACAATAAATGCAATGAACTAATGTCATTGCAAATTTGCAATCGCGAATCACGATAAAACATAACTAGACATTTTCAAAGGAATGCAAAAATTTTCACAGCCACAAATTATTGGGATATTTTTATGAAAAATCGTAATAATGATAATATTTACTATCAAACGTACTGTTCATAATAGGATTTTATCAAATAGAATTAATTAAAAATAAGATATCACCCCATATCTCTGTATTGTTGTCATATATATTAAATGATTTCACCACCTTTTATAGCCAATTAATATAATAATACCTATTAGATAATATCGGCAATATAATTTTGTATAGATATGATGTGGACTGGAAAGGACCGAGGGGCAAGGACGTAAACAGCAAAATGCAGTTGTGACTTTAACCCTGGTTGTTTGCCTCCTTTTTGGAAAGTCTCTTATCAAAATCACTGCCGCTTATCACTTAACATCCCACTTTATCACTGTGCGGTGCATCATACTTACCTGGTGAATGACACTCATAGGGCGAATTTGGGCACAAATGCAATGCTATCACCTTAGAACAAATATTAATTTCATCGTCCACTTTAATTCAGGCTGAAATCTCTCTCGACGATGGGGATTTCGTGAAGAGGCAAGGAGGATTCTCGGAGAATGCGATGTCACAAATTTTGGAAAAACTAGACGCACCATCGAATTTACGAAAACAAATGTTGGCAAGGAAATTCTGGAAATGAGAAGCTCAGCAAGACGACGACCAATTAATCGTGTGTTTTTGAGGGCGGAAAAAAATAGATATTTTCCATTTGTTCAATGATCTCATCTAGTATAGCTTCGATGAATGTTAAGCATTGATTGAGAAGCATGAAATAAACCATTCTAACCTGTTGAAAATTCGAGCAAGTTTTGGAAAAATTTTTCCCAATTTGAAGAGAAATTTTTACGCGAATATTCGCTCATGATGCGAAGATGGCAATAAGGGGCTGGGCGGCCCACAGCTAGCTTTGAACGACATACGAGAGGTATTTTTAAGAACTTCGCCGTTTCACTGAGCTCACAGAGAGATATGGCGCACGTTTTTGGTGGGAATAATGCGGGACCATGCCCTACGCACTAAAAGAAAACATCACTGAGGACATACGGTAGATGAGCTTGGAAGTGAAAGTACAACAGTGAGTTTCATTCCTCACAAGATGCATCCACCATGGATTTGTTGTATCCGACAATTGTGATCTGGCATCCTGGGCACTGAGAAGGGGAAAGTGTACCGCATAAAGCAGACTATCAAGGCGCAAAGTTGATGGCGGAAATATAGCTCCTAAACAGCTATTCAGCCTGAAAGGGAAACTTTTTTACATACATCATTTCTAGGGTATTTTCAACATGCAGCTTACTCTTTGGCAAATGACGTTATCTTAAAAAAAAAAAACAGTTTTTCTACTCAACGAAGAACGAAGCGATTGCGATGTTTCCCAGCGCCTGGTGATTTCTAATTTCCTACCGAGGCTATATTGCACAAAATGATGCTCAAGTGAATAGCTCTAATCTGTTGTTGGAGTTATGATTGGCGGAAATTCTTTGAACTTTTTTTCTGGCTGAAGAAAATCTGAAAAATTCGGGAAAATATGGAAAAGCATAAAAAATATAGAAAGTTCGAAACGGCCGAAGAAAACAAGAAGAAGTGGGAGGTATAACGTGAAAAAATATAAAAGTAACGAAAAGCACAAAGATATAGGTATAAAGAATTCGAATTTCTAGAGTGAGTTGCTGAGGCAACAAATTAATGAAGATTTGAAAATGGCAATAAAGCTGAATATTGAAAATATTAAATAAAGGTTTTCATGGTTTAAGCTGAATGAGAGGTACCGAAAGCTTCGAATAAGACGATGGTATGGCCAGACACAAAACGAATAAAGAGAACGTGTTGTATGTGCATGCATGCTACACCTAAGCATGACCCTAGGTCATATATATTAGTCGTTGAATGTTCTCTCGCAATACGGAAAAAAAGGCGTTATATTGTAGAGCACATAACCATATAAAACTATATCTGAAGCAGATAGATCAAGTCAGCTTGCAGATGTTTGAAAATTTGTCGAGTGGCATAGATGATAGAGAAAATTTTATCAATGCGAAACTTTCACGTTCCATAATACCACCTGTTTGTCTTATATCTTTATCGTGTATGATATGTCCATTTTCATATCACGGCAAAGCGCCGTCGACGAGTTCACCACAGAGGCCATAACACCTTGGGTGTTTTTATCTTCGCTGTTCGATGACGTTTCAATGTTAAATTTGTTACTGCCAGTCATCATAACTGTTGCTTTCGTTAAATTAAGTTGGCAATAATCTTAGCACTAGCCTATCTACATCTGAAACATTGTTGGAGTGATAAAATATAGGCTGTCATTCAGCGTTTACTGACGTGTACCACCTTGTTACATAAAGTGCTGTTAAGTAACTTGCAGAACGGCTTATCTCGTCGGTTACCCTATCGGCGATCAGTAACTTATTTTGCGTGATTTTATTCAGGTGGTAAACATATGCTGCATATCCTATTTGTGCTACCTAGATTTAAATGAACATTGGAACAACAAACATTTCTCTGGCTAACTTTGCAAAAACTGAACTTCCAATGCGAACTTTGCAAAAATCCAATCTTATATGCAAAGTTCCATTTATCGAAACTATAAGAAGGCAAAAATGTTAGACGGAAAGTTTTTCCATTAAAAAGAAATGCTACGATAAAATACATGCTTGGACTAGTCGTCACTTTCTCGCAACAATTCATCAAAATTACACATAATAGAGCGAAATGTTTGCAAAATTTTGGTAGTTAATATCTTCAAATGTTTAGCAATTTTTTCGAATGGAGCATTTCTGCCGTGAGCAATCATCGAAACTGCTTCATGATGAGTTCTGCTGCACTTGTTGATTGTTGAATTTAATTTATCGACGAAAATGGTGCACTTTTTTTGCGAAACAATGAACTTCGGTTCAATAAAACCAACTTCCAAAGCTTACTATTTAATTCAAACGAGAAAACAACGCATATAACGTTCATTATTTTTTTCGAACGAACTATTTATATTATTTGAATTTTTGCGTGAAAATAACTATTATCTTCATGTATAAAATACAAAAAATTTTGAACATAAAATATTCCGTCGCAACAATTAGTCTAGTTGGACGTTTTTTTCTTCTCTTCTGTTGCTTAGGTAATGTGACAAAGTTGTGATTGTAAAATCATTCATAATTTTTCGCAGTGGTGATGAAGAGCGTTTTGAGTTGTGTAACCTCCTTCAAGTAAACTACTGTTTACATTCATCGTCGACGAATTGAGTGGAATTGTTCTTTCATCGATTTCATCAAGCTCGAGGATTCACACTTCAATGAAAATTGTGCTCATATGGCGTTATTCTAATTTGATGTTGATTTATAGAGGGAAGCGTTGAAGAAAATAAAAGCTGCATAGACATCATACAAAGACTAAAGGTCGTTAATCAAAAAGAAAATTAAATCAATTATTTTTTTTTTAGTGAATAGGACATTACAACATCAATGGTCATTATTTGTAAATGGTGAAGAACTTTGAGGAAATTAGTAGGTACATTTTTGTTTATCAAAATAAATGCACAAAAATGCACAAAAAAAATGAAACTGGTTTATAGCATTAAAATGGGAAATGTTATATGTTTATAGCCTCATTATCACATTTTTCTTTTTGTTGAAAGTGATGTAAAAAAGAACTGAACGTTCATAGATATATAAACCGAATAAACAATTTAATTTAACTCATTGTTTTATTGCTTGGTACATGTAGGACATCCATTGAGGACGATGGTCGATTGCAAATGGCCGAGTGGAAAAGCGATTAACTGTGAAACAAAGAGTGTCTGGTTTCATTACTCAATGGTCGTTGAAAGTGCGGTTTGCAGCCGTCCCAAGTTGCATAGCGTGAATGCATTCTCATTGGAAGGGAGTTAATGAAATTTCCGGCAGCAAAAGGATTTACAGACGACTAGCATCATGCATGGAGCGTTTTTTCTTTCGTGAGCATTAGATGCTTGATATAGGATCAACGTTTGCTTCCCCCTGAGAAATTGCTTCAGGCTACCTCTGGCCATCACTCTGCTATTAGCATTTCACACCGTCTTTCATTACTCTTGAGTTTCATCCAGAAAGGACGTTTTATGCCTAGATATTTTTCCTTCTTTTTATTTTTAATTTTCTGAAGCTGAGCCAAATATTCTCCAATATTCAAGCGCTCACAAGCGAACCTTTCCAAGTTCAAGAAACTCCGAAAAAATCGTGCTGAATTTCTCGAACATTCGTATTCCTCATTCTTTAGTCTTGAAAAATTTCCAGTTTTATGCACTTCTTTTCAATTATCAAATTCCCAACTAGCGAATCGATGAATTTTCTTACTGACTGATTTTCAAAAAAAAATTTCGTTCAATTTTTGAAAAATTTTTTAAAAGATTTTCAAAAAAACTTTTCAAAAATTTGTGATGTTCAATGAGATGATGAAAAAACTTCTGCTTACTTCAATTCGACACCTTTACGTTGTTTAAAAGATTGTGTCGCTTCCAATCATTGCGCTTATGAATCAAATAAAAATTAATGATTGAGTGTGCGTGCACTCATGTTTGTCATCGACGATCAGAGGTCATTGTTGGTATGCCTATAATAGAGTACATCACACCCGGCTGGCGTCTATAAAGTGATGCCAGTGGGAGAGTGCGAACGAACATCGAAATGGCCTCCACGAAGACTCGACGATCTGCAGCTCAATTCTTTAGGAAATACTTCTGGGAGGGTAAGTTAGTCTAATATTAGAAAGGAATCAAATTTCGAAGTTCACGTTTCATTCTTAATGATTCTCCACTGAGACTTTTTAAAATTTTTAATGAATACCAAAAAATTTTTCAGACATAGAATTTCAAATTCCAGTAGTATTTCACATTCAATTAATTTAATTTCTCATAAATTTCTTAAAGAAAACTTTACATAAATCGTCCAAATTTTCTGCTGTGAAAAAATATCGTTAGTTTTGTGTTCATATATAGTGCAGCTTCAAATTGAAGCTGTTTGAACAAAAAAAGAACGGCCTAGTTTTACGTTTAGAATTATTACAACCATCACTTCGAGAGATTTTCCTTCCTCTTAATAAGTCTATTTATTAATAAATTTGCATTGAACTCTCATTTAATTCGAAATCTCTAATTTTTTTTTTAATCGAAGACAAACTTCTTCAATAACAGCTCATCCTTTTTGCATCCAGAAATTTTTGATTTCTATTAGCGCTTATATTCGGAGTAAATATATAGTATTGAAAACGACCTATTAATCACCGATTTCCTCAAAATTTCTTAAGAACTACCTTTGCAATTAATTTTTCAATGTGATAATTCTGTCCATTAAATTGTAAGAGTTCTTATGAATCATCGACGAGCGAAGAAAATGCGCGAAAATTTTCATGCAAATCCCCCTCTCAAATCGTTTAATTAATCACTTTAGCTTTTCCAAATAAGATGAGTTAGTAAATTCTATTTTAATCTGCATTAAAGTTTCACATCTAAAACTTATAAACTCCCCTTTATGTTTTTTTTTCTGAAATAATTTTTTTTTTTTGAAAATAAATTGTTGAATTGAATTAGAAGATTCAAATAATTTATTGATTGAATAGTCAGCGATGCACTCGTTCTATGTTATAATTGCTAAGTGAAAATTCAGGTCAAAAGTTGACTGAAAATCAGGAAGAGAAACTAATCGAACTTTCAAAAGATGCACCATTCACCGAAATTCTTTTGGTTAAGCATCGAAGACTGCTAGGTAGGTGTTCTTTGAAAGTAACTGCGAAATAATAATTTTAAATGCTATATTCTACTTCATATACAGTGCTTTCTTCTGTTATTCACTAAATTGTAATATTATTTAAAAAGTTGCGAGGAAGACGTTTTTCGTAAGTGAATGTACTGCGGTCGATGTGCCCTTCGTTATGATGTATAGCCGCCGGCGTAACCAACATACATCATAATGAATCCGTAAAAACAATCTGCCATCTATGACATAGACTTGAACTTCAACTATTCTATCTCGTTTTCCATCAATTAATATGCATATAGGTTCATAAATTCTCGAAAATTTTTGTTGATTTGAATGCTTTCAAAAGTTGTCGTTCTAAAATTTATTCACTTTATTTTTTTAACCCGACAAAAATTTGGTAGAAAATTTTTCAACTTTTTTTTTGATGATTGATATAAGAAGAAACTTGGAAGTTTTTAAATTAAAATTCCATCAAAATTTTTTGCTAAAAATGCGATCTCTGTATTTCGTAGATGCCCATAATATTGGAAAAAAGTTACTATATACGTTCGTTCTATTCAATTCGAAAAAAAATTACTACAGATTTGCACATTCATAGAAAACGCTCACCGTTCGAAGAAAAATTGTCAGAGAAAAACTAAAAACATTATACAAAAGAGAGTTGAGTTAGCAATTTCTAGAGTGTTGATGCAAATTCATTATATTATCATCACTATTGAATGATTGCGGAAATGGATAAGCTCCCTTATAGGAATACCATAAAAGGAATATTTTACTATAGGAATACTCATACCGTTCACGTTCTTCCATACAGTTTATTGGTTACTCGCACTCCGTTATAATACATTCTATTTGTTTCGAGAGCGCTACATTATGCCACTTGTTATGATATTTGGAGGAACAATTGGAGGTAAGCATTTCCCTGCAAATCATTTTTTTTTAAACAATTTAACTGCAAACGATTTTGTACTTCCAGGAAAACTGAAGAAGCGGAGGGGTGTGCCAATAGAATTGGCACAATATACGGCTTCGTATCTCGTCGTTTAAACAATCGGTTTCATTGATTACCAACAAATAATAGAAGCGTGAAATTATGCACTCATATTGCAATTGACTATTTCACCTTTACAAATATTCGATTTTCGCGATCCAATAGGTGTGGGATGAAAAGTAAGCCTGTTGAAAAGTGAAAAAAAATGGAAAAAGAAGAACTAGGCCATTTAAATTTTTCTCAGTTTTCAAAAATCAGCGGAAGTTCCTATATAGGCGGTTTTCCTATGATGCTCATCCTATTCATGAAATTTTAAAACTTTAGGTTCAGTGTCATAGAATCGAAACTACTGCACAGACAAATGTAAATACACGCATTTATGTCTAAACGGGCGGTGAGAAACAGAGTCGTTATAATGCGCTTTGCTGAGTGAACTTTGAAAAAAAGCGCATATGAGCGTTTTATAGATATCAAAAAGTGAATAAATTTTATTGCAAGGGTATTATTCTTTGCCCAAAGTGGTATACTCTGTGGGAATACAAAGCAAATGAATGCGTCTGTGCGACTTGCGAAATTTTTTCAAATGTGCAGTGATATCGCATCATTTCTTTTTTTTTTCCACATTTGCAAACAAGTAAACAGCTTTTACATGTCCAGCTCCCAACCTAATACTCAATGATTACATTCTGTTTGATAATCACTGATAACAAAGATTAAACATCTCTCGCTTTTAAGATCTTTTTTTTCAGTAAAGACGAAATTTTGCTAAAGAATTTCAAAGCGCTTCAATGAAGAAGTGTTCCACTCTTTGGGATGATATCTGTAGGGACAATAAAAATGAGATATGGTTAAGAGGCTTATTTACTTTTGATGCAAAAAAAAACTAAATTTGCTCTTATTCAAACTAAAATTCAAAAAAAAAAAACTAAATTGTTCGTTATGCTCTTATATATACGAATGCGTCCATCGTCAACTCTAGTCAAAGAGTTGTTCTGTTGTGATGCAAAACTAAAACTAAATTGTCACACATATCCAACGAATCAAAAATAACACATAAATACATCAAGCAGAGCAAAGAAATAACATACATCTTATTGGAGGAGGTATGAGAAAATAAGAACTTTCGGATGATTAGTGTACTCGAGAGGCTTTCTCAATGAGCTTCTAGAAATTTGCATATGTTAGAACGCATTATGATGTATTATTTGTATGCACACTCATTGTTTGCAAATCTGTTCATTTGGCGGGTAATTACATACTGGCAATCAATGAAGATAGAACTATTTTGCTGAGTGCAATGACAACTGTGAAAAGGCAGTCTTAAGCAACGTATAGGTTCATCTTTCAATATCAAAATCAGTGTTGTTATCCCTCAAATATATCTGGAAATTTGCATAAATTTGACAGCTTAACCGCACATCAGTGGAATCACAAAGGTGGTCATTTTATGGGAGACTGATGAGGCCACTGTCAGCTAAAGTTTGAAAACATTATTTACGCTGTTCTGTTATTTGTTAGCAGTTGTTCGAATTGACTGATTTAATTAATGGATCGCAGAAGTGTGTAATGTGTTAGACATGTTGGCCCCTTTCTAACAAATTTTGCACTTAAATTTCTTATTTTCTCACGTTTTCCCCAACAAATTGCACACTATTTTTCTGAATTATGTGGTCATTTATGCATTCGACCGCAATCTGGTCGCCTTTTCTTTGCTCTTTTCGAATCGAAGCCGCACTATGTATGCCAACAAATGAGATATAAATTCTTGACTTCCTATTTCTTAGTAATTTGATGCGCTTTGTTAATGCCAAAAATGATTTCCGAAGGATGCTGATTACGATCGCCATGATTGATCGACCGACTGAACGTATCAGACTTCAAAATTTGAATCTGTTACACTAAAAAAACGACCTAGAACTCCCACTTATGAAACTGAACATACAAAACTTCATACTGGTGTACCAGGACAGGAGAAATCAACTCGGCGAATAACGGGATTATTCATTTTTTTCTGGAGATTCAAATTCAGTTATAAAGGTCAACATGCCCGATGGGCGGAACGACGGAAGAGTAAAGATTAGCATTGTTGTCCATTTCCGGTAGACACCTTTCAACGTGTGGTCAATGTAGTATTTGCGGGATCAAATATTAAAAATTCAGAGGATAGGAGTGAATTAAAAATGAAAAACAGGCACTGGATGGCCACTATGAGCAAATCAGAAGTAATAAAAGACATTTATTAGGTGTTTTCAGTTTTTATATGCATTGACAATCACAAGGTGGTACTAGATTTCTGTTTGTGATCGCTTATCAGCGGCATAAAACTAGCTATCAGCTCGTAGCACTTGATAGTATCCATTCTTCTCTCCCTCCCCTCGGTTGAAACCGACTTGAGATGTCGGAAAATGGTGAAAATATCATTGTTCAGCGGAGAAATCAAATCAAATGCAATAAAAGAGCAAATTTAAAGTTCACTGACAAGGAAGTTTTTGAATTGTTGAAAATTAAGTTCCGTTCCCTAAATTTTCCTCTTCAAGGTTAATTGCCAAATTTTAACCACACACGATGGATAGAGGTAAAGTTAACCAATTTCAAGCTTCAACTAAATAAAGCTCCTAATAACTGATTTTTTCTTGAATATATTATTGCATTTATGCAAATTTTAACAGTATAATGATGCAAGAATGAAATATCATGCGTCATTATCGAATTTTATGAGCTATTTTTAGCCATGAGCTAAATTAATCGGAAAATCAATCTATCGTATATAATGTGAAAAATGAGTAATTTTAGGCATGACAACAGAAGGCGGTGGAGCAATCGCATTTCCAGTGATGACATTAGCATTGCACATCAATCCGACAGTTGCTAGAGATTTCTCGATGATGATTCAATCTTGCGGTATAATTGATTTATATGTTAGAGGCATTTTTGAATGCGTTCAAGATCAATCAAGCGCTCGGAATTTTTTTTTTTTTTGAGCAACCTTTGTTCATACCGGCACTGACATCAAATAGCATATTTCCTTGAACAGAGGGTCTTTCTTGAAAAATGACCTCTCATAGAGGGCTCTCTCTTCGAAACATGAAAGAAATAGAAACAGCTTTTTATAAATCCCTATTTTAGAGATGACGCCTCATGGATGAGGGACAATCGCCCCTCGAAACTTGTAAAAAATAAAGGAACCTTTTTAAGAAACCTTCCCATCCCTCACTGAAATCTGGGAAAATAGGAGGCCTAGAGCCTTATACGTGAAACTACGGTGCAGAATTAAGTGGCCGTGCAAGTTGAATTTAGACAAATAAAAAAAAACACGGAACCATTTTCCATACGTGTGCAGTATTAAGTATGCGCAAGGTAAAACGATTGCAAAATATGCTCATCCACTGTGTACATTCGCAAGTGGAATGATGCCGAACTGACCACAATTGAACTCGGCTCATCGATGCGATAAGACATAACGGTTTGAAGTCGATGATCTATGATGAATGAATTTTCCCATAAAAATTGCCCAAAGAGCAAGTTTTAAAACTTATTTTATTTTTGCATGAAGAGTATTTAACATGGCTCTCGTACAACTTAAATTTACAGTTTGCATTCCACCCTCCTCTCTCCAAAAGAGATCTCCGATCATCTCTCATAAAAAATGTTGGCAAAATGCTAAAAAAAATGCCCAAGAATTTTTTTTCGGCCGAAACAACCACTTATCCGTTTAGAGTATTTTGCTCGAGACTTATCTGTGTTAGATCAGTTGCGAAATTATCGCATAATAGTAATTTAAATTGACGTCATTTATTTATGAAATATCTCACAATTCCAGGATTATCTGCTGCTTCATTTACAATATTTTTTATGTCAATTATTGTTGAATGGCATTCGATAATTTTCTCAACAATGGGTGGTATTTTTGGCGTAATCTCTGGCATTGAAGTATGCAATTTCGCATTGTCTGCTCAGTTATTCAAATTGAAACTCTTAAGTTGTTATTCGTTATAGTTTTTTTTTTTTTTCAATATAACGTTCCTAAAGTCATTCAATACGCATTCCAAATGTAGTTTCTAAGATGTATCGAGATGACAGGCTGGGGAAAGGTGGGAAGTGACTACCCAACTGAGCCTTTTTTGTTACCTACTTCAGTAATTTCTGATAGTTTTTTTCAAAGGAAAATAATGCAAACAAATTTTTCCAAAAAATTTGGCAAAAAATATTCTCTAAAAGAAAGATTTTTTTTTACTATCGGCAGGATTATTGGTGCAAACCAATTTGTAAAACACGAAGAGCATACGAATTACCAATTCTCCAAGAGGTTGGTGCGGGCGATGCTGGGTCACGTCCTCATAACTCAGATTTACCGGTAATCAAGCTCAAAGGAAAAAAGTTCATTCAACATTACAATAAGACGAAATGAGTGAAGGGTTCAGTTAGGCAAATTGGGGAATGAAACATGAATGAGGCTGGTTGACGAGGGCGATGTTCGCAACACTGCGGTATTGGTCACCGACATCGGTTGACGGTAGCGAGGACGTCCACCAACAGAGTGAACGACCATCGCAATCATGAACCGATTCCGTCTGTGATCTACACTGAGTGAGTGTATAATCGTTCTTTGCACTCCCTTCTTATGGGTTTCCTCATTGGTCACGCACTTTATCTGTGGTTTTCTGAACGTTTCGCAGTAGTTCACATTCTAAAGAGTGAGAAATTTCCCAGCAATTCCCGACATTCTCATTCCCACCGTTTGGGTAATTCTTTTGAACTATAAGATGTTTTTGATTGTTATCGCTTCATGGAAATCGACCTTGTGCTAACTGATTCATCGCTAATTTTATATTTTGATCTATGGTACATTTTGGGAAACGGTTCGATAAATTTAGCTTCTTTTCGTTCGTTTTATAACTGGAAATTATTCAAGGTAGAGAATCGATAGTATTTTTGAAGGGTGCAAATTTTATACAAACAATTCCATGTCGAATGTTTCATGTCGAGGGAATAAAAAGAAATTTGAATAGTGTCATATTAGTACATCATATAAATGCCTGTTTTCGTTTTTTTTTCGTTTTTCAAGAAAATTTTTTTTTCAACTGCACTTTGTTTTGAGAATAGTTTCCCAACATATATTTTGGAAGACTTTTATTCAAAAATATCGTCAAAAACATCACATTTTTATTCAAAAATATCTTAATGAAAAGACTAAGGAATCGAAATGAGATTGACCTGATATTAAATTAAATTTATTTTCAGATCATCGATCCATTAATGACACCAGCAGAAAAGAAAATGGCATTTGTTTCGGTATTTCTTTCGTTCGCACTTGCCTTATTCCTGTTGAATATCGAGAAAAAACGAATAACCTTCGATAGAATTCAGAAATTCAGCATCGCAAAAGCTGGAATTCTTATTGTGAATGGCTTTGTTGGTGGTAAGCATTCAAAAAAAAAAAAATGCTTTCGCTTGCTTCTGAATTATATTTTATGTTCACTTCAATAATAGAGAAGTTCGGCATGAATTATTCAAAAATTTTTAGGTTCATTTCCGATCCTAGTATCGTAATTATAGAAACTCATTGGGAATTATTACTTGATTAAGAAATTTCAGTTGCAATGTAGAACAAAAAATGGTTCGAAGAAATTGATTCGTGAGAAATGCGGGTTCCTAGAAAAAAAAATTTGCAAGCTTTGATCAACTCAGCTGATAAGATTTTCACTGATATCTGAAAATCGAAAATCAAATATTCAAAAGTAATGATAAAGCATAATTCCTTATCAATAGATAATTCGACGAAACTTTAACTATTTTGTGCTTTAAATCATTTGATCATTTTAATTACATTATTTAATGTTTAAAAAAAATTCTTTTAAAGGAATTTTCACTGGTGTAGCTGGCTCAGGAATCGATGTCTATTCATTCTCGATTCTAACACTATTATTTCGTATCAATGAGAAAGTAGCAACTCCAACATCAGTTGTGCTAATGGCCGCAAATAGTATTGTTGGCTTTTTTTGGCGAGCCAAAATGCAAAACGAAATTTCACAGGTATATTATCTCCCTTGTAAGAATTATTAATGATATTGTTAGTATTTGTATGCTCATATGGTAGGTAACTTTATAAAACCTTTATTTGTAGTGAAATTATCCCCCACATGCTTTTTTCCTTTTTCCATTCATTTCCTTCTTTTCATTCTCCATACATCTTAACAAAACCTCCTACAACTTTTCCTTGCAACCTGGTACTCGTAGGATAACATATTCCTTTCTTAATTCATCATTCAAATGCCGATGATGTCATCTTGCAACCTGGTACTCCTAGGATACGACTGTAGGCACAATATATGAACTACAGAAACGATCTACTGTTGCACCTTTCCTCTTCACATCAGGACGCACAAATACGCCACTCAATTGTTGCAGCATAAAATCTCGAGCACAATTTGGCAAGTAGAAATTTTTTTTTTTAATTTATGAAAAAACATATACTACCTCTCATTCCTTTGTAAGGCACATAAAATGAGAATAATTTATTTTCAGGAAACATGGGAATATTTCATACCATCGGTGATTGTTGTTGTTACATTTGCACCATTAGGAAGTCTTCTTGCATCACATTTTCATCGTCTAACACTTGCCACTCTAATTTACATATTGGAGATTGTCGCATTTATATCAGCTCTTTTAATAGTAAAGCCATCAATTCGGCTATTTTTTGCATCAATTCTGCTTATTGCAATATCGTTTAGCTTCTATTATTTTATTGCTAGAATAGGAAAGAAAATGGCTACAAATCAAATAAAAAAGAACATTGATATGACATCGAAAAACGATACTTCATGCTTGCAAATATAGGGAAGAATATTACTGAAATCTTTTCAAAACTTTTTCGATATGAAGTAATAATATCATATATTATATTCATTACATACTGCGAACTCAGTATCTAATCAATGAGAATGTCGCATTACTATAGATTGCTAGGAATATTGAAAACAAGCAGCTTGAATTGAATCGATTCGAATTTTCTATTCCTTGTTGTTATTTCCGCTTATAGATATCATTGGTTTATTTTGTGGAGCATTCCGGATCATTCTGGATCATTCTGGATCATTGCATCAACTCACTGAATCATTTTAAAGCAATCATTATGCACCATTCACCTGTTGAATGTGGCAACAAATGGTAATTAACTGCTTTAAAGAATTTCGATGACTAATCAAACATTAATATCTAAGTGCCTCTCTTTGTTCGATTGTAGGATTCAATGCTAAGATGGTTGGCGAAACAGTAAGATTTAAATAGATATCATCGATGTATAATTTAATAAGAGTTGCTTGAGATTAAATTTCTACCATGTCGTTGTTTCCAGATAACATAGTAAATATATATTGTCGAAATAAACCGTGACATATTACCCTATGGCTCAGCTTATACAGCATCCGTTTAGAAATTTTTATATCATTGGTTTGAATCACTTAGCGGTGAGTGAAAAAATATTGTACGATGTAGAAAATTTTTCAAAAAATTTTTATCACAGTGATAACGAATTAATCGCCAATACGCTTTAGCATTCGAATTAAACACAATAGTTAAACAATTACATTCTTCTCTAATGAAATAAAATTATAATAAAATAACACTTAGAATGATTATGAAAATAATATAATGAATTAGAAGTCAAATTCCAAAAAAATAAGATAAGCAATAAACTGAAAAATTCCGTCAAAGAAATCAAAGCGCGGAAATTGAAAGAAAGCATATATGCTATTCAGAAGTAAATGTGCTCTCAACAAGCCAAAGTATAGCGAACAGAAAGCTCGGTGACAAAGCTATTTATAGTCAAACAATGGATATCTGAAGTACTTGAAAGTCGACATTCCATGCAGGCATATCCCTGACACCTATATAAACGAACCAGTGTTGCAGATGAAACGGGGTCAGTTTTTGTGGCAACTGGAATCTGTAGGTGGTCAAGATAAAGGACAGGGGTAGGGAGGGGGCGAGGACGACGATCCAAAAAGGAAAGGGTTTCAAAAAGCTGAGAGCGCCACTCGAGAATCGCTGAAATTTTGTGAGATCATGCTGACTTGAACATTATTTTCTCTTCACTATCTAAGTATAGAAAAATCACTTGGAAGCATTATCTCAAGAATACTGAGGGCACATTTTATATATTTAGACGCATTTCTGCACACGGTAGAACAAAAAATAAAGGAGTAATTCCTACCCTCAACTTCCCCCTTCCCCTCCCTGTCTTTTTTCCCGAAAAAAATGAAAAAAAAGACAGGGCAATGAGGGTCAAAGCGTAGGGGGGAGGGGAATTGTCAATGATGTCGTCATTAAAAAACCAAGGAGACAAAGCGAAATCTGTAGTGTGGCATCATCGGAATTCCCCACTCCCATCGCAACACTCGCTTCAACAGCTTGATTTTTCCACGGGAGTTCAAGTAACAATTGAAGAGGGTAGATAAATATATAAATATATCCATCAAGATGGAAGCTAAAACAAAATCAACATGCTAACAGGGAAGTTTCATCCTTGAATCATGCTTATTCAACATATGGGAATCTTCTAAAAAAAACGAATGAAGAGTTGATCCCTTCCCTACAAAGCGCATATTGCGCTTTTTTCAATAGTGGTGTGCTAACGTTACGCCGCGACGTTTCGGCTTCTCAGACAATCTTCAAGAAGACTGCTGAAAATGTGCGTGATAAATGCAACAGCAAATTTATGCTTATTGGCTAGCCGCAAATTCCTATATATTTGCATAAGTAAATAGAAATTTTGCGAAGACAGCACTAAATGGCGCGAAATATAAATGTTAACCATTTTATCACTACCATCTTATATTTAATGCTTATCCGCAACAATATTAAATCATTGTTGAGAATCTTTTAAGTAGTGAATGAAATTGATAGGAATTATAAAAAACGATACTTAAATATTATACTCGAATTCATATTCTATTTGGTACAAACCGATCATCTTCAATTTTTAGGGTGATCGATAAATGATTAATGAAATGAAAAAACCGGAAATCAAACCAACAACTATTTATATCTTAATTTTAAATCCATATTTAAATATAGTTCCCATAATGCAGAATTTCGCTTAATTTCCTAATAAATTAAATCGCAATATGAGTTTGATGTGCCCACAAAAAAATAGGAAAGTTTTTTTTTTCAAACTTTCAACTGTATTGGCGATTCCCCAATTGCTATGAAATATTTGCAAACTTTGAGTCACTTTATTAAAGGTGGCAAATTCATGGCAGAAATCGACCGCCCAAATAATAAAAGGTTGATGATACAACAATATTTACCGTTAGATTTACCTTTAGAAAAAATTGTAGTCGAGTATCGACAAATCGAATAAACCTTCTAAGATCTCGTTAGCGCTAAGATTCCCAAATGTTGCCCTCATATAAAATAATATGACACCAAACTCAAAAACTGTCAAAAAAAAGAACAGTTGACAATGCCGTTCGTTTCATTGCACTTCCAGATACGATTTGTGGATGTATCGTCGACATTACGCGCCAAAAAAACTTCTCTTCCAAATAAAATCGCTCGCATCTCCAAAAGAACATTGCTTGCTTCGCGATAATTTGCAATGAAAATTTAAGAACGTTAAGAATAGTGGAAAAATTCGAATAACTTGTCAAGAATAAAATTTTCTTGTAAAATTGTACTGGTATAGAATAGTAATAGTGGTATATTTGTATAGGAAAACAATTCTGAACTGAGCAAATATAGTGGCAATTTAATTATTAGCTTATTACTCCTTTATTCACGCATAAAATGTCCAAAAATGATCTTGGGAAATTTTTCTAGAAGAATTGCTAATGATGTGCTTGAATAACCCAAAGACAAGCTATTCGAAAAAAAAAATTCGCATGAAAAAAAGAAAACAAAATTTTGAAAAAAAAAAAAGAATCATTCATGGGTAACTAATTCAATTTTGTTGTCTCATGTTCTCTTTCGAACGATCTATAAAATTGCGATAAAATTTGTTTCGATTATTTTCATGATCAAGGGAGAATTTTAATTTTTCAATTTTCTATTAATTTCTATTCCCTTGTTTTGATTATCAAATCTATTTTCATTACTTCAATTATGCTACCCATGTATGTGAGAAAAAGAAAGAAACCAAACAACAATTCTATGATATGCACGAAAATATAGATGATATGATGATAAAGAAAAGTGATTCAAGGAGATAGCTAAAAGGGGAACAAAGCGAAACGAATGTTTAAAAAAAAAAAAAAAAACGATATGTAAAATTTCCTTCAAGAAGGAAATATTGATATGTAAATTCTTGGATGAACACCACAAAACATGAGTTTAACTCAACACTCTTTGTCAACAATATGCAAAAAAAAAAAAAAACAAAGAAACAAACAACAATCAAAAAAATCGACTCAAATATCGTTCTTCAAAATGGTGAAATGTGTGCTTCAAATATTTTGCCATTAGCATCATTGTTAGGCGTAACAACGCTATTATAGAACATTCACTTGCTATGTGCTATGCGTAATGAGCTGTTCGAAGTTCTACTGAGCGCACCTGCTCGACCTCCATGTACTAGAAGGCCACGGAAAAGGCATTAATAGGTAGATGGTTCGACCATCTACCAGGCAATTCTTTCCACCTTTACCCATCTAACACCCACCGACTGAGTTAGCCATTCTTCGAAATGAATCCTTCAGGCAATTTTACAGGAACTTTATGCGAACTGTGACATCTGTATTCCAGCAATATACCCCTCTAATAAGCGTAACAGTTGTGATGGACGATGACCTCATAGTCGTTGGGAATTTGAAAAAAAAACCTTAGCAAAGAAGAAATGAAATATAATTTAGGCAGTACGATAAAAATGCACACATTTCTCCGTAAGAGCGATTCAACCTGATACAATATAGCACACATTGAATTATATAATGGCAACAAAAAAAAAACGAATTTTTAGAAATAAAATTGAATTCGAAAATTTTTTAAACAACATTGGTTCATTTCTAAAGCGACAATAAGTGTTTTATTAAGTTGACCTCAGCTGATTAAAAGTTACAATTTATGCGATTGTTTACCCTGATATCGAATATCAAGAAACAGATCAAAATTGTGCTGAATCCTTCATACTTTTAGCTTATAAGAAAAGTAGAATCGATCGGGTCCAATTTTCAATTATCAATGTAACACTTTTTTCTCATTTAAATTTCGATTTCAATTCCAATCCTATTTCGGTATTTCAATGGCAATACGAATGACGGATGACAATAGTTTGCAAAGTTATGCATTACTGAGCAATATTTGTTTGGGGGAGAAGAAAAAAAAACACTGCCGCTATAATCATCTCATTAATGCACTACAATCGAGATTTACTTTGCAAATAATGAGATAAGAGAAAAGCAAATTGCAATGAGAAATTAAAAAAAAGACAACCGGTCATTATGCCTGGGAAAATGTAAATTTTGGCATATTTCATATTACAACCGAAATTCAATAATTAAGGTATATAAATTAATAAAACAAATCGAGTACTGTTAACAAATATCATAGTGTTACATTGAACGCACTTAATTGGAAACGTTTGTCGCATACAATTAATATGAATGTGAAGTATAGTTGTGGTGAAGAAAGAAAGAAACAGTCCTTATTGACCATTTCACATAAAGAGAAGCCATAATGGTAGATGGTAGAAGAGAGAGTGACCACAACCTTGATGAGTGAAAGGAAGTACTTGAGTGATCATAAGTTCTGATATCACTACAAATCAAATGCTTATAGTTCGCATGAGGCCTCAAAAGTGACATGATATGTCATATGAATTGTCAACAAGGCGTAGATAGAACGTATTGGCGAGCCCATGGCAAGTTTTACAGCTAAGAAATGCATGCGCTATTATAACACATTCCTTTGTTACGTTTAATGCGTTAGTGAAAAACCTACTACATGCTTTGTTATGCTTAATACTTGCAAGATTTATTTAATGTTCCTAAATGTGTTCAACTCGCCAACAGCGATGTTATTCGAAATGCCAAAAATAACAGCACATTAGTTACTTCACTAATGATGAAGGACGAAAAGAATTGAATTATTGTACGAGAATGTTAGATATAACAGAACTTCTAGTCGCATATTAGAGATAACACCAGTTCGATAATTCAGGGCATTTCGTCAACCTAACAATCTATCTAGCCTCGATATTCGTTACCAACCGATATGTTTCAATTTATTATACAAGAAGAAATTAGCCTATGTAGTTTTGCGATCTCTCACGTAGCATTTGATGAAATTTTGTAACTATAAAAAACAGCATTTTTGGTTGTGACAACTTTCCAGTTATTCGGAAAATTCTCATACGTTAGAGCGTCGAAAAGAAATGAGAACGTTCATAAAATGCCATCGAATGAATTCGATGAAATGGAAATTGGTATTCAATCCTTTAAAATCATTGAAGCATTAATTTATTGCTGCCTTTTGAGAATTTTTTCTCATCACAGCTGCACTTTCCAGTAATTTCAAAACATTTTTCAGAATAGGTGGACTATTTGCCGCTGCCAAGAAAATGCTACGTTTTGAGAGTTTGGAGTTCTATAGCATTCCATTTAATGGAGATTTAAAGAATCCAGCTCAATCCTGTTCCATCTTGCTCAATCCAGCTTAGTGCGCTCGATTAAAACAGGAGAACGTCCATCACATTGATGGATAGTGATTAAGTAGAATAGCGGCCAAAAATGCCTCAAAATGACAAACGTATTGCGATCGAAAATAATTCAGAACAATCCCGTCAAATTTGCACCTCTCTAATTTTTTCGTATTCACTAAATCTACGGGAACATATAGGACTCAATATGTGAAAGATATTGAAAATACGAAGTATGAGTGAATCACTTAACCATGGAACACTTGCTGGTTTCACCCTTCCTAAATAATGTGGGCAATATCGATTTCTTGGCCTACCTGATAAGCAGATATTTTTGTGTTAAAGACATGAAACTCGCTGAGTTGAACGGAAAAAACGCGAAGATGGAGAAATGAGTTAAAGGAATGGGGAGGGAGTGGAGGATAGCGATGGGGTAGTAAAGTGCACCTTGATGAGTTCAATATGCTGGACTTGAAAAAGAAATCGTATAATTTTTTTGCGTTCAGTATTTCAAGCTAGGAGTAGGTGCGAGGATAAAAATTGAATTTGATAAGTTGGGATCGGATAACGCTTAACGTATCGAACCTGTGATAGTCTGTTAACGGAGAGACATATAAATGCTGGAAATAAGCCGTCGCCTTAACAAACATTTTTCCAACTCAGCCGACCTACCTATCGCGTAAACTCGAATTAAGACTCTTTCAATGCGAGTGGTTCTTGTCCACAACCCCTTCCTCCTCCCCCCCCCCCCCAATTTGAAGAAACTATCGTGTTCAGTCTATCATTTCAGTCAGTATACTCCAACACATATCAAATAACAACTATCGCCAATGCAGTCGACAATGCATGCTAAGGCATTAAAAAAAAGAAGAAATGATAGCGCATTTGCCCTTTTATCGACCCCTTTTTACAGTTTCTCAAACTATTTTGCTATTCGAGTGGTCATGAAAAAATTTGAATTGTAAATATTTTATAGCGCCCTTAAAATAATTTCATTCCCATAGCCGCTATACTTTGAGAGGTGGAACTGATGAAGAAACATCAGACAGACATAACCCGTATAGCGCATTTCAACTAGCATATTGCCTCATTTGAAAATATTTCGAGTAGATGCGTTAAAAAATTTGTGCACTAATCGGGAATAGGATATCGATTTATATAGTTTTGGCAAGATCAGAAAGTTTTCTGAAGAGCTTCACCTTCATCAATTCCGTGTGAAAATGGTGATAGATGAGAACCTCAATAAAACAACTGAAATAGTTAGAACCCTATAAGCTCAGGGTTTATAGATGCGGTTATACTGTAGCTTCCCATTCAAGAAATTCGGTTACAACTTGGCTCAATTGATCAACATTTAACAGTATATAAATATAAACCAATGCATTAGGTGTACCTAATATTTGTTATCAATTGAAAGATTACGCTACCGCATTAAAATTAAAAATTGCCCCATTCGATTGAAAAACGCATAGCTGGTATACTGTATATGACCGTACTAGGTAATAGAACAACAACATACCATATCGATCGCATAAATGAGAAAAAATTAAATCAAAAAAAAAATTGAAATGATAACAAAACTTAAAAAATAAAGAAAGAAAATTTTCACATTAAAAAACAACAAAAAAAATTTCTCAGCAATACGTTAAAGCTTCATCGCTTCAATCGTTTCAACGATTTCAAATAAAAGAGAGATGTTCAAGTGAAATTCGACAACAAATAAAAGTTAATGCACGTCATTTTCCACTTGAATCAATATAGTCGTATTTATGGACAACAATAACAAACAAACATCGATCACAATGAGCAGTTGATTAATTCAATTCAAGTCAATTAATAATAAAAAATTATCGAGTAAACAAGTTATTTAGTAGACGTTTAGAGCAAAAGCATTTTCTTTGTAAGCTCTTTCAAGTGTAACAATGCGTTAATTCAATAGTTAGATGGAAGCAAATCAAAAACGCTCAAATAACACTAATGAAGATATTATGCTTAAAGCTTGCCATGGAACTCTAGAATTGGAATTTTTACGTATGAAACATCGACTTGCAGGGGCGTATTAAATTATTTTTATTTAAATAAAATAAATCAAAAGTGCGACAAATTTTTTATGATCTCCAATGAACTGAAAAAAATGTTCGAAAGAATTGATTTCATTAGAAATAGGATTTTTACATATAAGTAATAACATTTGGATTGCCCTCAACAATAATATGCGAAAACATTCCCCAAAAGAATTTAAGTATGTGAGAAAAAATTTACTAAAGAAATCGATGCATACTAACCACCCATAAGAAAAATCAGAAAGAAATTGGTGGATTATAATGAATCCATGAGAATATTAAAAAAAAAAAAACAAATATTCCATTTCACCTAGATCATTGCAGATATTCGAACAATGCAATGAAATTACTTGTTGGCAACACTTTCAAAAATTCACACAAATCTCAAAAATCTATCCATTCATAAACAACCCTTATCGAGTAAAAGCTTCAATTAGAACAATTCACCAAAGAAAAAAAAATTGAAAAAAAAATAAAGGCGCAAATATGAAATTTAGAAAAAAAAAACAAACAAACAAACAAGTAATGTGGATATGGATATGATAAAATAGTCTCGAATTTTTTCGACGATTTTCTAAAAGCAGATTGAATGAAACCAATTCTGCTAATTATTATTATTAGTGAACGATGCAACTTAGCAAAACAATTGAAAAGAACGCATTGCCTAAATTCCACTCTTGGAGAATGATACACGTAGATGTGCATTTTCGGCCAATTTGAAATTGTGCATTTCGATTAGTGCTTCGATTGCCGTTTCAATATCGTTCAATTGCAGCAACGCCATTTTGTGATCTTTCCTAGAAATTCAACAAACTTTTTCACATTTTTAAGTGAAAAATATTTGCTGCTGCAAGCTAAAAAAATTGTTAATTGAAAAAAAAAGCAAGATCTATTGACGTATATGATAGAAATCTATTTCTGCTAGAGGGCTTGGACGAAATCAAGGAGAATAGGGATTAAGAACTAATTAGAGCAGAGCGTGAGGAGGGAGTGAAGGCCAGTATGAATTAATCACGGATTCGAAATTAGTGAATCTTTTTCAATAATAATTGCACAAAGTGAACGAAAATTCCGGAAGTGAATTGAAAAATAAGACTTTAACGAACAATTATCTCTGAGCAAAGTTCGGTTGTTGAAAATGATACATTGTATCCCAATCAACGGCTATGATAATGCAAAAAATTTTTAATGCAACACTTTACACGAAGGGTGTTGATACACAAAAGGGCCGAGGTCGGGAAAAATGGACGCATCGCGTGTTTTTGTAAAATTACAAATCTTACTGAACACATTGCAATTCTCTAAAGTGCAGCAATATTATTTTTACTTCTCACAATAGTGCTATCAGATATGAAAGCATTGCAGTGCTTCCTGTGAACGAATAACAGTATTACCAACAGTACTTACCGTAGACGTAAAATATTTCCACTATTAGTACTTACAACAACATATTAAATAAATAAATAAACAAATAAATAAATAAATTAATTAATTAATAAACAGATAAATAAATAAATAAATAAACAAATAAATAAATAAACATATATATATATACATATACATATACATATATATATATATACATATATATATATATATATATATATATATATATATATATATATATATATATATATATATATATATATATATATATACAAACTTTTTCTTTTTTGCTATCCGTTTGAACCAAATTCTCCTTACTTAGTATAAATTTGAATTGACAAGAATGGCCATTTCTTCAGCATAATAGAATAAAGAATTATGATAAGAATCACAACGACAGCACCAAATAAAACCTTTCGGCAGAGGAAAAGAGATGCCTAAAAATTATGTTCCATACAAAAAAAGCAAAACAATAGCACTAACGGGAAGAATTTGAATCCTTTAGGTGTGAAGCCACGTTGTTCGAATGCACTCGTCAAATATTCTTCGGTTATATTTGGCGGTATATTAGAGAGATGCAATGTCGCACTTGGTGGATAGATATTCATATAATTTTTACTGCCTGGTTTTTTGAAACGATGAAGTGGCGATTGAGAATAGTCACGTGTGAGACCCGCATCCGGTTGACCTATAACAAAGAAAATGTGTTTCCCCTTATTCTATTTTCTAAGGACGAAGAGTGTGTGGAACTGGCAAAAGAAGAAGAAGAGAGGGGTGGAAGGGGAGGCAGTCAATTTTCTCTGTTGAATATCCCTTACGTACATCTTATTTTAGCATTTTTAGGCTCACAATAGTTAACAGAAGCGTTCAGAAACAACCTAAACGAAACAATGTGAAATGAATAGGAAAGAAAAGTGCTGAAAGGTTCGCCCATGAAAGCGCAACGATATGGCCGAACAAACGAGTGGAACGAGAAATGAGCGTTCCCACATCACATGCCCTCACGTTTGCTGATAAGCGCCGCAAAATGTCATATCAGTTGCCTTTTGGACTATCATAAGATCAAATGACAGCAACTGATACAGTGGAACTAAAGCGATCGGCTGAAACCTGAATTTCAGTGCGAGTTATATATATATATATATATATATATATATATATATATATATATAGGGCGCTTTCAATTTAAAAAATAGTGCTAAATTAGTGACCGTTTCGGCGTAAAGGGCGAGAAGAAATTTGAAAATATGGCTTCACATAAACACACTTTTCTCATTTAATAAGTAATTTCAAGTAGTTGGGTATTTAATTATTTGGTAACTTCAAGGCAAAGTTGATGCAAAAGTTTCCTGTTCACCGAAAACTATGTAAAAATATTCATGTAAGCAAACACAGGGAGTGGTGATACTAAAAGATTTTTGAATATTAACAGTAAAATAAATATGCACCATACAAGACTTAATGTTACGATGATTTCAAATTCCTGTTTGAGTGATTTTGATAAGGAGGTATTAGAAATCGAACTTTACGTTTACAATGGGAAATGCCGCTTAATCATTGAGTTAAAATTGATCTACGTAAAGTAACGCCTAGATGGGAATATAAATAGAACAATTTACAGTGATGTGTTGAAAGAAAGAAAAATTAAATTAAATTAAAGAAATAATTAAAATAATTAAAGAAACCTTCTTTAGGCATTTGAACATTGCTATGCTTCGAAGTAGCAACACGAATTTGTTTATCGTGCCAACGAACTTTATCCAAATGTTGAATCGCTGAAATAATCGTTCAAGTAAGCTAACAAAAATTTAGAAAAAGATACAATTTACATAATGAATAAAACAACAACAAAAAAAACCAGATCAATAATGACGTCATCAACACGGGTATTTTATTTCAAAGATTGCAAACTGTTGGCTATTCTTGAAATTCTCTCAGAACTTATGAACGAATCATTTGGCACATAAGCATGCCCCATGCATCAACCATTTGCAGCGTATAAACTACAATCGCTTTACAAAATGTGGCTTCAGTCTTTCTCATGGAGCCTAGGCTTTATACATTTGGCTAGCATGATTAAATAAGCCAAGAGAGTATTCGTTTATGAAATATTGAAGGCCATACACTAAGATCTGTTGAATATATAAATGTCTAAGAATAAGCCATATAATAAACGAATATAGATACCAAGAGAAGCAACACAATCAGCTAGCAGTATCACAATGAATTACCCACAATAAATCAACTTTTCTAAACAAAGAAGAAAAACTTATTCTTTTATTGCATAAAGTCAAACCTAAGCGAAAAGCTTCTTTCCTCCAAAATTTTGGTTCTCATCCATACAATTAAACAGCAATTACCCATTGCATAGATGAATTTCGGAAATACGACATTCGCTCAGCAAAAACTTAAAATTAAAAGGTAAGAAAAATCTCATTGATCACAGACAAAAAATCCATAAAAAATCAAAATCTCATTGATCGCAAATAAAAAATTCCATAAAAAATCAACTATTTTTAAAATTTTTCAGCGAAAAATTCGAAAAATTATCATTTTAATCTCAAAGGAATCGAATATTTGAATACGTATATATATACCAAGCTGAGCTTGTTGTGGTTCAGCATATTGTATCAATGCATTATCTTTTTTGTTGAATAATATTTTCACACGTTGCACGTCACCGTATACGCCTGAAAACAAAATTCCATTTATTATTTAAATACTCTTATATTTTAATCATTTCTATGATCGTTTATAATATTTTAAAATTCACAAATGAAATAAATGTGATTGAAATATGCAAATAATTAAAACGTTGAATGATCGATTTAATACAAAAATGCATTACAAAATAAGCGCAATCAAATCAAATTTAATCTATTAAGTTTATTTATGAAATCAGCTATCATACTTTATTATTTACTATTTTCCGCCCTAAATAATTTCGTATGTAAATTTTCAGTCTCAAATAACTAAATTTTACAAATATAAAGCGATATCGTATGCTAATTTATGCTAAATTCCATTTTTTTGGTGCTTCTGCAAATTTTTGCCTAAAAAGCGCATTATGGCATCCTCTCCACGCATATGTATGTGTATGATGGTTTGTCTGCTTGTCTGTTCAGTGAATTCGACAACCGCCTGTAGCTATAGCCACAAAATGTTTTGTCTGTGGTGATGCCCTAGAAGAACTCTAACGGTGATGTATCAAATTCGGAACGAACTATAGACAATTTAATGAGCCCGAAAACCTGAATGCATTTTGCAAGTGGTCGGATTTCATTCAGCATCGGTCGGGTCGAAAAAAGAAACCGATCGTCTTAGAAGATTTGTACGAGCGCATGGGTCGGGTTAAGTGAAACATCAGTGCTTCATTGTGACAATTTATTTTTTGCTCGCAGTTCACAGAATCAGTTGACCTGATGAGGGGAATGACAAAAGCGCGCATCGTGCCACTGCCTCTGGCGCGTATTCCTGTTTTTGAAAAATTACTCTTACATCGTCACATCTAATGCACTACAAAAGCGAGGTCTTGACTCATCCTTTTTAGCTCACTTATTAGTGATCGCCCTCTCCCTTCCCGTCCACCTGTAGCGCATTGCTCTCCATCTCAAGTGCCCAGGAAATATGTGAGCTCAACTCATACACCTTAATTTCAATAAGACTTTTGGAGAACGGAGGATGAAAAGGCCAGCAAATGAGCCTCATCGACGACTATAATATATGACCTTTGCACAAATTTCGATGCACCGTTCACCCTTAATGTTGAAAAAGCTCCTTCTTTAAAATTGAAAAGGCATACATCCCTTCACTCAAGCTCAACAAATATGTTCGTGAATAAGTTCAAATTCTAGACTGCTGAGGCTAAATCGAATCGTACTCAAAAACTGAACAATTACTCCTCTGAGGAATGGACCATCACAGAAACGGGAAGTCTGAAGACTGCTCGACAAAGGTGATAGAACTGTAATCGCAGTAGCATAATGATAGATAAACTTGCCCGGGTATGGATACGCTTGGAATTACTGTTTTTTATCACTTGGATTTACTAAAGCGAAGCCATAGGAATCAATAATTTTACATGTAATAGGGAGAGGTATCGAAATGAAAAAAAATGGGGAGACTTATTTTGTTCGTAAAAATTTGGTGGACTTGCATCAACAACGTGTAGCATTTCAAGATAGAAGAAATCGGTTTTATTCAAAAGGAAAAGGCTAATCAAAGAAGTGAGTTATATTTTCCCTTAAATTTAGGGAAGCAAAGGGTGGAAGAGGAAATCAGCAGTTACTAAGCAGGATTGCAGGTATTGAAAGACCCTCCACGTCAGATAATACTGCAAATGTTTAGAGTGGCTAGAATAACAGTATTATGAGCAATGAAAAGTTTTTTGAGAGGAAACACAATATCATATCAGCAAGTGTGCGTTTGACCGTCAAGTTGTGTTCTTCAACGTTGCATTTTTTAATGGCAGAGAATGTGGTCAAAACAGTTTGCATATTTTGTAATTGGTGCACAACTACACATACCTAGGTGTAAATAATTTTAATGATGAATATGATGATGCATTTACCGCTTCCACTAGAAAAATATTCAACTTCTATGGCATTAAGAGATAATAGTATAAGAAAACCTATAAAAGTTAGCATACTTAAGCATCTGACTTAACTTTCTGAGGAATTTCTACCTCTCTTGAATAACTTGTGAGAGATTAAAGTTTATTTCACAAGAATAAGAGGAGACGGGCGTATCAAGAAGAGTACCTCTTCAGTTGATCATAAATCCAACGTATATATACTCATTTCAGTAAGCCAGAAAGAAAAAATTAGAGTAGATTTCAGACATTCCAGACATAAATGCACGCTGAGACGTACGCACACATACACGACGACTGCTGAGAATTTGAAAATTTCGATCTTCCGCTCAGCAGAAGAAGTAATTATATTATTATAGGTTTCATTATATGCATTGGTTTTGAATTGTAAGGAAATAATTCCCCTTTCTGATAAATTAAAAAAAGAATTCGGGAAAAAATTCAAATTTTCCAATAAGCATTTTTCAACAATATAGTAAATATTTGAAGGCATATTGAATATGTTAAAAAACAGCCTTAAGATTCGAGAACAATAGCCGGGTATTAACAATCAGCCAAATATTGAGAACAGAATAAAAAAAGAATTTTTTTTAGAAGCAAGCATTTCCGTATAAAAGGGGAAATATAACAAAATATTGAGAAAAAAAAGCAGCTAAAAGATAAGGCAATTATATCAACTATTGAACTAAAAATTCAAGCAAAACATTCTCCATCACAACAGAAACTTTGAAAGCCAAAAGGAAAATAGAGGCGAAACAATTCGATTAAAAGCTTTTTGGTTAAAATATTGTTGAGAAAAAAAAATAAAGGTAATTTTACAATGAAAAATCACCTAAGCAAACTAATAATTTTCCTCATTTACAAAGTTTCTCGTTCATTGCATTTTGCATTGTTCATTTATTGTATTTTGCATTTCTCATGTATCACATTTTTTGCTTTCATCTACTTCAGTATTCATTCTTCCACAACGTAACCACTTCCCTCATCGGGAACGCTTATCAAACTGTTTGCATTTCTGTTGACAAGTAAATTTATTGTTTTCCTGTCTTTCATAATGTAGAGGAGAATTACAATTGTTTTTTTTTTTACCTTAGAGATGCTATGTTATACTTACCTACAGTTCAACTCCTCCCCTCCATACATTCATCACTATATTAAACTGCATCGTTTCCGTTCATTTGCATATATCATAACAAACTATGGCTGTGTAAATGATTCATCGTTCGGGAAACCCTTCAAAATTTATTTAGTGGTACGAAGATTTTATTCCTAAAGTTTTACTTGAAAATGATTAAGTGCAATTTTCATGCAAAAAAAAAGCGACTAAAGTGTTTTTCGTGAGATGAATAATTCATTGAAATTTAAAAGAGTGAATGATGCGTTTGTTTTCGAAAAAGAAAAAAAACTATATTTTCTATTTTAAAAAAAAGGAAAGAAAAAAAGATAACAAAGAGGCACACATACCGAAAAGAGTGAAGAGAGCATCTGGCGTGATTTTCTGAAAAGAAGGACAGCGATAGAATAAAGGCATCGAAAGTGATTTGCACATAGGTAAGCAAGTTGATTCTCTAGCAAGCAATCTATGGATATTCATTAAATATCTTAATATGATTATTGTTGTTTTCAATCACATTATTAGTAAAAGTTTTCTACCTGCTTAAACCCCTTATAAACTTCTCTAGTACGTAGTACTTGCAAATTTCAATTGAAGAATTTGATCCTGCCGGCATAAATAGTTTATAAAATTTAAAAATAAAGTGACAGGTGCAAAATTAGATAAAATAATTAGCGGTCGTGGGTAACTTGTCGAAGCGTCAAATATTACATCAGAAAATGTGCAACATTACCATCTCATCCAAAAAAAAACCCCCAACGGAAATATTTCAACATAATGAAGCTGAATTAGAAAATTTTTATAAACGAAGCGAATTTTTAAAAAATGCCTGATTGCAATTCTTTCAAAACGAAAACATTAGGGTCGATAATAAATCCACAATATAAAATGTCATGGATATATGATTCCGACAAATATAAACATGAAATATATCAAATGTGAAAGAGTTTCGTAAGGCAGTCAACAAGTTGACACCGCTAAAGTAAACGTTTTCTAATTAATAAAAATTTGTAATGCACAAGCAGGTTGAAGTATTTTACACACTGTCATATTCCTATAAAGCAGCGGTCATATATGTATGATTCGCAACATGTAGAATTAGCATATATATATATATATATATATATATATATATATATATATATATATATATATATATATATATATATATATGCTTCGCGTTTCTTTTGCAAATTTCATTCTTCGAGTTTATCTTTCCCCACTCGTACACGTATGACATTAGCATCTGATTTTGATCTGTTAAGATTCGACGTTGGAATATTCAGAAGGGAGGAGGAAAGGATGGGGGAGGGGACGGGAAGAAGGGTGAAACAGTAATTTTATTTCTACATGTAACTGTTTCAGCGATACGACTTAAGCACTTACATTTAGAGCAAACAGAAGTAAGAAAATGAAATTCAAAGTTAGCAGTCAAATGAAACCAATAAAGAATATTCGGTAAAACGTTGAAATAATTAGAGATAGACGGTTAAAAGGCTTACTAATCGTTGTTTCACATTATCACAAAGTATAAATTTGTCATGCATAATATCACTTTTGTGGCACAATTTGCGCTTTTTTTATCATATCGAATTTTTCTAATTTCTCGTTTCCTAGTTGGATTATTTTCATCTTATGAAATGTTTCCAAAAATAATGCCTTGAATTTATGACATATAAGAATCATGCATGAAATCATCGGTGTAATCATTCATAAAACTTAGAAAAACGTGAAATCAATTTAGAAAATAGAGAAATGAGTAAAGAAACTAGTACGATACATACTTTTTTCGTTTCATCCATTCGACCAAACAACTTCACTGATGTGCTAAGGAATTTGGCACGATATGCGCTTTTTGTTTTTAATCTGCCTGAGCAAGTGGTTTTATAGTGTGCCAAGGTAATTGGCACGATATGCCTGTTTCTTCATTCTACCTATTTGACTAAGGAGTTTACCGCACTTATGTTTGAAGTGATCCGACCGCTCGTACAAAAACTCCTACGAATTGCCCCTCTTTTTTTGTAATTCGACCGATGCAAAACCAGAAATAAGTTGACGCTAAATGCACATAAATTTTCTCCACCTTTAGTCCCTAAAATTCGTCAAGAGGTGACGAAATACCGCAAACGATGGTACATCGTGGTACTTGATACATGGTTACATCCCATGATGAATATAATATATGCCAAACTTTCACAACTCCAGCTTCACTCATTTTCGGGTTGAAGTGACCAGACATACACTTACAGACAAGATGCTGCCGTAAAAAGGGCATAAGCATACCAGAGGAGCTGCAACAATATGCGCTTTTGTAATTCCGCTCATTGCACAAAGCAGTCTCATAAACCACTGATAAATAATAAAATTTTAAAACGCCTTAAGGCATATTTGAACGTCCATAATTTTCAGGGTTTAAGTTATAATATAGGTCGTATTGAAGAATTTTTTTTGACTCGAGTTTCAATGATTTTCTGATAGAATGATGAACTGAACTATGGCTCATTTAACAACTTTCAAAGCATAAACTACAAAATATTTTTTATGTCATATCGATCAAATCAACTTCACAAAACGTCAAATCTTTTACTGACATAAATAATGTCATTCAAAACAAAATACAGTTGGAGGATAGAGATGGATCAAAAAGTCGGAAAAATAAGGAAAAATAAGAGAAAAGATCAAATTATAAATCTAAGCAATATCAATTCGGAATGGTTTATAAGTGGAAAAGAAATTTTTCATTAAGTGAAAAATATATTTCTAAACATTATGAATAAAATTTAGCTTCCCTCTCATGCTTAACTAATATCGAATGACGTTTCTAAATGTCAAACCATTGTTTTCTAATTTCGAGTCTTGAAAAAGAGGAGTACAGAGGGGGACAGCATATAAAAAAGGAATAGACTAAAACAGAAAATTTTTACGATGACGATAAAAAGTTACACCATTTTCATAACGAATGAGAAAAAAAAATGAGAAAAACTTTCAAAAAAGTAATATATTTGTGAAATCACTAGTGAGTCAATTATTAGGGACAAATTTTTACGAATTTTTGCACTATTGAATTTCATTATAATAACTGAATAGGATTTCATTTTATTTCCTTTTTTTTTGATGAATTATTCGAATAAATTCAGTTATCACTTATTCAGCTCAGCAGTTCAGTGCACATTTAAAAAAAAAAAGGAAAAAAAGCAAAAATTCAGTATTTAAAAAAAAGCAAAAAATTCAGTAAGATTTTTTGTTATCTTCAATGAAGCAAAAAACAACTCTTGGAAGAGCTCTTATGTAATTAAGATGATCTTTGTGTATGTCGGAATTATAATGACGAACCTCAGAAAAAAATTACCGCACCACATAAGTACGGATAATGCATCCTTGTATTTGCATTAAGTTACCATATTTGAAATGGATGACGTCATAGGGAATCTATTTGCAGAAAACTATGACGTCAACATAACTAAATTGAGTAAGGTGCTGAAGAAAAGCTTGTACACATATGAGTGAAACGCCCAATTTACGCTAAGAATAGAATATCTATTCAAATGCTGTCAATATAAGGAAGTTGCAAACATGCTTTAGCAAATAGATTGGCTACAAAATCAAGAGTTGTTAGAAAATATGGAATTTTGAGGGAAAAAATTTTCACTCTCAAGGATTATATCAAACGATTTTCCAACTTTTCTTTATAGAAGGAGCAAAACCATTGCAATAAGTTCATCGAAACATTAAAAAGCTTAGTATTATTCTAATCTCGTTAACGACAACTCGATAGAATGGAATTCCTTTCCTTCTATTTCAATCGATTTTTAAGGCTTTTCGTTCACTTCCTACCATCTACTTACTTTTATGCGGAAACGCCGTCAGTCAAAATGGGAGCAGAAGTAATGAACTCTGCGAGCAAATCTACAAGAAAAACAAATAACTATATATGTTTTCAGGTAGGATTTGCTTAAGAAATTGCTACGAAAGCAACACGATTCGTGGATCAATCGTTTGGTGTGAAGACCAAATCATGACTGGATTGAAGTCTTCACAAATCATCACAGATGATAAGAATTCGGGAGTCGAACTATCATCGTTCAATTTATTCCAGATCTTCCATTGCCTAGCGCATTCAATAATGAAAGTTTTCTTGTAGTTTGAGTATTGCCCACTCTATTTGAGTATAGTTGAGTCACTACGCTTGACCGGCACCAATAGCACATTATCGATACATTGTGATCGTTGACCACAATCGGCTGCTGACCATTAACCGTGTGGTGCATGGTGACAGCAGAACTATACTTTTATTTCTTAATTAAATGGTCCTTATATTGGGCATAAGGTCAATAATAGTATTTGTTAAGAGTGTTTCGATGACAGAAAATAGAGAGAACGGCTATAGGATTTGTCAAGGAAAAGAGGAAGATCGAAAGGAAGAAAACGATCAAGCATTTTTTGCAAGCACGATATCTGCACCCCCTGAGTCGTATATAAAGCTGAACGTAGTGGAAATATGATACCTATTTAAATAGGTCATATTTATTCTTTTACGTAATGATGAATGAAACTAAGGCCAACCGCTTCCATAAATTGATTTGGATAGTCAATTCAAATCAAACCGGTCGCTTAGCGACTGTATATGAAATGTGTTTTACGATCTGAAGCGATCGCGCCAGCAACTCGAAGGAATTTTGAAACGAGTTTGAATACGGATTCGTCTAATACTAACCTCAATAATCCAACAGCAAACAACGGGGGGTCAGAAAAAACTTGATTCTTCGATATTATTTTTGCCTTTTTTTTATTTTCATTTCCGTTTGGACAATAATATTTTCTAATACAACGTTTCCTAAGGATTAAGCAATACTTTCAAAAGTAAGAATTACACAGAGAATGGGCCAAACACTAATAAGCCTCAAAACCAATCCATCGAATCTGGAACGCAAATTATAATAAAAGAAGCGATAAAATAGCCCATAAGACACAAAAAATCATCCTTGCATAGTTAAGTGACAATATTTAATCGCTTCATCCTGACGTGAATGCATGCTTTACGACAGGGAAAGATGCATAAAGTAAAAAAAAAGTAAAGTAAAGGTATTTTGCATAAAGTGAAATTTTTCATGAATATTTTGCATAAGGTATTTTTAAAGTATTTTGCAGCATTTTGCATAAAGTAAAAAAAAATTTTCAAAAAAAAGCACTAACATTTTCATCGAGATTCGAGACGAGAATCACCGGTGAGATATTAAGGACTCCAACATGTGGAAACCTTAATGCAGCAGCAGTTGCGTTAAGTACGGCCGCATTCGCTGCTGCTGGACTACCAGCTCCAGAAGCTAGTGTTGTTGTTAGACCAGTTAAGAATGGTGACATTCCTGATGGAGAAGCGGCTAGAGCATCCGCAAAACCTATAAATAACCTTTCCTTTTCACATTAATAATCACTTTTATACATGCCTTCGCTCCCCTCGTCAATAAAACTCATGGGGGGGGGGGGACGGTGCTGTGATGGAACTTAAAAAGTGAACACTTATATCTTCTCAGATGGCATTTAATAGGTATCTGTATCCATATCCATAACACTTGTGTCTTCAACATTTTTTGAAGAAATATAAAGAGGTAAGCGTTCGGAAGGATTATTCTGGAAGAACAACATGTTGTGCTATATTCGAGTCCTGCAACAGACTAGTAGAATTTTCTACTCCCTTTCCGGCACTTTATTTAAATTTCATTTATGAAAATCCTGTGACGCATCAGAACGATCATTCAGATGTACGGATAAGACGTAGTTTTAATTATTGATTGTTAGCGCTAAGAATTTCGTGTCTAAAATTATATGAATGTGATAGTGCTGAAAATGAACTGAAACAGTGAATATAGTGGTCGGCAGCTGCGTTGATGAATATAGTGAAGAGTATATTGGCGATTGTCATGAATATGAGTTGGTAACGGGAAATCAACAACATAAAAACTGACTGCGTAATTTTTTTTTTTTTTAGAACACCGCACGGGTTCATGAAAGGCATTGATATTTTTATCCGCTGTATCAGCGAACTGCCTAAATTTGATAAACTTCCAAAACTATCTCGAAGGCGAAGGGAATCACGATGAAAAGTTGCAAATATATATTCACAAAATTCAACATATAAATATTAGTATTCGTGATTCATATAAACGTATGCATACAACCTACACCCCTCATAATGAATTTCTGCAATGCAAAGTGCAAAATGCACACACAAACGTAGAAACATTGCATTGCAAACAATCTAGCTAAATGATGCATACGTTTGCTTAGTTTAATAAGGTTTTCTGATGTTAAAGGTCTCTCTATGAAGATGGTTACAACTATATAGAAACTTATCAACAGACGGATATTAATAAGGCAAAAAATAACAAGGCTTAGAGCATAACATAACCAAAATCAACCTTCATTTCAGTAAGATTGAAATTGATAGATTGCAGGTAAATCTAATCTTGGATGAAAATAAATTTGCCGAAGAGAGACCTGCTTGTGGGAATGCTGCTTGTTGTTGAAGAGCATATTGAGGATTGGCCGCACTGAATGGAAATGCAAAAGGTGATTGCACCAAAGAAGCTATCGCCGGACCCATTTGACCACCGGTAGCTGCTGACACTGCAAAAAAATATCATCCTGAAATGCCTCTTCCACTTACTTGAAATCCCTTTCCCCATCTACCTAAAATGCCCTCCACTTTGCCAACATATTTGCCAAATATGGATTTCCCTGTATATTTTATGCAACGAACATCTCCTTCGACGCCACCAAAAGTTTCATTCAATAATCTTTCATTTTTGTTGATGCCGAACATTACCGAAACAACCTGTAATTAGGAAAGCGCGCCAGAGGAATTAGCACGATATGCACTTTTGCATTCCGCTCAATTCAGCAATCATCGCCATAACGCTCCAATAGAAATAAACAAATTGATGAATTTACATTTCGAGTGCCAAACCGATGACAAAAATTTGTCAAATATTATTCGCTTCTCTATGACGTGACCGATATCACAGATTTTCTTGCATATTTAAGATTGTTTGCAGCGTTTTTCGGAGTCGATGGATAAATGCGAAATATGGTAGAATAAATCGTTTTGCGGTGTACATTAACATACCTGGTTTCGATGGGGAACAGCCGGGCAGATAGTCAGATGGGTGGGCAAACAGATACAAAGACAGACAGACACATACAAACATGGATAAGACAATACCATAACATGCTGCATCGAGAAAGATTTGAAATGAAATTTCTCGAATATCATTTTCATTCAAAAGAGGAATTCATGACCCGATTACGCTATAAATACGACTCAAATCACATCGGCAAATGACTGAAATTTTTTCTCAAAACTATCGGCTGTCATTTTTCTCAAAACTAACGGCTGTCACTAATATATAATGCATGATATTAATAAAATAATAAAATAACTCTTACCTAGACTGAGTTGTTGTTCAAGTGTTAATTCACCGGACGGTAAGTTTGGATTTGTATAATCGCGACTTTTATCGTTATTATATTTGACGTTCAAGGTGGCCAATTTACTATAGTCGATACGTAAACAACAACATCCATTGTAAACATTTTGACCATCCAATGATTGACGCGCCATTTGCGCGCTAGTTGCTTCGCTTAGTTGAACAAGTGCTTGGAATGTATCTAAATTCAAATTAATGGATAAACCAATCAGTGAAATAATAATAGCATCTAATAAGAAGGTCATCCAATTCATAAAACGTTCCAAATGCTTTATTTCCATTCCAGAAAATTCTGGAAAGCAAATCTTTGAGAAAAAAATGTTATCCGAGATTAAAATAATTCAGGATGGAATAAATTTATTACGTTCTATTCAATTTGAATTTTTCTTATAACTCCACCGGCTAGTTCATCCTTATTCCGTTCAAATCCTTATTCTCTCTCTTATTCTATTCTTACACCATTCATTTTCAGGATGCTCTAAAAAGCAAAGAAAAAACTGGGTGGATCACCAAAAAGTGCTTCGCCAATTTTTAGAAAGTAACAAGCTTATTCAAAGGAAACCGTGGAAATAAAAGCACTTCCTCAATTTTTTTCAGAAAAGAAAAAGTGCAATAAAAGGAATTTCGTTGAATCAACAACATTATTTCGAGCACACTGCTAATGGCAAAAACCTTTTACCGATACGATTGTCTATAGGCGGAGCAATTAAACAACTGTACTATATATATATCCTATTTCTTGTCTTAATTAAAGCTCCACTGGTTGAAACATTTTACGAGTACTTCATAAAAACATACATTTCATTGCCGAAAACAGAAAATTTTTTTCATGAAATCATTTTCGTATCGGTTTTCTTTTTTTTTTTCACACGGAAATTCGTTTAACTGAATTCGAAACGAAACAATTGCTTAAAAGAATTGCAATTAATTAGTGACGTAAGAAGCTATTATGGGAATGGATATTCGTGTGGAAAATATTCCGCTTTAACGACAATGAAAATTTCAAAAAAGAATTTTTTTTTAATATCGATAAATAGCCATTTTTTGATACATTATGATGGAATGGAAATGAGACAGTTAGAGAGTGATTGAAACGGAAATTTAACTGAAATATTTCAAAACGTATTTAGGTGTTTCCATGCCGACAACAGATGATGTTAGCAGCGATGACTACTCGACAATTCACCTCCTCCCCTCCCTCTTATCCATTATCAGGCATTGGTAATCTTAGATAAACGCATATATGTCATTGAGCTATCGCATTAAATAAAGATTCAGTCTCATGCTTGTTCAAAGCAACTAGATTATATGAAATTCGAAATAATCTATGAATTTTTTTATAAACTCCGGAAAAATGAGCATAAAATTAGAAGGGTAAAAGAAAATAGAACGGCAAAAGTAATCGAAAATCAATTTTCTAATATCTCATGAAAAATTTATGCATTACATCAAATTTTACAAGTTTTTAAATATTTAAATTTATATGACCATGAGTGAAAGGGCTCATGCGGAATGAATGGGAAATTATAGTCACTGAAGCATAAAAAAGTTGAATAAAAGAGGCATAGTTATGGCAGAGAAAATTCAAAGAATGATTTTTACAAATTCACTTTCACAGTTTATTCAACTTAGAATTACTATCATCTTTCCCATCAACTAAGGCATTTCCATAACTAATAACGGCAAGATATCGTTTCATTTCAAATAAAAGCCCTTAGAATAAAATGACCATTTCGAGAAGCCCCAATCTTTTTCGAAGTTAAACATAATCTTTTCCTAAACAGCACAATTATACCTTTATCTACCGTAAGAACAACTGAAAAACAACTGTTTTTAAAGGTTTAGAACGTTGCATATTGAATTCTCTCATTGCTTTTTTTGATGAAAAACAATTCCATCTCCCAATAAAATTCCTTATGGGAAAAAAGGAATAATTTTTGCGAACTTATAACCTTCAGAGGTTTATCGTAGATGAAATGGAATCCAACAAACACCGAAACCGAACAACACAATAAAAGCAAATGTTTTTGATTGAAAATGATTCCTACTATTTTTGTTGAATGTGATAATCCGAAGCACTTTGCCGTATCGCGAGAAAATCTGATGTAAAACATCGAGTGTAACCGGATAGAGCATATTTTCAATGATAACACGTAACACCGAATTTGGTTGTTGCTGTGTACATGCTGAGATATCGAGTGCCGATGAGCCAATTGTTGCTGCACCACCACCCGACGCACCACCATTCCCTAACACTAACAGGTTTGACGCCTGAAAAATTAAATTACTCAACTTTACCATTGTGTCAATAAAAAAATCGTTATTGCTCAAATATAGACTCCCCTTTGAACAAAGATAATTCGTGGAAAGCCATAAAGAATGAAAATCTTAAATAGATAAGCCATCTCCTCATGAATGGTTTTCAACTGCAAACCCATCTAAGCTGCTCCTCAAAAACGTCCGAAGCTTGCAAAAATTACGAACATCCATTGCCTTCATATAGCTTAATACTCTTTATATCTATAAACGAAGTTTGAACGAACAAACGAATAAAATGAAGTAATATTAGGAAAGCGGGGAAAACATATAAGTTTTTGGAAAACAATACATTTACCTTGAATAAAAGTTTCTTCTCAAGCATCCTTAAAAGCAAGAAGTTGGGAAACTCAACGCAATTACACATTGTTTTTATAGGCAATAAAAATGTTGCAATAGATAAATAAATATTTTATTGAATAAAGCGGATGCTATAATCGTAGTTAATCAGATTTCTAATATTTATATGGGATGATTCATTTTTAAATTTATTTAAAATTAAAATATACTCAAATGTTTATGTTGTTCGACATATATAGTCACATGAAACGAACAGTGTAAGATGGCGGTCATATATATAAGACTCCAAAGAGAGAAATATAATACGGACGAATTGCAAGATTATGTGAATAATCGATCTAAGATATACAATAAACATTACAGCACATTTGTTATTTCTAAATTTATGGAAGTATTAAAGGTGATTCATGATTAGTATTATCGATGAGGGGTAATAAAAACATAAAATTGACATTTGCAATGAAACATCATGAATTGATGGCAACAGAGAGACGCCCAAATGAAGGAAATTTTTCATAAAAATCAAATTTTTTGGAATAATAAAAATAATAAAATCACAAAAAAATAATAAAAATAGAAATGAAAAAATCGAAAAAATATGAAATAAAAAAATTATGAAAAATATAGCGATAAAAAGTATATGTATTCTATACTATTTTTTAATTTAAAGGCTCCAATACTGAGCGTAATGAATAGAAGCTATTCACAGCGGATGAGAAAAAAAAAAAAGTGCTCGAAAATGATGTATGTTAGAAGAAATCAAACGTGATAGCGACTTAAAAAGAACGCTAAACTAAAGAGAAACGTCATTAATATAACGGAAAAGATGCATTCGTCGAGCAGAAAACAACAAATAATACAAAAAAATGAAAAATTATCTCAAACTTATTAGTTAAAATTAGTCAAAAAAAAGCGTAATTAGGTAAAATAAAAAATATCAGCAAATAATCAATGAATATTATAATTATTTCTATGTTAGTTTCATTTGTCCCGTCTGTTTCAATTTATAAAGTTATTGCATCATTTGCATTTTTTTTGGGGGGGGGGGGGGAATGAGTTTTTAAGTGTTCATATACTCATTTTTATTAGCACACATTTATATGTACCAGTATTACAATATATAGCATTGCAATCTATCTGCATAGGTTGCACAGCATATATCCTGCCACCACAACCAACCACCTCCCCACTCCTACCTCCCCCTCCCCATGATGACAGCAGGTTAATAAAGCAATAACAAATTATAACACAATTATAACACAACATGTGTTATCCGATTGCCTCTAGCAGGATATTTTCTCTAAATAAAACGTTGAAAGACCGTGAATGACTGAATGGTACTTACTTTATGAGGGATTGAATTGAACGGAACAGCTATGACCATTTTCCATTTTATTCATAGCATATAGGATATAACGAGTGAAATAACGGAAGTAACTAAACATTTCAATCAAAGAAACAAATCGCCGACACTTCGAAAATAAATAATGTTATATATGGAGGAAACAATGCTGATTTATGAGAAAGGTTTGTAAATTATTAAAAAACTGATAAAAACAAATACCAAACTCCTTGCCACTAGAAATTAATAGCAGGAAATATCAATAAAGAATGGGGATATATCCCACTATCTACGACAAGTAGTCAATATTAAGTTAGCTACAGTAATCACGACCTAAAACCCCTGGGCGGCTATAATGAGACAGTAACGAAGTCTCATCGATCATTCCTCTTGAACACGAAGTGAATTTTGAAAAAAAAAATCATTCGTAAAATATATGATCTCCCAAATGCACTAGTGAAGAATACATAATCATCCATGTATCTCTACCAACCTTAAAACCTAATAAGCAATAACTTACCAACCCACACTTAACGAATCTTGCAAAGACTGTGGACAGGAAAAAGAAGGAAGGAGAAAAAATTTCTCCCCTCTTGAATTGGCACATAGCTAAACGGTAACTTTCTGCACCGAGTGTTCATCGACTACAAGCTGTTCATCGAGAGTATTTATTGAACAATATATGTTAAATGCATAAGTGACCTTGCAAAAGCATTTCTTCTAAAGGTTTTCCACGTAAAACAAATGGAAAAGCGCGCCGGGGAGTCTGGTCCAATATGCGCTTTTATATTTCCGTCAATTAGCCAATCAATCGCCTAAATATTCAGTAATAACGGCTAAACACACCTAAATTGCATTTACCTAAAAGCGACCGCCAATGTCAAATTGTGGAAAAAATGTGCTTTAGTTAGAACTTAACTAACTTTGATAAAAAACTGATTCTTAAATCTTATACCACCTTTGAATGTCAATAAAAAACTAAATTAAACAAAACTAGTGGAAAATAGGTGGTTTATGCCGGATATAATAGATGCATTTCATCAACGCAATTAATGTATCAATAGTTGAAACTAAGAGACAAACAGACATGCAAACATACGCATACATATATATGTGGACATATTTTACTATTGTGCACTTTGCATATGAAATTGTTAACAACAAAGGTAGCATAATTTCTTAAATTTTTTTCCCCTTGTAAACATTTTAGAGTGAATATTGAACGGAAATTTTAAAAAAAGTTATAAATTAAAAAAAAAAACTCCGTCTGAATTTTTCACAAAAAATATTTTTAGTGGGATAGAATTGCCAACGTCAAGTATTGAAACGAGCGTTAACGCTGAGAATTCGCTAAATATTGCTTTTAAGTATGTCGGAATGAAATCTTTTTCAATGAAAACAAAAAAGCGAAATGCCAATTGCAAATTTGTCGATAGATTTGCCGCAAGCATCGAAACAAAATGAATGTATTATATGGCACAAATCGATCGATGAAATTGTTGATGTGTTTTCCTAATTTCTCTTAACGAAATAATGGAATTTAATATGTTAACGAATCGCTATTCACGTCCACATCAATAATAAAATGTTGCATTATTTTCAGCAATGAAAGAATAATTGCCAATTTCAACAACGATCGCTTTTTTAAAGTTTGTTTTAGTTTTTTTGATTGCCGTTTTCATTTCATAGAGAGAGAATTTGAAGAGGAAAATTATGTGATTTTCGGTTGCTACAATCGAATCATGAAGCTGAATAGCAATATTTTCTATCTTTTAAAATATTTTATAAGCTGAAAAAAATTTTTGTTTCAGATAAGAAATACACAATAAGTGAAAAAAGTCATCTGTTTAAGCATTCGAGAAATTAACAAGAAAGAAAATTTTTTTGGGGAAAATTTCCATGCTCCGTTAACTTCAAAAAAAAAAGCAGACAGAAAAATTTCAATACAACCTCCATGCGATTTTAATTTCACTTAAGTGGAAATAGAAGTGATATAAAGAGAGATTTATTCGTGGTGAAAGCTTTGCTGATTAAAGTAAGTGAATACCACAAAGACAACAATACAAAAAGTATTTAATAAGGAGGAAAAAGTTATAAAAAATAATTAGAAGTAAGAAATAGTAAAGTCTAAGTTAAAAAGAAATATAAAATATTATTATTATCTAAATGATCAAATCTTTATCGATAATATAAATAAATCGTGAAGCATTCTAGATGAGAAAGACAGGCATGATACAGGTATCCCATTGCGCCCAACTCAACGACACGTTTCATGAGTCATCAATAAATAATTTAAAAAAAACGTGCAATATTGCAATCACATCCTAACTCATTGATCATGCCGCTCATACAAAAGAGATCGTTCAAATTCGTTGTTGCAAGCATATACTATGACAATGTTATGTCCAAGTGCATACGTGTATATTCAGGTTTATGTATCACCTATATGTATATTGCGGGATTCCAATTTGAGAGCAACTAAAGTTATAGATATGAAATTTGATGAGCATAACATTTACCATGAGGATACCTCCATATAGAAAAAAAAAAGAAAAAAAAACAAACAAAACAAACAACTGATCCATCAATTGCGAGACTCCGCAAAGTCATTGAAAAATCGGCGCAATTATAGACGCATATTGTCATCGATGGAAAATTCTTTGAACCAAATTACAAATATATTTCTTTTTAGACTTATAAAATACCTAAGAAATTTTATAATTACATTTCACAAAATTTCGCTTATTTCGAAAGGAATATTCAGTGTTAAAGAAATCATCTATTGTTCTCAAATAATAATAACAGCAGATGCAAATTAGAAAATTCGAAGTTTACTGCATTAGAATATTGCAATATTGCGTAATATTAGCATGAAAAATTGACATTCTCATGAGAACTTTGCAAGAAAAGAAACCCATTGTTCGATTAAAAAATACTGATTGCATTGACAAAACTGTTGTGCTTTTTAAAAGTTGTTCTGTGACATTAACTATTAATAAAATGCTTGATAACGTACCCCTTGTTTATGTTCTTGTGATGGTTGCTGTGGATTTGTCTGCGGAGGTATTGCTTGTTGTTGTGGTTGTTGTTGTTGCTGTTGTTGTTGTTGTTGCTGTTGTGGCTGTTGTTGGCCAACAATGCCACGCATTTGATCCATCGTTTGTGGCTGTTGTTGAGCAGCAACGGTGACCGTTGCACCGTAACCACCGTATTGATGTGGTGGTTGCTGATTGGATAAAACAACACCAGATGAAGATTCAACACCGGTTGCGATTCTTGGATAGGGTTGATGATGGATTTGTGTTGGTTGTACAATACCGTGAGTTGCGTGAAATGATGAAATATCTGCGATTTGTTGTGCGACAAGTGGTCGAATTGGTGAAGCAGCCATACATGCGGCTGCCGCAAATGCCGCTCCTGAATTACGTACCACTGTCGAGTTGGCGTCTATTGTGCTACCAACACACGACTTTTTACTAAGTGGACCACCCGAACGTTGAACACTACTAGCTGAATCGACTGCAGTAAGTGTACCGACTGTACCGCTAGTGTTACTGCCCGATGTGGCAGTACCTGAGGCAGTGATCGATGATAGAGTATTAGGGGGTGGCGGAAGTGGTGGAGGTGCTTCGACGCTATACGTCGACTTGCGCTTAGTACCGAGCGCTGTCGACTGTTGGTGAATAATGTTGCCGGTTTGAAGCGTGGCACAAGTCGATGAAGGTGACACGATTGTGTATAGCGGTCGATTGTAGGTGGCGGTAAGTGATGATTGTAAAAGTACAGGCGAGATCACAGTTGAACTCGCCAGTGAACCGCCACAAAATGGGGTATAGAAATAGGAAGGGAATAGAGTATTCGTTGCGACCGACGTCAATTTCGGTTGCGTTTTGTAGATTATCTCAACGATTTAAACGTTGTTAGTGTGGGATGTCTTAATGAGCACCGTTCCACCAACCGGTGCTATGAACCAGAACACTTCGAAGATCAAAACCACCTAACGCAGTACTTTGTACAGAAAACAGGATTTCTTCAATCCACCGTTTTTCGCACGTATCGCAAAAGGCTTAGTATCCGTCACGTCACGACTTTCAACTGTCAGGAGGTCAAAAGATCTCTTGAACAGATCGCCAGGCAAATAGACGTTCCTGTTAACAGATGCTAATATGCCTGTCGTCTCGATTAGCAAGTCGATGTATCGACCGAGCAGTTCGTTAGCGAATTAATCACAACACAAGTAATAAATACAGTAATAACAACGATAGTGCAGCTAGTATAACCTTGACTAGCAGCGAATCTGGCGGGGAGGATAGATACGGACGAAAGATGGAGATAGAGTAGAGAGGAAAGAGAGGCCGCCAAGGGACGGCGTCTGACGGCGAATCTGTGAACACAAATTACTCCCATTTCAGTCGTACAATTTCACGATCATCGCAACAACGCGCAATACAAATATTCCATACTTTAATTAGTGACAGTCGACAATTCCAAACATCTACCGTACATTAAGTACTCCATCAAATGTACTCAAACACACATAGACACGCATTTATCTACCTACCTTTATATATATATATATATGTATATATATACGTATATATAATACAAATTATTACACATCATCGTGAATAGAACTCTAATTTTGGATGGAAGAGGAAGAGAGGAAGAGGGAACGGAGAGAAGGTCGTCGACCAATAGCCGACTAATCATTTCAAGGAAAATTGCGAATAATGCAACGCAAAAGCAAATGAAAATTACCGCACACAATCACCTAAATTTTGTCACTTGTAAAATTCCCAGCAAGATGTGCTCACCTCTTTCCATCTATATGTTATGCCAATATGAGTGCATTTTCAGGTGAACATCAAATAAGCGAACTTCTCTATTAGAACATTTATCTTCCCGAATGAAGTATTCACTAAAATAGTTGCACTATGAAACTAAGTGATGTCATTTATAAATGACGACGAGTGATTGCATCAATAAATCTCTCTCATAATTCATAATTTCCTCTTCGAATTTGCAAAATGAAGCCCGTATGCACAAAAGAAAGGCAATGCACTGAAATGTCTCTATCCTCTACACTGAATATGAAACCAATATGACTCAATATGACTGAATAAACTAGAAGGAGGTCTTTGCTCAGAATTGCCTCTATGATTCAGTATTTTAGCGTTTCTTGTGAACAAAACGAGGGAAGGAGGCAGACCGGGTGGGAGGGGGGAGGTGGTTAGCAAAATTATTCTCAACCGATTTGAACGATACAGTAAAGATTGTCAAAGAAAATATTGAAGTCTGCACAATACACTTTTATCGACCCATTAATTAGATTTATAGATATGAAATATTCTTTTAAAAGTACTTTTTACTATCGATGATGTAGATATTTAATAAACCAATAGAGAGAACATGAGCGTTAAAGAGCTTTTACAGAATGAATCACACTTGAAAGATTTTAACCGTGACTATGAGATGCTCTACTCGTAGAAAAAGGTTCACTTCTTGGAGAAAATTTCCATTTAGCTTAGTTGACTATACGATGGGAATTGAAATAAACTTAAATTCCAAAAAAAAAAACGATAGAACGCTGATATAATTATATGTGATTGCGAGAAAACATTACTTTCCGGTGAGACATGAACCCGACACTCTCTGCTTTCCGCGCAAATACTCTAACAACAAAGCTATTGAAGATGCTCTAATATGCTATTTTTCAGTTGTTTGTTGCATATAGCAATACTATTTTGACATGAGAACGAAGTTCTTATTTGTTATCACATACGTTCATCGTTAATGTCAGCGGCGCATCTGAATTACGTTTCTCTTATAGAACATTAACCGTATAAATGATTGAATACCTCTAAAGGAATAAGCATATAAACGTAAATCAATTGCACAATAAATCTACAGCAGCATATTCAGTGGGAAACTCTTTTAAAGAAAGAATCCAACAAACACAGCCAACATTAGATGAAATCTATACGAGTGATTTCAATAGGCAATATATTACAAATAATCGTTCCGCTTTGAGATGACACTTATTCAACGAATGATTCATACGTTATTATTAAACGATTTGAAAAACCTCTATCAGCAATTGCATTCGTGAAATATCGAATTTTTATAGTTATGAGTAGAAATTCTATTGAAAAAAATTGTTCATAGTTTTACTCAAGTCAATTTTTTTTTTCTTTCTCAAGAATTAGCTTTTATTTGAAAGTGGTAAATTTTTTGCAATGCAACAATCCTCATTGAGAATTTACCTGCATAAGTGAAGAGATAATGATGGATATTGCTAAACCGAAGAGATCTTCTGCTCTTTTACGATGGATACAAGCGGATATTTATAAGGGAAAATAAGGCAGAATTTCTAAGAAGATGAAACGAAAAAATGGAATAGCGTTAAAGTGAGATCAGCTTTTCAATTTTCTTTAACATGTGAGATTTTAACATCCGAAAAATAAACAAAAAAAATTAAAAAAAAAACTCTCGCATCCGGGAAAATGAAATGTGCAAAAAGATGTTCATATGGCAGTGATGAAAAAAGTGCGTTGTGTTTATTCATCGAGTGCAAAGAGCGAAAAAAAAAACTTGAAGTGTTTATAAGCACATGTAAGCGAACGTTATGGGATCACTAAAGAAATGAGATGGACGTTTTGTTTTTTGTGATGGTACTTGTGAAGTATACAGATGCACACATTTCGATCATCGACTTCCGTAAATACGTTCAATGATGACAAAGATGTCGTATCGAAAGGGTTCAAAGATATTTTTTAGGAAAGAAAAGTAGCTGCAAGACCTCTTCTGCATAAAATGTTGCGGATGCTGTATATGTGAGGCGGAAGAGGGGTAGGGAGAGGGGAGAAGAGGGGAGGGGAGGGGAGGGGAGGGGAGGGGAGGGGAGGGGAGGGGAGGGGAAGGGAGGGGAGGGGAGTGGGATGACGATTAGATTGCCTTTGCATACACACCCTAAAAGTACACTTCAGCCTTAGAGAGAAATTCAGAAACAAAATAAGACAATATCTCACACTACAAATATTTAGCGCAACATAGGTGAGAAAAGAGAGCTCAGGACAGGTATATCATCTGATTCTCAAGAGGCTGAGTACAGGTATCTCATCTCATATATACCTGTAATTATATTCTCAACGCCATTATAAGTGAACCTGTTTATTTGCTATTAATTTCTCGCAGAACTAAAAGATCATTACTGAAATGTTGAAAAATAAAACTGCCCTTAGAACTGGTGATCGACAGGATTCCAAAATTTAGATATTATTCAAGAAAAAATGATTTTTTTTTTAAAATAACAAAACCTCCTGATAGATTTTACCACGCTAGTAAGGATCAAATTGTGATGGCTAGCTGTACCTTAACAGAACTAATGGCGTACGTCACATCTGCACGATATACGACGCTATATAGTATAGGATACCAATGTATCGCAAAAACTTATAGCGGTATCTTATATGCTCATTTTATATGGGATTTTTGAAGAAGAAAGACGAAAGGTAATATAACTCATCGTATATAATATCATTACAACTACTAGAACGATTTTCTCGATAAGTTAGTATCCCTTTAAATATTACGAATCAGAAGGCCTAACTGACACATCTCATTTCCGGTTTCGGATAATCAGATGCGCTTTTCAAAACTTGACGAAAAGTTCATTTCTGAAAAATAGTTGCAGCTACTATTAGCAAATACGCACAACAGCTTACTATCAAAAATCCTTCAAATTCTTTTCTAACATTTAGGTAAATTAAATGCAGTAAGTAAATTTTAATTACTATAAATAAGTACCTTTTAAGATACAGTAAATACAGTTTAAGTGGAGGTTCACGTATTTGTACATCAAAATAAGAAAACCAAACGAAAATAAGACTGAACAATGAATGCTTAGGCTAATGGATTGCTCATTTCCTAATGTTATGGGCTTGAAAAGCAAAAAAATTTTTGATTTTATGAAAAATCAGAATTTAAAAAAAGGAAATAGCGGAAAAAATTGAAAATTCCTTTCAATGCTAAAATATTATTTTCATTGATCAGTCAACTATGACATTTCATATGACTACAATAAAATTTGCAATCGTCGCAAATAACTTGTAATTTGTAGATGAAAATATTCCCATTAAAAAGAATATCTCGAATTGTATTGCATCTCTCATTAATTGTATCGAGAGAAGATTAATATCGCTCAAAAAAAAAAGAGACCACAAATGAATGTTTGCAAAAGAGCAAAAAAATTCGAAAAGTTTCGCTAATGAATAATCGTTGCATTGTAATAATATTGAGTTCTTTGAAATATCATCAATACAAAATATTGATATATCCACTATATCAGTCCTTATTACTGACGTTATATGCCTATGAAGCATATTCATAACAGAAATGATTGGAAATAAGTTAAAAAATGGTGCAGTGATGACTGCCGGCGATAGCTTAGTGGTACAGCGCCAGCTTGGAAAATGGAAGGTAAGTGGTTCGAGCCCATTTGCCAATATTTTCTTTGGCCAACAAACAACGTTTATGTATATTTTTACATAAAAAAGCATACGTCTTGTGCTGCATAAAGACGAGCTAAAAATGTCTATATAATTTCTTTGCAAGAATGACAAAATTTTTTTCTTCGAAGAATCACAAAATTGTTCACCTTCCGATGATTTCAAAGTTATAATATGTATTAGCACAAACATATCATTTTAATGAATTACTCAGCTGCATGACTAAAAACGAGAGCCTCTTATACACCAGTCCAATACCACAGAGACGCCTTGTGCTGCAAGTTAGGATTTGTTTAGACAGATAAATGTGGATGTACTAATTTGAGGCATACTACTTTTCATATCAACTTATATATATATATATATATATATATATATATATATATATATATATATTCTTATATTATTAAGCCATTTACAGGTACTGCATACGCATAAAACTTTTTCAGGAATGAATAATGGTTAAAGCACGGAAACAGAGTAGGCTGTGTTTCGGCGATATATATTTCTCTTTTATTTAGCCAATATATAATCAATGCAAACGTTTTCTTCGCTGAATCTATTTTTGAAAAAAAAAAATCCTTTTTTCGAGTACTTGTTTGATCATCTGCTATGAGTCAAACAAAAATAGACAATAATTAATAGTGACGTCATTGCCAACTGAGCTCTTTTTGTGGATCGTTATCAGCGCGAAACTGACATATATTATGGGAAAAAATTCTCATAAAAAGTTTATTACTTCAAAAATATTCCAGTGAATTCAAAATACAGAACTTTTTGGCGTCAAGAAAATATAGAAAGGAGCAAAAAATTTTCCGTCATAAAAATTGAAAAATTCTCATTTCTGACGTCCTTACATTCAACAACTCTTATTTAAAAATTGTATTCTAATGTTTTCACTTATAGTATAAAAGGGCAAAATTAAGTGATCCATTGAAATCATAGATAAAATAAAATTCGTAAAATTTATATTTCCTTATTCAATAACACGGACGGCATTCAGTTGTGAATTTAAATCATTCTTTAAAATTTTGCATCCATGTAATTACGATCCCACTGTCATTAAATGTGACTAAATTATTAGGACTGGATTTCCTTAAATATCAAGTTATGAATGCTTATTTCGTGTTAATTATATTGAAATAATAATTTCTGAATTTTATAAATCCCATAGAGATTTATCGAAAAAAACTCCGCAAACAATTGAAATGTTGAGAATATTTTAGATAATATCTGAATATAAATGAGGGTAATTTTGATGATGAGATATTACTTTAATGATGAAATGTTGAATATTTATAAAGATATATATCGTGTCGTCTCCAACAAAAAATCAACATCAGTGCTTATAGACGCTGCCACACTTTTTTTCAATATAAAAGGTATTTCATCTTGCATCAATCATAGATAATGACGAATATTTTCCAAAAAAAAAGGAAAACAAAATTCGATAACTTTGGAAAAACGGAACAAGAAAATTGTCACCATATGCGCTTTTTATATTTCATTTGAGCGCATCAAGCATTTTTATTCAAATGCACAAAAGCAGCGCCAAAACATGTAATAATGCATTCACCTATGACAATGGCCATATATGCATCCACGACGAAAAGCGTTTTTTAGGCAGCAGCGTTGGCACCATAATCACTTTTAGAGTCAGTAACTCCCAAAGATGGATATGAATTTTCATGTGATTGAGAACTGATGATAATATCGCTACGTATATTAAGTGCATGAGAATTTCAATGCCATAGCTTCTGAGATGATTCAGTCGAAAGTATCGGACACTTAAGACAGACAAATAGACAATCAACAAACAAGCACAGACAAGAGAGCACCACAATGCGCTTTTGCAAAAAAAAAAGCAAACAAGTTTGACACATTCCATTGGTACGATGAACGAAATAAATTAAAAATTATTAATTTTACATATCGTAATAATATTTCGCAGCAATAAAATAGATCAATGAATAAGCATTTTCGCAAATTTACCTATCAGTTAATTGACTACTTAAACAATTCTTGCCAGTGATGAATATAATATTAATTAATACTTAAATATCAATTCCATAGTAGTAATCATTGGTCATATATCAATTTCGTAGTTCGAAAATAAAATTCACAAATATTTCACTCAAATGACAACATTAGGGCATATTCTTTCAGTCTTTTTTTTAATACAATGGCATTAAAAAAAATTTTTTTTTTAATATTCTCACACCAATAGCTAATAATTTTTGCATAATTTTTTATAAAGTTTAAATTATTATTCATAGTAAATTTGCCGACGAGCATTTTGTATGTGACACTAAGTAAAACGAATGAACGGAATATTCGAAACGAAACGCTCTTTGCATATTCTAGATTTCGTAGCAAATCAAATGAGAACATTGATGAAGTTTTATTGCAATGACCATCATGTTTTCACTGTAATCTAAGTCCTTCCCTCCCGTCCCTTTCCACCTCTTCCTCCCGAATCATCCGATTCTGCATGAGGTGAAGGAAGTAAACTGCATTTCCTAGTCGCCTAGGTACGTTCTAGTTGATGTTCTAGCTAAACGATCCTCATCCTTCTTCTTTCACCTTAATAACTCACTTCGTCCTGTGCCCTTATACGGTACTTGGAATAGCAATTAATTTGACCGACATATATTCTTATTTATTTCCCACTTGAAACAATATGTGATACATTAAAGGCAAGAATGTGTAAAATCTCAACGATGAATTGGTGAACTCATCCTTTTGTTTCTTTTTTTTCATTTTTCACTCCGAAAAAAAAAAACAAAATTCCGTTCCGCTCGCAATTCTAACATTTTATTGCTCGTAGTGTCATTCAATGTCATTGTGTTCTCATGCAAATTTCACAAATATAAAGAAAAATTTCTGGTAATGCCTCATAGTTGAGAGGGTTTTTTTTTTTTTCAGGAGGCGACGATATGTGCATAGATTTATTTCTCTTTGAAAGCATTATCGCACTATTCGAAAAAAATGTTTTCCAAACAACATACGAGAGCACTTCCGAAATGATTTTTTTTTTTCATTAGTTTCATTGGTTCTAGATGGATGCAATGGAATTCTCAGTTCCTTTCCACTTCTCTTTCCCCTTCTCTGTCATTTCCTCTCCTACATCCCCTAGTTAGCAGGAAGTGGGGGTGAATGGATGAATTGATGCCTATAAATCAGAGCATTTCCTTATTAACTAACTTGTTAGGATATCATTAAACTGGTGGGGTGTTTCGCATAATTTTATGAGATTTGAAGGCAGCAATATTTTATAAGGCCGCAACAATTCAACTTCCATATAGAAGTGGTATAAGCGAAGTTAAGCACCCACTGAAATATGCACAAAGAAGCTCTGTGTTAGCCCCAACTTACTCCAATTAGTGCACATATACTCCCCTTCCCAACCTTCCACAAAAAGAAGAAGAAAAAAAAAGAAATAAAGCTGAAATGTGCCTAGAGTTTCACTGCAAATCCTACCCATCGGCAGCACTTTGTTCAGCTGTAAATATCGTAGCGTTTCTAGACGTGTTCGTGATAGCAGTTTTACATTCAACTATTACCTTCGAAAGAAAATCATTCAAGAAAAGATTAGTGTCCAAATATTTAGTGAACAACCATTCAAGAAGATAGAAGTGGGTTAAAAATTGCGTCAGAAATGAAATTCACCATTATTTGGTGACTAAAAAAATAATAAAAGTGGATCGTAATGCCGAAGTTTCTAGTTTTTACATCGTTGAGAAAACGCCTGATTATCGCCTAATTACCTAGAAAATCATCGTGGAATATTCGAACGCATTATTCTCCTTAATTCGAAAATATATCTAAAAATCTCATCAAAAATTTTTTGAACGCATCATCCTCCTCTACACCCCATCCTTCCATTCCCCGCACACACACACACACACCGCACAAACACAAACACATTCCAGGATTTATCTACGCACTTTACGCACTAGAATTTCACAACGAAAAAATGTGCGTTAAATTTATGGAATCCACGCAGCAATTTCTGAGGCATGCCAAGAACGCAATATCCCTAAACTGCAAAAAAAAAAAAAAAAACTGCAGGACTGATTTCTATGTTTAACAAGTCATAAGATACACTACAAACATTTAGTTCTTTCCAGGTGAGGGAACGAACGAAGACTATCTGGTACTACCACGAAATTACTCACAGCGTCAACAGCATTCAGGTAATTAGTAAAGATTTAGTTGCTTTCAACTTTGGTACCAACTCCATTTTAGTTCGTTTTTTTTTTGTTCCGATGGAAGGAGATTTCAAATTTCTTGTGGGATGAAGGAATCGTCCTTTGAAGAAATGTTATTATTAGTCCGTCAAAGAAATCCAGTGCATCCTTACCTTAATACGTCAATAAATAAAGTTAGGATACCTCTCGGACAAACGCACAACCATATATGACCAGAGAAACCAATGGAAAAAAAGAACATAAAAAGGCTATCCGTACAATGAAATGAATTGAGGCATTGCAGAAATGCTTTTGCAAAGTAAGATGCAAAGTGACTTCGTTTATTGCAATGTATATGCTGATCGAATGGTGTACAGAGTTTTTCTATGATAACGGATTTCAATGCGGTAACTTCACTGCAGATTTCGTAGCTGTCCTTCAAGCATTTATGGCTCCTTGAAAAAAGATTCATAAAAAAGAAGATGCATAAATGTGGATAAATCGATGAGCAGGGAAGCTCCCCCTCCCCCTTCTCCTTTGAGGCAGTTGCGATGAAAATTATTACAGTAATCAAACTTGTTGAAATACAAATATTTTGTCAACAAGTAGAATAGCCTTACAATGGCTAACTCTTTAATGTTAATAATTTTTCATCCCTTCAATTCTGATGAAGGGACAAGCGTGGAACAATTCTTTAAATGAAATGTGATCCCAACAATCAACTTACAGAAAGTGGTCAAACGATATAACGTTACTTAGAATTTATTGAGATTTCAGATGCAAACAGAACACTAATTCTAATCTCCACTCAACATTATCAGTGAATAAGTGAAGGATAGCTCAGTCTTTAAAGCGTTAGAAATGTAGGGCACGCGATGCGAGTTCAGTTTTCTTATCCACTATATATATCTAAAAGAGTCATTTCGTCGATTGATCAATCTTACGACAACCGTTGAATAAATCTCCAAATTGGATGACTATTCTTAGCGTTTCGAAAATTGCCGTAAAAATGGAAGATATCAAAAATAAAGAACAAGAGTTGTTAAAATTTTTAGGTTCGAAAGATATTTCAAAACAACAAAAAAAGGTGAAGAAGCATTTTTTTTTTCAATATGAGAAGATATTTTTATAAGCGCGTTCATACGAAATAGATGGTGAAAATAATTGAAGAGATATAAAGAGTGCAAGGAGAAAGCGCTAGAGAGGCAGGCTAACACAAGAAGGAAGTAAAACTTCATTTAGCAATTGGCATAATGAGCGGAAAAAAAAAGTAGCAAATTTCCAGTAATAAGTGAAATAAGCGATAATAATGAAAAAGGTAACACAATCGATCGAATGCAATAAATACTCCTTATAAGCGATAATGAATTCTATTGTCTCTTGCTCGTTTAGCTGTTTGAATGCACTATTCCATTATCAAATTTGTTTATATTTTAGACTAACGTTGACTATTTCCGCTTTAATAATCCTAGCTCTTTTCCATAGCAACTAATGATTCTCTAAGAAATTGAACTCGACGATAGAAGATCACCTTGAATCCCTATTTAGCAACCTAGAAGATTCACCCATTGATTGATATTTACAACGATGTTGAAATGAAAAGAAGCTTCATTCTTTTCGTTGGGTGATAAAATTAAAGTGGAAAATATCTTTTAAAAAAACCAAAATGTAGAAAATTTGGGAACATCAAATCCGTGAATCGGTCATTATGATGTGAATAGTTAAGTGAGTGCAACTCAGATAATCTGAATGAAAAATTTCCCGAGTGAATATAAAAAATAATACGAACATTTCTTTCCCTTAAAATTTCAAAGATAAAGTGCTCTGCTATTTAAATGCTCTATCAATTCATAGTCCTCACAGATATACTTTATATAGGACGTCTTTGTTAGCCGGTATTCTTCGACTATTTTATATACTCAAAAAAAAGTGAAACGCAAAAATTTTTTCCAGTCGTGACAGCTACACAAAGATCCATGAGTATAACCTAAACGATGAAAGAAAGCGGTACACTTTCAGGATGATTTTCCTCGAAGTAACCATATGCCAAGTGTTGCTGCCGATTTCTTGGTTTGGATGCATTTTTTCTTGGCAATTGGCGATTATGATATTAAACAATTCATACATCAAAATATGGAAAAATTCTTTTATGGATTCGCATAAGATATCAAATAAGCGCGATATTAGATCACGAAATCTCGGTTGTTCTCAACCTGCATATGGCCAGCTATCCCCTACTGAGAAAACATTCCGGGTCCAGAGAAGCGCCAAGTGCGCATGATGCCTGCCTGCATAGATGCGTCACCGATGCGCCATTGAAATAAAACAAGACTAAACACAACGGCGAAGTGCCCTATCAATGCCGGGGAGACGCAACTATCGTCTACATATGCACACAAATCAAAGATGCATGATCACCTTTCACAAAGGCCTTTGGCATTTTCAATGAGAGAATGTTTTTTTTTGGCCTGTTACCTCGCTCGGTCTTAGGGCCCCATTCATGATGAAATCTTGATTCAGTAACGTCTACAATTCCAACGAAAACGAAATTCTTCGGACACGAAGAAAGGTTTTACTTCAATATTGAGGTAAGCCTCACGTGGTGAAGAAAAAGCGACCTTTAGGTGTGCAAATCGCTTCATTCCCCTCCAACTCATCAATAAAATGCACTAAATCTATTTGCGAAATGTGCGTACACAACAAGACCGCAAATGATTCGAAAAAAATTAGCGATATTCCCCTACGTGAATACATTATCGACCCATAGATTTAATGCGCTCGACTTCTAGGGAATACTTCCTCCGTGGGGATCGCTCTTACGTAGACGAAGACCTATCCGGCACAACAAAAGGCTGTCATCAACAAGGGAAAGGATTAAAGAAGTGATGGATTATCCATCGAATCGTGGGAACTATGCTTGTAAAAATCCCCAAAGAGAATGAAGCACATTACGAGTCACCACACAAGCCTTGGTACCTACAAGCGTTTTTTCGGATGGAGTTCGGCCAAATGGAGACGACACACCTGGCCCCCATCAACGACCTGATGGAAAAGGGAAGAGGCGTCCATACTCGCAGGTGCCCGATATTATAAACACTCGATCTATGTACAGTCCCCGTCTCCGGCACCTCTCAAGTCCACGCCTACTTCATTTGCTTCTCCCGTGAGTCATAGCAAGTCAGACTTTGTGCCTGAGGCCAAAGGACAATAGGCAGTACCCTATGAAGTATAAGGAACTGCAGGACTGTTTGGATTTTCAGCAGTTTAATGATGTAAACATTGAAATTGTCTTCAGCAATTTAGGATTCTCTCCCTCTCTCTCTCAACAAAAAAAAAAGGAAATAGAAATATTTTTTTCCATTAGTACGACAAGACACAATAATTTCGGCAATGAATTCAATTCTTAACATTCTTTCACTACAAAAAAAAAAAAAATTATTTCAATCAATGTAAGAAAACGATGTATTGTTCAGAAATTTCTCGCAATTTTTTATACGCTATTAAAAGAAATGAAAAATCAATATCTCGCAGAAAATTTCAAAAAAAAAACTTACATCTTAAACTACTAAAGTTAAAAAAAAATTGGAAATTAACTTATTTTAAAATATTCTCATTAACTACATTAAGCAATATTACTGAATATACATGGAAATTTTCCATCATATATGAATATGAATTTTTTCATTCAAAAATATACATGTTTCATATAAATAACATATGGTCCTATTGAATAATCTGATATATTCGGCGCTCTTAACTATAAATTTTTTAGGACTCTAATAGAATTTTCAGTTAATTGAACTAATTTCGCATATACAAAACACTGTCATATTAGAAATGAAAATGTTTTACTACAGAAAGTTTCTTGAAAGAAATTATTGCAGTAGATAATTCGACTAGTATTCATATCGAAAGATGAGAAAAATTGTCATTAATAACGTTTGAGACTATAGACATCAATCGTTGGTAATTCTTTCACAAGTGATCTAATGTATCATCCTTTAAACGGACGAATACAATCGACCGCACAAAGAGTGTCAAGAAAATGTGGCAATGATTAGTCATCCATGACTATAAATATGACCGACCGTACCGGTTGCTGTAAATAAAATGCGACAATCCACGACCACTCACACAAGACCGACCGCTCAAAGAATGAGAATGAAATCCGGCTAAATTCTTTACCGCTGAGGATCATTTAAATATGACCAACCGCGCAAAGAATATGAATAAAATGTGGCTGTTCCAAGCCATCCATGACGATCTTTTATTCATTTCCTCGCATTGTCGTTTCATCCATACGAAATTTTGATAACAGAACACATCGCTCTTTTTGGTTTTTTTTGGCAGCAATAAAAAAAGAACAAAAATTTTATCGCATTTCAAAATCATCTTTCGCATAAAAGCTGACAATAGGCACAGTGATTTTGTCACCAACATTTATTTCTTATCTCGATGCGTTGAAATCGATAAAGCAGCTACAACAAACGAACACAAGTTGCATGAATAACGCTTCATTTTAGACAAGCCGAAATATTGCGACAGACAAACAGACAAAGAGACAGACAAACCAAAATCATTTAACCAAATGCAACGAACCAACCAACAAAGAGGTATTTTTGGATGTATTTTCGGCAATGACGTATCTTTGGAATGACGATATGCTTAAAAAAATGCATGCAACGGATATGATCTGATTTAGTTGGCATCCGAAATGTCGGAGGAAAATGCAAAGAATGTTCGTCTATAGTGGAAGTAGATTCTAATCGAAGAATTGCAAAAATCATCAATAACAATAATTGTTTGAGGATTATTGCATTAATCGACAATTATTGCAATGAATTATTGCATTCATAAATTGCAATCGATAAAAATATTGCATAACGATGCAATGAAGTTAGCGATAAATGCAATTTTCATTTTTGTAAATGAAAAATCATTATTTATTCGATCGATAAAGAGCAACTTTTTAGAGATTCTTCCTATAGATTCACAAGAAATTTCCTTTCCTAAGCGGCGTTTTTCTCAAATCTTCATCTCCGTAATCGATCACAACAGTTCATCTCTTATGAGTTCATCCCTCCTCCACCCAAACCCCCCCTCCCCCTCCTCACAACTTTCGCACTGAGTACAGGTCAATATTCAAATGTGGCAAACAATATAAACCCCCTGGGTTTATCAATGGTATCATTTGATGTGCCACCGAATTTGTTCTACTTCGTACTATAATAGAGATAATGAGGCAGCATGTTTTGGCCAGCCTTTCATAAGAAACTTAAAAAGCATTAATGAGATGGGAAAGCCTCAGAATCTGCTAATATTGTTATTATCAACTGGGCCACCTCTAATTAAAATGAGCATAAATTATTTGAGCCTAAAGAAAACTTGATTTTGAGCGTCATTCTGCGAATATTATATGAGATTATTCACTTCTTAATTTCTAACGACTCAAATTTCTCAACCATAATAAACATTGAGAGAAGCATTGCAAATATATTGGAAACAAAAAAACAAAAAAAAATTCACTGTAATGTTAGAGAATTGCAAACTTTCGGAGTGGATTTAAAATTTGAAATTGAGTTGAAAACAATTCGTCATTGCAATCGCCTCGTTAACGGGTTTTGCTTAAAATCCGCCATTTCTCCCAAAGGGAATATTTGTTGAGCGAATTCAACCATTAAAAATGCTCAACCGCATTCACTCAACGAAATTTATAAGAGTCATGAGTTGCAAAACATTGCATGAAAAACAAGTGCCCATGATGAGAAAATCATGCGTACAAAAATCGAGAGGAAGCAGGAGGTGGTACTAAAAGTACCGCAACCCTTCCCCCCCTCCCAACCATTAATCAAGTGTGAAACTGCTAATTTAGGATGAATGGAACTTTGAAAAATGGCGTAGCCATAAGTAAAGGAAGAGTAAAAGTAAGATACTAATAAATTTATCTATTCGCACTATTTCATACTAAAAAATTTATAAATCAAGTAACTTTTTTACTTGTGATCGTTTCAAAATGTCTCTCAGAATTATTCCCCTTCATGTCTTTTCTCCCATACCCCCACCCCCCCCCAACCCCTCCACCCTATCTCATCGCCTTCAATCAATTATTTTAGAATTTTCATAATTGCTGACATTCTTAGAGACAATCGATGAAGTAAAAGATCTAAAGAATTGAACTAAGTTGACATAAATAAAACAAATATATTAGGAAGCGAAATAATATAATAAAGTAAAGAGATAAGAAAATAATCTGAATATCTAAAATTTCAACAACAAAAAATTTCGATTCTTAATTCCTATTTCTCTATCTATCGTTTCTTTCACGTTCTCGTAATGGAGAACATAATGCAGAACTCTTCGATATATTTCTATTCATGATGAAGAATCAAATTCGATAAAAACAAAGGGGGAAAGGTGATGCTTACAGGATTACCTTTGTGTAAATTATTACAAGTAACGCTTAGAGGTATACATCTGAGTACTAAATTAACCCACAAATCGTTATGAGTATAGTAGTACAATTCTTCAATCATAAATCAACGAAAAACATGATGAAAGTAATCATTGCTAATAATCAGTAACACTTTCGAAATGTACCTTTTGTATAAGTTTGCAGTAAACAAGTTAGTGAATTTCTTCGACTCATGGCGTTCAATAATATTAAAAATACAAGGAACTATGAATGTAATCACTGTTAAGAAATCAACTTTCGTTGTAGAAGCAAAGAAACGCTTGCATAAATAAAGCTTTATATGCGATGTGAATTATACAATTGTTTGACGAATGTTTTATTGTACTTTTGGTACTCTAAAAATTGCATTTATCCTCATAAAGGAAAATGATGCGCATTTTTTTTGATGCAATATTGTAACTGTTGATTTTGAAAAAAATTTTTCCCGCTTCAAATTCACGACTCAGGGATGTCGATTGCTGAGTTCTGCAAAAAAAAAAAAAAAAAAAGAAAAGAAAAAAAACTCACTGCTCGAAGAAAAGCACTATTTTTAATTCTCTTAATCAATGTGCATTATTCAATAAAAGCAGCCTTTTATGTTGAAAAAAAAAGTTGCTTATGAACGATGATTTTCTTTCAAATTGTAGATTTTACCTATGCAAGTTGAAGCTTCATAAAAAATATTATTAAAGGGAGGGGGGGTATGTGGGAAACTGCGTGGGGAAAGGAAGGGAGGTGATTGTGAGGGAGAGATAGAAGAGTTATTTCGTACATAGATTTTCCATTCAAACGAACAGAAACGAAAACAGCAACATATATAGCCAGCCGTAACAGCTGATGAGTGAATATGCGCATGCTGTTTTGCAGCTATCCCACCCCCTTCCCCACCTCCCCTCTTCATCTTTTCCCTATTCCGCTCAATTTTCTCACATCCATTCAGATACCATTCAATTATATTTCTCCAACCAACTATTCCTCTGCAGAGTCGCTCTGAAAGGCTGCAAAATAATATTCATACATTCAGCACTATAATGACGATATTTTTCACTTGCAGTGGAAAGCGTTTGCCCTCTGCCATTACCGACTCTAACAAATAATTACTTAACCGAAGCAATGAATAAATAGGTAATTTGGATTGAATCGATAAAGATTAATGCATCTAACGACGAAATGTGTTATAATAAAACACCTTTGCTACTTATTATACAAACTTCGTAAATAACACGTGGATGTGTTACGATAACACATCCACTAATTATAACTAAAACGTTTCGTAACCAACTTAGAATAAATGTGAATAGAATCATTGACGCAATCGTTTAAATGAAAAAGTTACATCCAAAAACATAACGCAACCAATGCGTCAAGTGACATTTCACTTGGTTGTCGATAACTTCTCAATGTATCATCTATACTACATTTTGGCGTCCTGTAAATTACACCCTATATAAACCTCCTGCTACCTCCCAGTTTGAATATCAGCTACCGTTTAGACCGAGGCTTACTTCCGGTACTCGCCCACAGGTATAATTGTGGGGTGCCTATTACTCATGACTTATCGTATGAATCAACAGTTGATAAAAAACGAATCGATCGTATTTGTGGTACCTGTCGTACCTGCTATATGCTCTGTTCGCGTAATCTGCTCCCAGAAGCAACTATTACATTCACTGCAACTCATTCAAGCAAAGAGTAAAGTGCCTAGATATTTTGTTGAAAATTAACACATCCAATTCTAGATCACTTCCCTCATTTAACCAAATAAGACCATCAAATGCAAAGAACCTCCTCTAAAATCTCTGATGAAATAGTAGTTTGGAATATAGGTGAGGAAGATGAGGTGTAATCCTTATATCGGGACGACAGGACACTTCAGGAAAATGTGCAAGACTCACGTTGAAATTCTTAGCATAAAACTCAACGTAACCTCTACAAAAGCGCATCTAGTATAATATGACCGTAACCTAATATAACAATTTAGGGACAAGAAAACTGATGTTCTTGACGCCTTAATTAATATAATACTATCGGGATAGGAATATAGGTACTCTTGATAGCTTAAGGATGATGCAAATAAAAAATTATAGATCAACTAATCACTTGAGGAATTTGTTTCGATGAGAAGATTCTTGATGAATGCTGTCAAAATTTACAATCATAATATGCGATTGCATACTCAACGCTATTCAATTTTTGCATTCGAGCTAAAGAAAGTTAAAGAAAAAAGCGACAAATTTCCGATCTTCCACCCAAATTTCTGTATTGATATAAAAAAGTGCGAAAAAAATCGTCAGTTTTATTTATCGTAATTAAATTGAAACGTTTAAATGCAAAAATCCCAAAGGACCAGATAAACAGGTGACCAGTTACACTATGCAATAAAATATGCTCAAAATAGAAATAAATAATTTGAGCAGATTTATAATGAAAAACCGAAAAAAAAAAAGAGGAAGAGGAAGTGTGTTGTACAAAAAGGACAACAAAAAGACCCGAAATATGACTTGAGGCAATGAGAGAGGAAGTTAGAGGGGTTCGAATGGGTGCATTGAGCGTCGAAAGGACGTCTTGTCGTTCGCATGCGTGGCCCACTCAACTCAGTGCAGCGTGTCTTTGAAAATGGTCGTTGTTCGTAGCGCAATAGAACGTTGACGACGACGTTCGTCCGTTGTGTTGTCTATGTCTGCCGTTCAGTCAGTCGGCTGGTAATGCTGTCGTGTTTTCTCCGATTGTCGTTGTGTCGGGCGGAGCTCACGAACTCACACACACACATATATACACACACACACAACATGCATACAGCCAGCCGGCCAGCCAGTCAGTCACCCGTTGCTGACGGCCGCAACGATGCAAAGCAAACGTGGAAAAAATCATGCGAACTTGAAACGACCCTCTTTCTTTTCCTATACATGCTCTTTATCTCTCTCTCTCTTGTTAAAGTTTTACCTCTCATATACCCGTCGTATGCCTCTTTCTCCGAGTTCAACAACTAAAACGGTTATTTTAAGCACCCTTGCATCGTTTGTGAAGTTCATTCGACGAAGTCATATTCTGCACTATGAAGGCGAATAGTGCGGCATCAACGATTACAAAAGAACGTGTATTTTAAAAATGCTATTAAAAGATGTTGCAAATTAAACTTATAAGATGTTGTGTCACATGTATATAGGCTGAGGTTGAAAAACTTGAAATATATCGTATGTGAAGTTTTGGTGTGAACGTTCAACTTGAAGCCACTTATCATTATAACAGCCTATTTTGTACGCATAAGCCTAATTCGTAAGATTTCTTCGCAGTTGAGATAAAACACTTTCTAAACCTAAAAATTCTATTTTTATGAAGCTCGCTTTCATTCTAAATTATCTCTCATTGCTGTACTCTTAACTATTTGAAAGCATTTTTCCAAACGTTCTGCTTAAAGCTTCCTACTTCAAGTGTTCGTGAACTCAAGTGGCAGAAAAAACAGAATTCAAACAACGAAGATAAGTATAAAGACGAAAAAAAAAGGAAAATGCTCCTCAAACGAGCTGACACGATACGCGCATTCCCAATCGCGCTCATCAAACAAACTAGCTTCAAAAATCGCCAACAAATGATAAAATATGCGCACTAATCTCATAATGCTTTATCCGATCTTAGCGGTTCGTATGCATCTTCCTTCTATCAAAGATTCTTTAGTGCAATCCAACTGGCAATAAAACATAGCCTGATCGGCATATAGCTTTCAGGTATATTTTAGGTATTGGTTTATTAAATGCCGATAATTTCTATTCGATCATGATGGATCAATTTCATAGTGAAAGTAGATAGGGTGAACTTAAGAGGGCATTATATCAATCATAGTAACTCTCCATATAGTGGTTCACAAAATAAAACGAACGAATAAACAAAAATTGACACCCATCTGTACGCACATTCAAAAATACACACAGACATCGATCGATTCGCCGTAACATGATTTATGGGAATATAAAAACGAAAAAAAATATTTCTGGAAAATTTTAGAAAGACGTTATCAATGTTGGCGACACTCAATGAAAAAGTTTAAAGAATTGAAACACTCAAAAATTAACAACAAAGAATAATTCCTATATATGGCTATAGTGATGTACATTGTGCAAATAGCATTGAAATTGATGTTGAGTGGATAAATTCTGCAATTCCATAAGGACGCTGTTTCGATGCAATGAGGAAAAACGTTCGAACAACAACGCCTTTCGGTGTAAATTTTTTTTTTTTTGAAATATTTTTAAAAATTACATTTTTGCAATTTGCAAACTGTAAAAGAATAATGCAATGCAGCAAAGCATTTATTCTTTCATTAGAATAAGTAATATTAGATGCAAACATTCATACAGTACAGCAATGAGAAAATTAAATGCCGAAAGATTTGTTCGTTATTAATGTCGATCTACCTTAAGATCACTTAGACAGTAAAAGCAAAAGCGTTCTATGTTGGATATTTCTATAATCACAAATACCTAACATCTTAGTCGTAGAGAAGCGTTGCTAGTTTTAATTGGAAAAATTTGAAAAGCGCGCCATAGGAGCTAGCACATCATGCGTTCTTTATAATCAGCTTGCATGAGTGATCAATTTCTAGCTTACGAATAAATAACAATATATACGGAATAAGGCGTTTATTTTTAAATGAACTTTAGCTCATCAAATCTTCTACAACGATTTTTTTCTGTTACCATATTGGCATGGGATAGGATAAGGTGGGATGTTGTTCGTGTCTATAGCTCCTTCTGAAGTTAGTCAGTAGGCTAATCTATGACATGTGTTACATCTGTCAAACTTCGTAGTTCTATCTTCACCGACTACCAAGTTGGGTGACTGCATGGATATGCAAAAAGCGCGTACATACACATATGAGCATATACAAGGTCACCATAATTCCACTCACAAATGCAAGCGTTTACGCGGGAGGGGGGGTGGGGGAGGGAGTGGGAAGAGGGATATGGAAATGGGAAAGGGATAAAAACCGAACTCACTATGTAGATTGAACCCATCAACATAAAAGCGTCTAAAACGGCTTTTCGACGAAGTTTTGTTAAAAATTACTAAAAACTATTTAGTAAACATTCAATAACAAGAAGCTCTTAAAGGAACTAACTAGAGACATTTCTATTTTTTTTTGCGTAGATTATTATAATTTTTAAATAAAAAAATTTCTTAGCCGTATGGCTTCAAAAGAAGCATCATAAATACGGTGAGATAGCTATTTTTTGAGGTTACAATTCGTCAATCATTGACCTATTCTCTCTTGTTGTCCCACTTCACAGTAACGTTCACTTCATGAAGGCAAATAGTAATGAAAAGCTTTAGGTCAACCAAACTTTCAAGATCGAGTTCAAGCTGATAAACGAATCTAAATTTTTCAAAAGCTTTTCGAGGTGATGAATATACCCAAATTCTGAGCACTATTGAATAGCTCTGAATTTTGCAACTTTTGTGTTCTAAAAGATTGATTAACGAAATCCTTTACGGACTTTAGCTTTTACACTTATTAACCATTCGCATTGGTTAAATCCTTTTTGTATGTATAACCCTAAAAAGTCAGTTGTATAAAGGGGCTATTTCTATAGGTTTAACATTAAATAAATATTGCTCTAATTTTTCTACTACTCCATAATACAATCGGTTTGACCGTGTACACGAAGATTTATTGATTATCGCTCTTCAATACTTTACATCATATTGCTAAATTATCCTATAACATCTATTTTCCATCCTCCTTTCATGGATTTGTTTTACTTGCAGCCTAATTCAGTTTCTATATTAGTATTAGATTTCGTTGTAGTATTTTATATTAGTATTTCGTCTTTAGAATGTTTTAGTGAGCTTCAAATGTTATTCATATTGCTTCGATAGGTCTAGTATTAAACACAAATAAATATTGCTCTACGTGTTACCACTGTACGATCAAAGCCGTTAACATCTACAGTTAGGTTTATTGACTATCAGTTATCATCACATATGTTTATGCTTCACTTATGTCGACTATGTGTTCAGTGTTTATTAATTTTTAAATTTTTATCTTTTCGTGTACTCTATTTTTGAATTTATAAGTAAATTATAAATGTACTTTACTTTACATATTAGTTCTTCTATTATACCATTCTTAAGCATCGATTTTCGTTTATTATTTCGAACTGTGGTGACGAGGTTAGGGTTATCCCTTGCAACTTTTATATTTACTATAGTTTTCTTAATTTACATTTTTCATTTATTCTGATAAGTGCTACTTTTCCATTCCTTTCCAATTTTTCTACTATTATTTAAGCTGTCTATATAGCTTCTTATACTAAAAGGGTTATGAGCTTCATTCTGAAGATGGCCTGCGCATAACTTGCACACGTCAACGGATAAGGGCCGGAACGTGGTCACTTGTTGTTCTCATAGGTATGTTACTTCCTGCATCCTCAATATCCATCTAGTCTCCTAACAGCCGTCTATTGCGTCTTTGCTCATACCCGCATAATGTTTACTTTTGCCTCAAAAAATTTTTATTTCTTTTCTTAATTTTGTTTTCCCGGAGCATCATATTCATCTGGTTCTATACTAACGTCGTACATATAAAGCGTCAGTATTATCTCAGTAAAACACTTTTACCGTTTTTGATCTATCGATCATATTTCCTTTATAAAACTTTCAAAAAAATTGATCGATAAATCTGCATTGTTATGACTGAAATAAACGAATCTAACTTATAAACTGATCCAATCAAGTATTTGTACATACGTCTATGAAGAAGTTCATCTAATACTCGTCGATTGGTTTAAATAGAAACAACAATCACTCTGCGAATTTAAATATTAGAATTTAAATAATAGAATTTAGGCAGGTTTTGTGGTTTTGCGTTTACATTGAATAATGCAATGAAAAATTGTATACTCTTTTGTAGATTTGAATTTCGATCTTTAGTCATGCATTATACCCTTATAAACTCACAGTATATTTAAAATTCCTATTCTTCGCGGACGGCTTCCTTTCTAACCTTAATTCCTACACTTGGTTCCTGTCGATCATCACTTATATGCTAGAAAATTTGAAAAAAAAAAAGAACAAATTCATGAAATTTTTAATGAATAAAAGTAACTTTAGCATTTTTTTTCCTCATTTGAATCGGGAGTATCATGCCGATAATACAGAAAATCGCTAGCAGATATTTTAGAGCAGATTAACTTATCGACTAGATTTATTAAGTCTTTCATATTTTCTCCGAATTTTCTCCTCTATTCTCTCACCAATTTTCGGTATTTATGGTTTTTTTTTTATAACATCCCACGACTATAAAATAAAATTAAAAAAAAAAAACTGAATCTCAACTAAGACCTCAAAATCTAGCTCCTTCAGCCAAGAATCCAAATTTAGCTTTTTTAGTCGAGATATTGTAAAATCTCATTCGGATATTGTTGATGTGTCGTCTAACTGTCATCGAAGAATTTTTCTTTTTCCCGGGAAAGATGGCCGCAAACAACTCGCAGATTTTAAATATTAAAGGTGACAGAAAACGAGATAAAAGACTTTCAAATCGATGTTTCATCATAGACTGATTCGACAATAAAAATAAGAGGCGATTTTCCATTTAAGTGATTGAAATTTTCTTTTATGGTTTCAAAAAAAAAATTTTTTTTTTTTTGAATAAGATATTTTTAAAAATTCATCTTTCTATAGTAAACATATGAATAAATTTTTGTGGATAATAGATGAGAGATATTTCATCGTTGTTTTTGCGGTAGTGATGCTTAGCACAAAATATTACAATTCTCGAAAAATTAGCATTTTTAAAGGATTATAAAAGAAAAGAAAATTTGGAAAAAAAAAGAAAACCATAAAAAAAGAAAACCATAGAAAAAAAAAGAAAACCATAAAAGAAAATTTCAATCACTCATCAATTTCGCTTTTTTTTTTGTGATTGTCATCGTTGCTGCGATGAAAACTTACTTGCGTAATGTAAGATTTGAGTCATATAAAACACTATAAAATGCCATACGGTATAAGGATTGACAAATCATACAACAAGAACGATCGTTCATGCTAAAAGACGAAAATACTCGTAAGAAGTTTAGAAAATATGAAACCTATTTTTTTTTTCGAAAAGAATTTTTGTAAAGGAGCTAAAAGAGAATCACAGATCTTTCGAAAAAAAAAATTCACTCTCTTCGAATAGAAACTATAAAAAATTAAATCAAACAGCTTCAAACTCTTTTTCACACGAAAATTAAAATTTCCAAGCAAATAAAAATTCTTGTATCATTTCTTCATGCAGGAAGCAATAAGGCAACTATCACTATAAGGTTTTAAAGAAAAACGAATGAATGAATTTTTCCTCGAATATTAGTCATCTTATCGTCATCTTCCGTCGACAGTTGCAGAAAAATTCCTCAGAAAAATTTTCACATATGAAACAATAGAACAAACATAATCTAATGGTGTTTATTTCTTAAAAAAAAAATACTAGCAATAAAACTGCAAGACACTCAGCGAAGTACTACAGTCAAGTCAAAAAAAAAAGTTGAAACAATCGGTCAACAGACAAAGGTTAAAGGTCAAGCCGCTGTAAACACTGAATCAGAGCGATATTTAAACGTGATAGACTTCTAACCGCCTTAACGTTATTTTATCTCTATTAAATATTTTAAGATTCATGTCACACAATTTGTTGCTAATTAATATAAATTACAATCTATGTCACTGAATGCACAAACGGTTTGCCTTTCTTAAACCAATCAACCGGCATTACCGTCCATGAATCGTGTGCAGAATACAAAGAAATTCGCGTCAATGACGTCATTCACTTCAGTAGAAAATTTTCATCTCAATAGCGTAATGTTTTTTTTTCGCTCAAAAAAAGTGATTTACATACTTATATCGATAATTTGTTATTTAATTGACGAAACAGGGCAACTATTTTGTCTGTTACATGTCTCTCGAGAGACGATCTAATTAACCCCATGAATGCAATCGGCTTTTTTTTTCTCCGTTTGTTACAGTACATTTCCGGTTTATCTACTTTCAGAAATGACGTCATCATTTCGATGAGAAAATTGCATTCTACAATCGCAAAAAAAAAAATCCCTTCACCATCTACAGTCATATTTTCTTAATTCACTTTTATCAATTGCATAATTGCATTTTCTTGCAAAAAAAAAGATGCAAATTTTCCTAATTTTGTGAAATCTCATCATCAATCATTCTATATGCAATGCGTAGTTCACTTTGCCCCACCAAATGAATTATCATTCACTTCCGGTCACTTTGATACGTTTAGATTTAAGTGACAACAGAGTGCTTACGAAGAGACAAAAATTGCAAACTGCTTTAATCATTATAACTTTTTAAATCATCGTTTTGAACTAAATAAAAATTCAAGGAAAATTTACAATAATTTACGTTTCAATTTAAGTTGCATTCAAGGTTAGTTTTTTTTTCGAAAAGAGATATATTATGGTGATGTTTTATATACTTGTCCGCAGACTAGTATTTGTTCGCCATTCGCTGACCTCAACTCGTGGCAACCATAACACCTACGAATGCGAAATTCACTGGCTATAACAAACAGTGAGCTAAAGGATGAATTTTAAATTTCAAACGTCGTCGCATTCGATCGCTGCTCGACAAAAATTAGTGAAACTCGAAATTAGTCTTAAATATACAATTCAATTTTCCTGCATTATTAATTGAATGAGGCTATGAAACGAATTTTTTGTTGAATTTATACGATTAATTAACACCACTGCAAAAAGATATATGAAAGCATATTTAACTACTCATTTAGTCGTTTGTTGCAATGTGGTTATGCAAAATAATGTTTTCATAATTACAAATGATGGAAATAATGCAAAGTAAATAATATAATTTGCAAAAAATAAATATCAATTTTTTATAATTTTAGAATTCAATATGCAATGAAATTTCAATTAATGTTTCAATATGCAAAAATTATAAGAGAGAATTTTCTATCGTTCTAGTCCCTCTAAACGTGTACTCCTACCTTTTTACTTGAAATTTTTGCATAACGACTAATTAAGGGATAATTGTGCATAGAAGAATAGAATTCTTAGGGTGAATGCATCTATGGTTTCGTTAATGGCATATGCATATCTAATTCAACAAACGCTATCTCCGAATGTCCGTATATAACGCATTACTAATGAATTCGATGATGTTTGCTCAGCATTTAGAGTTCTTCACAATTTTCATTTTAGTGATTTCTTTTAATTATTTCTTCAAATTTTTACATAATTTTTATCTACCATACATTCAATCTTTTTCACTATAATGCTGCGATATATTTTCTAATTTTCTTGAGCCTAACATAAGAAAATCTAATTTTTTCTCTTTGTTGAAATCAGGCATAACTCGTTGAATTCTAGCAGTAACTGTATTGATAATCCTTTTAGTATAGTATTGTGTTAGTTTAGCTGTCTTCTTTGTCCTTAGATTCTCACAGCCTTATTTGTCCTACATGGTTCTCTTTAATATTCTTTTATAAGCTTGTTTTGCGGCTATATGTGGTTAAACGACGAAGCCAGCACCTGTGTAGCACAGACTTCAGTGTTAATCACTAGGATAGGTGTGAGATTCGAGTCCACTTAAAAAACGATCACTACAAATACCGTTTACCAACAAAGTTATATCTAAATTGGTTACATTTATTCCAATTTTGTGCAAAAAATATTTCCATGAAAATGTTATCGAAACAGCAAATAAACACTTATAGCGGTGACTGAAGAAAATATGAAAAAATCGATAGAATCGAATGGAAATAAATAAGTAAACAAGGTGTGCATATATATTATAGCGCATATCTAAGAATTAAAAGCTGAAAATGCACAATGAAAAACACAACTTCAAATTTACATTTATTGATGTGAATAGATAAATTTTCAATTTTAGGAGGGCGCGATAAAAATAATATCCCTCTGGGAAGAGGGAGGGAAGTCTACAGATCTTAGTCGTTTTTTTTAAACAAAGTTTAATCGGTGTGGGCAAAGAGGGTAGTTATTTTTAAACTTTCGAATGTATGAAGATGAATAAGATTCTTGAATTTCATAGTGAGGTTACTGAACGGAAGATTTAAGGGGAGAGGTTATTCGAGAAGCAGGTGGAAATAAGATCAGGCATAATTTTTCCCAAAATATTTGGGGAAAGGTGGTTACAGAATATGGGGAGGGGGAGGTCGTTTCATTTCATAGAATACTGTGAAAAACTACAGAAAAGACAAGTCACAGAAGCAACTTTATGAGTCAACGTGAAAATATAATAAACCTGAAAACAATAATATTTTCCTGATTTTTAAATCGTAGTGACAACAAAAACACTGTTTCATTCACACGGATCTTCCAAAGTTCCACTGAAATCGAAAATAACTTCAGCTAACTTTTATGCTAGAAGGGAGGGGAAGGGAGGGGTCAAGGTGTGGGGGGGGGTCAAGGTGGGGGGGGGTGAAGGTGGGGGGGGTCAAGGTGTAAGGACAATAACCAGCCTGACACGAGTCCCAAGAGCTTGAAAAGCTTGAGATCATATAATAAAGTTATGCTAACCAAGCAAAGTTCTCTCTTGAGAACTAATACGAGGCTGACATAATGGATCTATCAAAATTGACACTTCCAAAATTGACATAAGTGACTAAATACAATCCACAGAAAAACGACATGTGAACAACCGCACAAATGAACATATTTGGGTAGCGAGATTTTTTTTTTTTTGAAATTTATCAAATTTTTGCATTTGTTTGAGAAAAGGAAAGAAAAATTTTTCCCAAAAAAAAAGGAATGAAAGAATTTCTGATTCCAGGCTAGATGAAACGGTGATTGCAAAAGAGAACAGGTGTTAATTAAAGAAAGCAGCATATCTAATTGTTTACTATGCAAATGTGGCAGATGTTGTTTATTAGAAACGATGACCTAAAAGCATAAAGCGACCATTAAATCGTATTGTCCATCCTCATGCTGATAGAGACAACCATCTGCAGGAGTTGCTATCAATTTCCGGTCAAAACTCGATTTGTAAAGTAAATATAAGAGTAATTCTGCAACGAGAGGAAACACTAGAAAACGAACGCAAAAGCATTACGAGCGTAAAGCAATGAGAAGCAAAAATATTGGTGTGTGCATAAATGAGCGCAGCTGCATTCATATGTGTTTCTGATTAAGCTAAGTGCCGTTGTGTTACACGTTTCGCCGTTCAATATAGACACCAACGCAATGCGAAACAATGTTCCACATTTATTAAAAAGCGCGTATTGCGTTTTATCAACTTATGTTGTGAGCGTTATGCCATTAAATAAGATTAACAATCGAGTGTGCAACGCCATTACATCCCTGCCGAAGATTGCTATGCATTTAGTTGCAAGGCTGTAGCATCACACGACATATAGAAACTATTCGTTTAATGGAAATGGGGAATAACGAGAGAGAACAGCGTGACTGGTGGGAAACCTAGGATGAGAAGGGTACGGAAAAGGAGGAGGGTGAGCGGAAAGAAGGTGGAGGAGATTTTACTGCACTAGTCCCGTCGACCAAAATTCATACCCCTTCTTTACAGTATTGCACCCTATCTATTATCGGTTGCGGTTAAAAACTGCGAAACCGTTGAGAGAATTATTGAATATGCTGCTAGAAAGACGTATATAGAGCAAAAAGATTCCCCGTTATTATGAATTGATAATCTACTATAATTACCGCAAATGTGCGTTCTGTCTGCAAAAATCGGGTCAATGAATGAAATACGGTAATCTACAGTAAACACTCTAAAAAAAGTTCAAAAATTCCACTTGAGAGGAAATACACAGCAGGAAGCGTTGGAGGACGATTACTGTGTGCAACTATATAGGAAACATGCGATCGAAACCGGATTGCATGCTTGACATTCATTACACAGAGCTATTATCATAGCTCTCTCGTTTATGGATTTACCCTGTCGTCGGCTTCCATTTCTTATTGGCTTTTTCAAATTCACATTTGCAAAGCTTTACCAATAGCAACAAAAAACACATTTCTACATATATGTATTTGCGTGCCTGTCTGTCTGTCCGTCTGTCTGTTTGTCCGTCTGTCTATCTGTCTGCCCTGTTTAAGCATTCAATCCTACTAAAATGTAATATATGTTTGAACAGTTTCTTTGCAAATTGACTTTTTCATCACTAATTTTCTATAAAACTCTTTTTGAAAAACAAAATTCGTAATGTTCGAATATATTTCAATAACGCTCGCTAAGCGTTAACACCAATCTGAATGATAAATTACAACACATTCAAATAATCAAATAAGCTAAATATTATTATATATAAAAATATTAAAATGTTAGTATACGATTATACGAAAATATTAGCAAATGCTAAATATTAGTATAGGATTGATTTTAATTGAGATTCTTTCATACGGTTTGAAGTGTTGATAAAATTGAAAACTTTTCAGTTGCAATTTTTAGCTGCTAACCTTTGAAGCTACAGCCACACCATCTGATGTGAATAATATGCAACATGACGTGAACCTTGTAACTTTCAAGCCAATTTATCGACGTTGAGCATAGTTTTAGATGCCTACATGCACCTAGGACTTGAATATATTGTGCGACCTATTGGGACATATTTTTTACCGACCGAATAGGAAAGCACGCCAGAGGAAGTGATACGATATGCGCTTTTTCAATCACGTTTGTCGATTCTGATCGCTTGTTCAGCAAAAAAAAAGAGATAAGTGCGGTAAAGCAATTTTATATTTTTAGCTAATTGCTAACAAAATGCAAACTGATTGGTTTTTTTTTTTTAAGACCAGTTCGATGGGTAAAAAACGTTATGTAAATTTTATGCGCATTTAGATTTCTATAATTATAATTACGTGCGATTATCTTTCTCAACTGATTGATCCACTGAAAAGATTACAAGGAAGTAATTTTTGACAGTAAACTATAGCCGTTAAATTTTTTTACTTAAGTTAGAGTGGTTTCAGAGTTGAAGTTTACAAATGCAAATTTCCTAAAATGAATATAAATAAATATTTTGCAAATTTTTATGAGCGGTCGGTCAGCAAAAATAGCAATGCAATATTTCGCATGTTACTTTTTCATTTCGTATTTATTGAGCTACAGAAGCGCATACCGTTCTATTTGTTTTGGCGCATTAACTGAATTCAAAATCATCCATATAGCTTTCCTTCGAAAATTTCCGAAACTATATTCTTAAAATGTTGCATTTGAATCATTTTCAGCTCTCAAATGCAAGAGGTGATTGCAACTGAAATGCAAAATGGGGGAAAAAAATTCCAAAGCAAATTGAGTGAAGTTAATATCGCTTTTCATAACATAATCACTAAGTTATGATGAAGAAGTGCAGTTGATGTTTACTCCATCAGTAATAAATCAAAACTGCTTGCCTAATTCAGTTAGTATTTTTCTATAGACCGATGAAGTATAAAGTATTTCCCTAACATTTTTTTCGGCAGTGATGTAACAGAAAAAAATTCAAAAATTGCAAAATTTTTCAGTGAAAAATAATAATATGGAAACTTTTTATCAAAAAAAAGATGTTTTATCAGGAAAATTTCCTGGAGTAGTTCGTTGAAAAAAAAGCAATAGCGGAATTTCACTGCAAAAATCGTAAAATAAACTTGCAATCATTTTTTGCCAATAAATATCAATTTGTAAGGGAGTAACACAACGAATTCATGCAATACGTTATTGCGTAACTTCCGTCTATGATTTTCGGCATAATTCTTAACAACTAAAGAACAAATTCTAACAACTTTTATGAACGAAATATACGATTGATTACAGTGAATCAATTCCATCAAAATTTTTTCGATCAATCACTTCAAAATTCCGCTTAAATAACCTATAAATAAATGAACTCACGATGAAATGAGTTAATAAATTCAATGATGATATGAAAAAATAAAGCAATTGATTAAATGATATATAAGAAAGAGAATAAACTACATAATAGTCTCAGATTTCAATTTTATTTAGGCGGAATTTTCATTTTTATATTTCAGTGAAAAAAATTGTTGACTAGAAATAAGAAAAAAATTCAATGTTGGACGAACAAAATATCACGCAAAATTTAATATATTTGTATACTAAAAAAATCGTAATATTTGTTATTAGCAAACAGTTCATATCGGATAAATTTTCTTATATGAATATCAAATCAGCTCATTTGAGTGTCACAAAATGAAATGTAAAAAAATGATAACATATTGTTTCGTTCCGACACTTGAAATGATGAAAAGAGGCTTCTATGTTTGAAAGATGAAAAAATAAATTATATTCCCATATAGTCATAATTACTATGCATTCTTAATTTCAAAAAAAAAAATCGAAAATATTACATTTTTAAGTATGGTTCCAAAGAGCGCAGATCCAAAATAACTTTCGACGCATACCGTAATCGCTCCAAAATAGTAGCCTTATATTATTTTCGTTGCCTCCCGTATTTTTTATAATTTCTCCCCTTAAATAGCATCCGAAAATATGACAGCCGGTTGACCGTAACGTTTCTATACCTTAGCATATAGGCATCTATCATAAAGCATTAAATCAACGGTTGCAAGTTTCTCGTTCGTTATTCTTAAAATTAATCAAATCTATTCAACAATTAATTCATTCATTTCGTGCATTCACATTCTTCAACTTTTTTTCTCTCCTTACATTCTTAACCCTTTTTCTTGTGGAACATTCAAAAAGCAGTGACATAAATCGAATCATTGCGCTAATTGATGACAATATCTGCCGTTGTGAAAATAAACGATCACGATAGGCATCTAAAATTCAACAAAATCGACGATACGATATAACCAAAATTGAGCAAGATTTTTAAATGAATTATTATTGAAAAATTTTTAAAAAATTTAAGCAAAATAATGATAGAAACTAATATAAATTTCGAAAAATTAGAAGTTGAATTTTCAATTTTATAATTTCTATTTTCGTTAATTGGCTTATGAGAGACGATATTTAGAAATTAGTCTTCCGTTGAAATTGATCTGCATATTGAGGAAGAATTGAGATAGATCAGCGATTTATGAAGAATAGAATAATCTGAGGAACTAAATCCTAATTAAAAACGCAGATGATATTCTTAGGGATCTAGAAGTCGATAGCATTTATTGAATTTTTTTTTTTTAGAGACTTTGTGATATTGAAATGTCCCATTTCTGATGAATCTATATTGTTGGTTAGGCAACCGTTTCCGCTCAGTAAGTAAACAATAGGAATTGAAGAAAGGCGAGAGACACGCAAAGGAAGTGCAAACATTAAAAAGGACTGCAACTAGTTGTTTGGGAAAAAAATCCCGAGATCAATTTTTTTTTTCTCTATTTGAGAGATTTTTTTTTTCACATCGTAAAAGGCTCTTAAGAGACAATCAAAAAGAATTACAAATAAGGTTTAAACTTCTATCAAGTTTTTTATTTTTTATTTTTTATTTTTTGCGAATTATCTCAAACAGTACGAAATTTATTCTACTTAGATGATAAGAAATTCGTTCCACTTTTTTTTCCGTTCATTGCCATCAATTTACATAAAAATTCATTATGGAACATTAATTTAAGCGCATCAAAGATATATTACGTAAAAGTGGTCGGTAGAGGTAATATATATCAATGTTTTTATATTATAAAGAAGTGCAAACGCACGAGAATTATTTAAAAAAACGGAAAATAAAAATTTTTTTGAAACAAGGAAAGAAATTAGAGGATAGGATTTTTCAAAGAATAATTTTTAATTTTAATTTTCTGGACTGCAGGTTATTCTTGCCTTAACAGATATTCCAATTTTCTAAATTAATCCAACAAAAAGCTTAAATTAGCAAAAAAAAATAATAATAATAAATATACAATTATCATAAATATGAATTCGTCGCTCAACTCATATCAGTCAAAAATTTCGATAAATTGATTTCTTTTTTTCATATTTTTGTGTAATTATATAAGGCTGGAAAACGACCGCTTCAATAATTTTTTAGCCGGTTCTAAATATTTATTGTAAAATACAATTTTCCAAGATGAGTGAAGGATTTCAAACCGATGAATCATGAATCAGAGCAAAAGAAAAACAAAACTAGAGTGAATGTGAAAATCGGATTGTGAGAGAGATATTCGGAGAGAATCACGATGGAATAGAACGACGCTGAGATAAGAAACAAAAAAATAAAAAAAAAAGGAAAGGAAAGCACGCGGGCAAAAGCATTACGAGTCGCGGTCACGCTGTCGTGGAAAACGTTCCGTGCGAATGTGAACATAAAGCCACATCTGCTCACAGCTGGTATATCAAAGTCATCGTTTCTTTGCTTTCCTATTCGACGGTTTCTGCAGTTTTTTTTTCTTTCTTCCCATATTTCAGAGAAATTTTATTGCTAAATCGGATTGCACTCTCTAAACGAGGGGAATTCTCACAACACAATGATTCCAAAAAAAAAAAAAAAAAACAGGCAACCATTTATATAAAATTGAAGCAAACAAGTTCAAGTTTATGCTGCAGCAAGTTGGCAATATGCTTGATAGAAATCACACTAGCCAAGAAGCTTATTATCAGCTGGATGCTCACGTTGGCATACGCTACTACGCTCCAATTACTTCAATTCCCTTTCACCTTCATCGTATTTGTAAATTTGTATTTTGTGAATTGTAATCTACTCATTTGCCTATAACAGCTTTGCGAAATCTCCCATCATCAGCGATAAGATGTTTTAAAACGTTTAAATAGATATAACAAACACCCGGAAATTCTAGCACGATATGTGCTTTTATATCTCAAAGGATTAGATCAACCGATCCCATAAATGTGCACGAAATATGCAAAACGACAATTACACAGATCCCGAATAAGGAGTTCCTTTCAGGCCATATGACATCTTTAAGTCTTAATAATTCGTAAATAAAGCTATAACGTGAGAATATTCACTAGAAATAATATTGTCATCATAAAATCATAGATTTCGAGCTGAAAATACTGGGACGACAGACAAATACATACGCACATACAATCAGACAGACACAACGCCGCCAAGATGTACTCTTTTAAAAGTTGCATAGAGCACGCGAAACGTTTCGCATTTTGCAGCCGAATGCTGCAGCTGGTCGCATTTTAATGACGCAAATAGCAGAAAATGCAGATTCATCTGTTTTCAAAGAGGAACAGTTTTTTTTTTTCTTCGTTGGTATAGAGCAAAAAGGTCGACCAACCGAGCATCCATCGCTTGAATAGACAAATAATACAATGTGTGCGAGCACTTTTTTTTTTTTGAAATCGTCATTCTAAAGAAGAAGTGCCAATGTTGATTCCTATTGATTCCATCTACCAATACATTACAATTTCAACAATGATCGAACATTGTGAATCATCAAAATATAACTAGAAACCACTTCACTGTAATTATAAACAGTAATATAAATTTTGTGATACTCTTAAAAGTAGTAATATTAAACGTTAATCAAATTTCATGCTTTTCTAAACTCGAAATATGCTCTGAGAGGGAAAAATAAGTGAAAGAGAAAACTAAGAAATATCGTCTCATTAGTATTGACGACTCAATAACTAAATGATCGATCAATGAATATATTTAGTCAAATGTGAAATTTTTAGATACTTTAAAAAATGTGTTATCATATTATAATAGATGCACAGCTTATATTTCTTTAAACAAAAAAAAAAAAAAACAGAGGTGATTTCGTCAATGTTCATTGAGAATAGAATCGACTGTGAAAGCAATAGCATTCGCTACCAAAAACATTTCAATCTTCTAACGATTTTTGAAATTATGAAAACATTTTCAATTCAATAAATGAGCACTAAACATCTGAATGTTAGCCTCATTGTAGACTAATTCATAAGGCTAATAATGATGAACAATTTTGCCATTGTGCTTCATTTTTATTTGAAACCTTTTACTGAATTTTTTTTTTTTTGTTGAAAAAAAACTGAAAAGAAAAGAGCATTGAATATGCCATTGAAGATTGAAAATGTACTACTTAACAAAGGTTCGTCTTATTCGCCAGAAAAAAAAAACGCTTAAATTTACATGATTTTGGGTAGAAGCTTTTTTTGCGATCTTGCAAATCTCCATTTCTAAACGGCATTATCGCCGTGTATTGTCCATGGATGCTGCGCGAGTATATATATATATATATATATATATATATATATATATATATATATATATATATATATATATATATATAATGTCAAAATTACAATGCGTTTCGCAACCGATTGGTTTTTATTTTACGTCGGTCACATCATAAGAATCGAACAATTCTGCATAATTTAAAAGAGCAGTAAGACCAAATGAAACATGAATGCATTATTATAACGAGCGATTTGTTATTCAGCTATGAAAGCTGTAAAAGCGCGTTTATCACACGAACTCTATTGGCACGCTTTTATTTCTACCTATTGTAGTCGAGCAATAATTGACAGCCTTATTTACATATATTTTGTACCCATTCATTTACAGTTATACACTTATATATTGATATTAAATGTATAATTGCATTTATATCAGATATATTTCAATAAGACTACTTATTACCTTATGAATGCAGTACTGTACTTAAGTACATTAAAATTTAAAGGGCATACAAAGTTTTCCTATAAGATCTTCGCGATTATAAGATTTTAGCAAAGATTTATTGTGGGGATGAGGATGAAGATTTTTCAGACCAAAATAGAAATTATATGGGATGGGTAGATGGATAAGGAGAGTTATGCAATGAAGATTCAACGCCGTCTGTTTTCCAAAATGATTCCGCTATTTTTTTCAACTTTCCCCAATTTTCCACAGTCACTTAGTGCATAGACGCCAAGGACGTTCTAGAGGTCGATGCAGGAGAAAGGCCTTTCAAATAGCTAAAAGGTCGCCTCATAAAAAATTCATGCTGAATGGCGTTCTGCTTGCAAACTAGTTCGATGAGTTGTAAGGGATAGCTCATAGTGTTGTAAAAACAACGACCCTAACCAAGTGTAGAAGAGGGAACACGGAGGTGAATAAAGATTCCGTTCCCGTAATAACTTAATTAGTATATAGAGAGAACAAAGTGCAGGTATTCAAATAAAATAAAGAAATCAAACAAAAATTCAACGGCGCTTCCATCTACGATGGCTAACGCTTGAAAAAATTTTCGGCTAAGTGCACGGCATAGGCGTTAGCTGTACGCAACAACGGGCAAGTGGCAATCTTTTGGCCGTAATTATGAAGTTTATGGAAGAACTCCAGCAAAAAAAAGCAAATATGGAAATCATCGATCAACAATATTTTTGGTGGGGCCTTCATCGCCTCTTGCGGTACTAATCTTCCCAATCGATAGAAATCGGTCGACAGTTATTATCGCAACTACGGTAATTAACTCAGATGCCGTAATTGCCGCCGATAACGATGAGTATTGCCCGATGATCGTATTGTAATCACTAATCGCTTAGAATTTTCCACCTCTCTAGATGACACAACAATTTCACGACATTTACATATCAAAGCGTTTGCAAACTTATAGTATTACCGCGTTGTCATAAAATATACTTTCATCAACCATATACCGACAAATAACAATGATTATAATAAAGATACCATCATACTTCCTGAGATAATAATCTTTAAGAAGCGTCATCGAGACAATGATATGCAAACGTGTTAATTACCGACTGACAAAAGTTTTCATCGCTCATCTCGGTGCTTAGCTATCGTATAACATGAAATTATAACTAAGCATCCCTATATGCATGTTTCCGTTGCTGAGGTTTTTTAAATTCTATTGCAGAGTAACATAGCACGATATGAACTCTTCTATGAGCTGATAATTGAAGAAATTTTCAATTGCCTCGTCACCTGTTCCATTAAAGTGTCATTGAATATCCTTAAATAAAAGCAGAATATTTTCTTCTGCGATTAAAATATTTTAGATTATGTATAAAATATTCTATGAGCTCTTGGAAAGCAGCAATAATAACGAAACGATGCGAACGATGCTACTTTTCGGTGAGAATATATCTATGGATATTTTACATAAAATATTTCACTCTAATTTCGCTAAATTGGTCCATATTGAATATTTTCAATAATATTTGATGAATAAATAAGAATCGTCATAATATAAGACCATTCGAAGAAAAGTGGATCATCAAAACGATGCAATTGTTTGTTCAAGTTGGGCTCGTTCGCTCAAAACATTCAAAAAATGGTCACAACAGAAAAATACCAAAAATAGCGAAAACCTATCAAACAAATCCTTGTCAATAAAATGACACGTTTGCAAGCAGTTTGCTTTTCATGGCTGAAATATTATTGAGCTCAAAAATATGTGAAGTCTAACATTTGACATATTCGCTTAAGACAGAAAACATATGTGAAATAAATCGGTCATTGTTGTTCTAAAATGTTCGTCTCACCTTTCAACGTCTTCGTTTATGAAATTTTTATGAATCTCCGAAAAGGAAAAAATTTCAAACCCTTTTTTTTCAAATAAAGGAAAAAGAAAATGTCAAATTTTCTGCACTACGGAAAATATCAACCATTAATAGCAGAATGGAAGCAGCGGTGGTTATGCACGCTAGTGACCAACGATGGAAAAACAATCTCAACGATGCATATTGGTTTATTCAAGAAAATCCAAAACACGATAAATTGCTCGCGGATATTTCAAATAACATGCGCTGCTATGCGTTCAACGGTAGAGGCTATCGAACGACTGCCCTAGTAGCAGAAGACACGAATGTTAATGCCAAAAAAAATTACGAAAATACACCGAAGTTCACGTAAAAATATGTGCACAGCATAAGTGATGAAGTGCGTCGGAGCAGCTTGCACAATATGCGTTTTTGCATTCCCTCATCTGAACAGTCAGTTTTACGAGTGATCAGCAAAGACTAAAATATGCACAACGATAAAAATTGGTTTTTGAGCGACCAGATCGCAGTAATATAAGAATTGCGGCAATACATAGTGCATGTAAATTTTTTTGCATGTTTAAGTGATCATAGCTTCGTTTAGAAATTGATGAATCGATATGAATTATTATACAAGCGATCACCTATGATGTATATTATATGTGCTTCATTTTGTGGCTCAAGCTCTAATGATTTCCGAGTTCAAGCTATCCGGCAGACAGACACAGACAAACATAATGTGTAAACTTGACGTTGATATAATATAATTTGGTAATGTAAATTTGTAAATTTCTATAAAGAAAGCAGAACTGTGATGTACGAAAAAGGAGATAAGATCGTTAATTGCCATACTTCGATGTTTTTTTTTAAAGAATTTTAGTGGGAACATTCGCTGTGAAATCTGTTTTGATCAAAATATTGAATGTATTCATGGTAATAAGAATACATTCTTGTATTATTTATAGCATTTACAAAATTTCTTATGAGCTCTAAAAATATTATTATTCGAATGCAAACTCTTTTATCGAAAATTTCTAACAAAGGAATATTTCTTCCAAGAAAATGATTGCATAGATTTTCCAAATCTTTTTTTCTGGTATTATATTTAACGATGGGTACATTATGCTCAACGTACCCACTCCAATAAGACATGTTCATTAGCTATGAAGTTTTCCGGAACGGAAAGTTTAGCCTTCATTTCCGGACCTCATCCATTATTTTATTCTTCATTCTCCTCTGAATCTTAGTAACGCAGCCATAACAGATAGGTTAACCAGAATCTGAAACATCTGCAATATTATCTTCAATTACTACCAATAGAACTATTCACCACCAACGTTGTGAATATATCTTTATATGTACTCATCTTTAACAAAACATCGGTAGCGAATAGACAAGTGTGAATTTATTAAAGAGATTCACTAGACAGAAGCATCTAGCGCCATGCTCATTGCCATTTTTAACAGGCGACATTCAACAGCGACGATGATGTCAAGCAACCAGTCGGTTGGTATAATGCATTTGCACGCTCGGTCGATGGGCTCTTATCGACATTATTAACTGCCGACATTCAACGACGATGATATCAAACAATCAGTCGGTTGGTTGGTATAAAGAATTTTCACGCTCGGTCGATCGGCTCTCATCGTCCATTATTAAGTGCCGACATTCAACGACGACGATATCAAGCAACCAGTCGGCTGGTTGGCATGCATCTGCACGCTCTGTCGATTGGCTATGTTGCGAGCGCAACGAAATTCATTAATTAGTTGGTGAGCATATTGCGCTCCCTATACTATTCAGCGAATCGCTAGCTTCATCGTTAAATATCACCCTTGGCATCTTATTAATACTTACCGAGTATGGCATTTGAATGCACAAATACATCTGTAAAAGCACGTTCTCTATGGCCCACGGTTTTAATTCCATTTGAAATTTTAGAGGGTTTTATAGAAATTTCGGGTAACTAATCAAGATTGAAACTTTTTTCGGGTAGATTTTCGTCCGAGATTCATTAACTTGTAGCTCTGGAGCACTATAGGTTCACTTTTTTATGCATGAGCATTTCACAACGGGAATATGAATAATACAGCAATTTTTTAAATCAAAATCTATCGTTTTTATTTCTTTTATTAAGCGAGACAGCAATGGTGTTGTGGAAGCCGGCTATAAATGCAGCTCTGACAAAGTAAGTGGTGATTCAATCCATATAACTGAAGCTCGAGTTTTTTTTTTTTTTGAGGAATTTGAAAAATTAAAATTGGATGGTTTTCAAATATTCGTTGGAACCAATACAGTAGCATATTTTGTTAATTATATTTTTTCACCGTTACCAATTTTAGTTGTTCGTTTTAAATTCTAGTATCAGGTGTGCCCTTTGGTATACGACGTCAGGAATAATATACCTCAGATAATTCCTCCCACCGTTGCTGCTTTAAATAGAACCCCCTCCCCAAAAAAACTTAATGAAAATGGAATGTTAAAATGTATGGAAATGATGAGAAGTGATCACTAAAAATAATTTAAAAAAAACTGCTGAGGAAGAATAATTGAAGGCAATATCAAAAGCGTCGCGTCGATGCAATTGAGGAAAATAAAGCCATATTAATGTTAATCAAAAGATGGATTTGCAATGAAACGATATATATGAGTTAATTAAGCTTGCAGAAACGAACATCTCTAAAGAAGTCTTGCAAAATAATAAGAAGTCTTGCAAAATATATTCGAATTTAGCAATATATATTAGAGAATTGCAATAAATTTTCGAATTTTTCAAAATACTTGTATTCCAAGAAATAGCGAAGTGCAGCCTGAATAATTTTCATTTTTTCGTTTTATGAAATGGAATAATTCCTGAAAAATGGATTTAAGATTTACATTTCCACATTTTGCTTGGAAAAAAAAATTTTTTTTTCATTCTTTATATCGTCAAAAAAAAATTCACTTCCTTTGAAGCAAGATGCCGACGATACTGGCAAAGTATACAGACACACTCCTCGCATATTTACAAAGATATTCACAGAAAAATTTACATTCAAATGAATGAAAAAAAAAATGTGCAGAAAGGTTGACACAATATGCGCTTTCCAAGTGACTAAAAAAATTCTAAAATAAGCCATCAAATATCATTGTCGCAGTTTTTGTAGTTAGCGAATTGAAAACAATAAACAAACAAACACATATACATAGATAGATATAAATATTGGTACAATCTCATCAAGAGGTACTTTCCAAAAAAATAAAAAATAAAATAAATAAAACAAAAAACAAAAAATAAAAAAAAGGAATCGCAAAAATGCATTCAAAACTAACTTTGTGTCAATCTTTCTTTTTACGCGTATCAACTTCTCAAAAAATTCCATAAGGTGGTCTTGAATTTCGGTGATTTTAATATAAGACCATTTTTTATCTTCTATAAAGATTGCTAGCATAAAATAATCCGACTCTTTCAAAAACGAAACCCACAATAAAAAGCCGAACACATTCGCAAAAAAAAAAAAAGCTAATTGAGTGTCAATTAAAGAGATGCACAACGGCGAAATGCGCCTTCTCGTCTTCGTTTACATTAAATCATTTCGATTACGCGTCGTGTATCCACGGATAAACACGATCGCTTCAAATGTTCAAATGACGCACTCAAAGAAGAATAAAAATGAAAAGAAAAACGAATGTCGATGATTTATGATAGAGTAATAAAAAATTTTTTTAGAGAAAATTTCATAGAAATTTCATTGGGAAATGTCGAAATTTCTGACTATTAGTGCTCAATCAGTCGAATATCCCAAAGTAGAATATTGGCAAAAATTTAATCGAAAATTTGGTTTTTGGCAATTTCAAATAAGGAAATAAGACCCAACAGAATTTGCTAAAAATTGAGAGAATACACGCATATGCACTAATAAAACACTCTGATTAATATTGTTCATAGTAGTCGAATTAGATTCAGAAAAAACCTAGAAATAAATAAAATATACGTTTTATAACTGCTGAAAATATTGAAATTTAAGAATATCAACTAAAAGATTGCAACATTAAGCCAATCCAAGCCAATTGAAGAATTAAAGATTGAAAAATCTATAAATATGTACTTTCCAGATATCTCAGAAAATAATAAAATTTTGTTACTCTATGGCAATGCAAACATATTAGAAAAAACAAACTTTTATGCTCCTTTCAAATCTACCTCGTCCAAGTGTATTATGGCTAAGTTCTTCCTCTGTACATGTATACTTAAGCATATAGACACGTGCGCGTTTGCTTCCCAACCCCATAGTTAGAACTTGGGAACCATAAAATTACAGTTACCAATTTTGATGGGTACATTGTGTATCAAATGAAAAATCCCATAGCGCGCTGCAATTTAATTTTCGGAGTTCAAAAGGAGCTACAGATATTGAAATGTGAGGAAAAAAATTAAATGGATTTTATCTTATATTAGTTCCACGAAAAAAAAAAATCCTTCGATGGGCATTCATTGGTATACGTGATAGAATAAGTTCAAATGCTACGGTATTAAACTGTATATTGTACCTTCTATTGGTTACTTATGAGAGTGGTTGGTTACGTGAACAGGAAGCAGAAATAGGTATCTTGCAAGCTTCTTTATTGTTCTTCTGTACTTGTTTTGCATCACTATAGGTTGAGTGACATTTATTACTCGTACTTAGAGGTTGAAGGATGTTGTCAGCAATATCCTATATAGAACTTTTACTCGATCCTCCATCTCTATTCCCTTTGAGAGCTCTGCAAGTGCCGTTGAATGCATGGATTTGACGATAGCAGATAACTCAGACCGAGATAAGAAGGGGGGGGGGGGGGGATTGGGGAAGAGAAAATATGAGGGGATATGGAGATAATGCCGATCTCCTATCATGATTCAAAAATCCTACGCAAAATTTTCATGTCACTAAGAAATGGTATTACAATGAGTACAACGAATAATTAAATTTTCTTTTCCAAAACTATTTCATTAATTTTTGAGATTACTTACAAATTTTAAGGAAAAGATATATTATTTATGGTCGATGAAATAGACGAGGAGTCGAATTATTCATTGAAATGACGAGAATATAATCAATAAAGCAAGTTTTATTGGATATTCGCTTATTAAGAATCCTTCAATAGATGAGCAATAAACGATAAGATAAAGCTTTCAGAATCCGATCGTTGCTATTGGAGACATAAGAGAGAGCATCTCTATCACGCTTATTATCGCTTCTAACATTTTTTAAAATGAAGAGCACATTTAATACAGACGGCGATGACCTATAACTGTTTCCAATTTTGGACTTCCTACTGTACTTCGTTCTTCCCCCACCCCACCTTCCCCTGCTCCCACCCCCACCTGTCTCGAAATGTGGTACGCAAAATCAATATGTGCAAGCTAAATATATGAATTCTATGGATAGCGCAGATGGAGCTGAGTGCAATACATTCAGACAGAGAAGGGAACAGAATAGAAAAAGCAGCATAATATTTTTGAGATAAGTGCGAAAAACATATTCAAACTTTAGATAACACACTATGCTCGAGTTTCTCCTCATCGACCAACCGGTTACGTAAATGAGCATGAAGTCAAGAAAATGTCATCTTATGATATGGTTCTATCTCAACCAAAAGTCCCGGTATCTCAGCTACCATATTTGACCGTTTGCGTTGTTACAATTTTTAGATGATATGAGAGTCATGTTGCCTGCCATAAATATAGTAATAAATCGAACTAAATTTAATTAGAGGTGAATTTGCGCCCATAATAATTTCTCTCGTCATCCAATATAAAAAATTTTAAACGATCTTAAGGCGTCCCTAACATATTTGCATGTTAGAAATTGCAATAAAGTTATATCCACAAGATAATGCTACAATTTGGTTGATTCCTTAGGTCATCGAGCTTATCATCGCAATTTTTATGCACGGAGCTAATTTGCATATGCAAAGCGGGTTATAAAAACGTCTTCATCTATGCCCATCTACGCTTATATGCCTGCTTGTGTGCACTTCGAAGGTAAAATTACGCCGAAAAAATTAAAGGTGTCCATCATCCTATACCATCTACCACGTTTTGTTCCATGACTATTCACGAAAACGGTTGATCTGATGTGTGAAATGCAAAAACGCATAGTTCACTAGCTCCTTGCATATGTTCGTTTACCTGTACCCTCGATCACAGTTGAGTGAAAAATCCGATTGCTGTGAAATAAATAAAATTTCCTTAACACATTTGAATATCTACACCCCGCTGAGAAGTGGATTGTGGAACGTTATATTCATCGAATTTAGAAACTTCATCTTCATTGATTTCAAAGTGGGAACTATCGCGTAAACAGACATACACATATTCGCATGCAGGCGCATGCATACGCAAAGAGAAATTCTGCTATTGTTTGATTTGCAAATGTGAATCTCGGAAAACACATCACGGGATTATATACTTCACTTAAATTTAAATTCTCCACAACAAGTTTAGTGAATGGGGGGGGGGGGGGAATTCTAAATTTAAAAAAAAAATTCTACCGAATGATGCAACATAAAAATTTTCACATATGAAAATTTTTCTACCATTCCACTTTAAATGGAAATTTTCGATGAAAATTTTATCCCTTCATAGAGTTTCACATCTTACAAGCGATGTATTTTAGAGGTAGATATTTAAAATGAAGAATCATGAAACGAAATTTCACGCAGGGAATCAATCTATGTCTATAGAAAAGGTAGAGACACGTGTTGCTAAGACGACTAGCATTCAAATGAAGCAGAAAGAGAGAGAGAGAGAGGGAGAGAGAGAAAGAGAGAGAGAGAGAAAGAGATAGAAGGAGAGAGTGAATGAGAGTGAGCTTAAAAATAAAAAAAATTAAAAATGTAATTCACAAATATTGCGCTATCTAACTTCCGGAAAGCGCATTTATTGAAAGCGAAATATTTCAATAGAATATTTTAAAATATCACATGAAAAATGCTACCTTAAAACAATATATCAAAAGGACATCTAAATAATGCAAATAGCTAATCTCAATAGCGAGACAAAAAATTTTTCCATCGTTTATTACGGTCAGTATACCCTCAAATGTGCATAGAGAATAAATTGGAATTTTTTTTTTTTTAATTCAAAATGTTTTCTCAGAAAAAATTTTTTCCAATTTTACAAAATTTCTAAAAAATTTTAAAAAATTCAAAAAAAGGATGTGGAGATAAGAAGATGAATTATCTCTAGAAGTTAATGTCATCAATGAATGGCTTCATTTTGTTAACGATTGTGTGTAATCGTAACGATGGTAACACCATTATTCTTTTTCGTGATTCATTAAAAATTTGTATATTGCCTCTATGAGGATTTTATCGACGAATTCATAAGCTTATTCATGTAGATTATTAAATCATATGAAGAATGTTTCATCTCAGAATGTATAAAAAAAATTTACATACAGAAAAATTATCTAAATAAATAAAATCGTTATTTTTAGTGGAAATTAGAATTTTCAAATTTAGAAGTTTTTTTTTCAGAAAAAAATTTTTTAAAAAATCTTAGAAAAAATCGATGCAATTATCTAAAATCTTCATCCAAAAAAAACAAAAACAACTTTAGTTCCTTCCAATCCAATTTGAAAATTATCCAAAATGCAAAAGTGGCTAAGAAAAAAAAAAGAAAAAAAGAAAACTCAAAAGAGATAGAAAGTGTTTGTGTGTGCATGTAATAAAAGAAAGAGAAAAAGATTAGATGAAAGAAATGATTGGAAAATTACTCTCAATATATTTTTGATCACATTTGATAAAGAAGCATTATAAAACTTTCTAGAGGACCTTATATATAATATAAATTAAAATATTAGAAAATAAAATACAGTGAAATAAAAATATGAAAAAATCAAAACTAATCTCTTAGGTTATTCTGGTTTAATTTTAGTCAAAAGCGAAATAAACTGAAAATTCTTCCTTTAATCAATTCAATACGGCTATGTAGCTTGATTAGCATTATTTTTTCCGGTATCTTATACGTTGAAAATTTTCGATACACAATACGACTTTACTTGTAATAAATTACGAGGTGATAGGTGATTTCATAAACGATCAAAAATTTTTAGTAATTTTTTGGCAATACTGATAGTTTTTTTTTTTTTAGAGAAATGCATTTCAGTCCCACCTCCCCCTCCTCCTATCCAGAGAAAGTGAACAGTGGTGCAAGCTTGAAAGAAAAAAAAAATCGCCCAATATAGCAGGAGTTTCATCTCATAAAAGTCTGGTGAAGTAAAGAGTTTATTGAAGCGAGGAACCCCATCGAAAGACGGGTGATAAAAAATTTCCACATTTGTTTCAGGTTGATGTATTTTCTCGAAAAAAAAAAAAAGCTTCAAAAAATTTTCAACAGTGCATTATAATGCATTTATTAATGAATATAAAAATACGACAATATTACAAAATGCACGATATTTATTTTTAAATTTTATCAAAAAAAGGAAAGATGATATCTCGAACGGATAAAAGAAAAAAAAAAAATATTGGTAGTGGTACATCAGCCGGTTCCAATCACATGGGAACATATGGGATATTATTGCAATTAAACGTTTTCGATGTTAAACTTTTTTTTTTTTCTTTAACTCTGAGAGATCTTTGAGCATGCATAATGCTATGGATGGAAAATATTTATTTTTAAACGTTATAAAAATTAAATGAAACTATGAAAATTGAAAAACAGCAACTCATTTCGATGAGATTTAAAACTTTTTTCTGCAATATTTCAAACTCGATTAATGTGTCTAAAAAACTGCTCGAAAAAGTGAGCGGAAAAGTAAAGGAAACTATTAAATTAAAGCTATAAAGAAAAGTGTAAAATTAGAGAAATGAGGAAAACCACAAAGTTACAGGAAAGGTGGAAAAAAGTCTACCAAGTTCGGCAAATATCTGTGAAAAACTCAGAATAAATAGCAACAAGAAAAAAAGAAAGATGAAATAAGAAAATCTTGAAAGAACAACCAAGAAGTCCTTTCATTTTTTTTTTTCTGAATTTAAGGATTAAGAAATAACTTCCTCCTTAGTGCCTACATATAAATGATGAGAGTTTCTATTTTAGTATCAATAAGCAAAACAAAGCATAAATGTTGAAATCGCGAATTATAAGAAAGCGCGAATAAATTGCAAATAGTGAAAAGTTGAAATGTGCTCTATTGAGTTCATTTATGCTCATTGTGACTATTGTTCGCTATTTGTTCATCAAATGAAGTTGTTAGACAAAAATTCTATTAATTCGTTGCTGTAAATCATATTGATGCTGATTTTTGTAAATTTTTAGCATTTATATTTATTCTTTTAGCTACTAATATAAATAACGAAAACACTGATAAACAGCAATGAATAGTGGTGAATGACGGAAAATATTCTCATGAAAGCGTAGATCATGTAATCCATTTTCTCGAGGGCATAGATTTTTTCAGCATTAGTATAAATCCATTTGCAATGAGAGCACCGAAATTGCATATACCAGCAGGGGAGGTGAAGAAGGAAGGGGAGGTGCATCGAGGGGAACGAAGGGAAGAGTGGGGAGGTGAAGAGACCCATAAAATTGACTGCTTAGAGTTGCTAAAAATAGATTAGGTAAAAAGGTCAAAAAGTTTATTTTCAAGATTTAAAAAAAAACGATAGAGATTTGAAGGTACTGTATTCTACGCATATTTGTCTAAACTACAACATATACCCTGGTGAATGCGATGAACTATATGGGGAGTACTACTGTAAACATAATAAGTGCTTACTCTCTAACTTCTCATCGCATTCTCATGCGTACATCTAAAGCGATGACAACGTCTTCATCGATTTTGCAGCTATAAATCTACATAATCATAATGTATATACATGGGATATGGCTCTATGGGATTAAAGAAAACCTCATCTGATGAATGAAATGAAATGATATCACTCGAATGACCTCAGGCAATATTCGTCATTGGCAGACCGCTCAATTTAAGGCGATATATGAATAGATCGTGCTTAGTTTCGCTAAAATATCTCAAGAATATAACTTGAAGGTCGCGTAAATACTTTTATAATTTTTGTTTACTTGAAAAAAAAACAGTAAAATTAATTCGGTGGGAAATATAGCTATTCTCCTAAAACAATGCCTTTGAAGAAATATTTAAAAATCGGAAATTGTTGAAAAAATATCGTCAGATATGAAACGTTAATTCAACATATCATAGCCATAAATTAAAACTACTAAAACCCAAGTAAAAAAAAGGTTTGAAAGCATAAATTCAACATGGGGTGGAAATGCGAAGAGAGCGAAGCGAACTTAACCGGCAGAATGCTGTTGGGCGATGCTGCAATCGAAGAATGAAAAGAGGAGACACTGACTAGACGAGGTAAGGGCGATGAGGGAGTGTTCACCATTGGTTGACAGTGTATTTTTTGTAGTCTCTAAGCAGCATTATGGGTGCCCAACATCGCAATCAATGATGTTCATCTAACCAATTTACCTGCCACACATATTCACATCTATTTTTCTTCTTCAAATTTATTCACGGATTAACGAATGCATCCTGAAATATCGCGTTGAAAACTTTAGTTACCTCACAGGATCATCAACGTTCACCCTTTCGATCACCACTAATCGCTTAAGATATGTTCAATTCAGAAAAAGAAAATAGACGTTAACCCACTCTCATTCAAAAAAATATCCTTTTGAAAACTTTAATGCTTGGAAGCTTTCTAAAATTAAAAATTAAAAAAAAAAGATTCAATGGAAGATGGCAACCAATCGCATACAAAATGAATAAATTATACTAGGGGGGCAGTTTTATTGAGATGAAGAGAGAGGCATTATTTTAATTTATATAATAGAGTCTCGATAATAGGAAAAGAGATGTAGAGATATGATCGAAACTAGGAAATAAATAAACGTACCAACTGCTGGTTGCATTAATCCATTCTACCGTAGTGGATATGAGAGGATATATGAACGGATGAAAGGTCATCATTGAAAGAGACGATTATAGATCGTGCATGATGGGAAGAACTTCATAAAGAGGAATTTGCACATCATTAAGTGCTTTGTGCATTCGGTTGTTTCAAAATGAGAGAGAAAAAATTGCAGTGAGTGGAGGATTTTTGTTCGATAGGAAAATGAAATGAGCATATTTGAATGCTTTTATTGCAATCGTATTTTTTTTCTTTTTTTTTTTCTATAAGCGTTGTGAGTACTATGAAATTTGAAATTGTAAGAAGAAAAGAAAATTTTTTTTCAACAGCTTCAAAAAGAATGAAACATTTAAAGACACTTCTCACAAAATTCTTTCAATTCTCTTTGATCAAAAATGCTCTCATGAATTTTTCAATTTTTGTAAGAAAAAAAATTTTTTTCTTAAGATTTTCAGAAAGGAATAAAAGAAATTATTGCATATTTTAATATGATGAAAACTGAAAAATATAAATTCTTGATGAAAAATTTCTGCTCGTTTATTGTTTTATAGAGTCTGAAATATACCAAACGCGAAAATTTGAGCAAATAGAATTTTTTTTTTTTAACGAATTCGACATAAACAGTGAGAAAGTGAAAGAACTGTTTTGAATATTCAATCTAAAAATGAGGCAGCACAGCTTAATGTACCTTTCTCAGTGGATGGATTTGTGCCCAAGATAGCGTGGCTTCAACTCTGCGTAAAGAATAGACCGACCGCTCGCATAAATGGGATTTTCGAAAAACAATAGAAAGCCGCTCGCATAAATGAAATTTTTTAACCAGCCTAGTTACACATATCCTTAAGTATGTCTTGAAAATTTGAAAGCTATATCATGAAAATAATCCGAAGCATGCTAAAAGTTGCGAAACTTAATTGATGTGACTCATAGCAAAGATATAAAGCATTCTAAATGGAATATAAGAACGATGAGAGTGGAAAAGAGTAGATGGGGGAAGTAGAAGAGAGGAATAGAGAGGGAAAGCGAGAGGGAGAGAAAGACGAGGAATGAAAGTAGGATTTCGAGTTTTAATTATGGACTTAGTCAGCTATGCGACGGGGATAAATGTCACCTTTAGTGGCAGGATTATAGCGTTCTCAGGTACCATAATGATATGTGGCAAACATTTTTATCTCTTCTTAGCTGCATTATTGTGGCTTGGAAACATTTGCATAAGCAATGCAGCCTAATGAGGAGTGGAAAATTGTGGAAATGAACGACAACAGGGGTGGAGTGGGACGGGGGTTGGGGGAAAAGCTGAGCAGGGGGGAGGGGTACTATTTCTTCCCATCTCTGTGGAAGAACTGTAGTTTATTTAAATAATGGGCAGATTTACTCTTTCAGCGTTCAAGGACCATTATTTGACCTTCACTATCAAAGCGTTTCTTTGTGGACTGGTGCGGTGATTAAAGAAAGAAAAAACAGAAGAAAGCTGCAAAATTGGTTCAACTTCATAAATGGGGTCCTTCTCGGCTAGGCTATAGCATAAAACTTTGCAATTATTGCCCAAACAACCATGACGTGACGGTCTCATCGTGCGACATTTATGCCACACATAAATAATATGCAATTCCGGTTAATATTATTGTTATCCGGTTAATATGCGGTTAATAATATTCATCTATATGCTATATCATTCGGCGCAAGTGTCACACTACTTTACCTGCTAAGCAGTAATTTCAACAACTGTGTGAAAATTAAAAGCGCATTTGAATCGCACAACAACTTTTAGTGAACCTTTCAACTAACTCTTATGTATCGCTTTTTTCGAGGACGCATTTGTTCGCCGCATCTATGCTTTTTTTTTTGTGAGCAATCAACAACGACAGTCCTCCTCGGAAATCGCGCAGTATTGCTAGGCATATTGCTTTGCACGATTGTACGGTCACATTGTGAGATGTTCATGTTCACAGAATTGACGTTTTTCATAATAAATATACTTCTGAAGTGCAAAATTCGTGTGCGACTTCCTAAAGTTCGCTGCTACTTTTGCAAATCCAATCACCCTTCTACTGAAATGGTCTTCGAGGAAAATTTTTGAAATAAAATGTTGTAAAAATTCAAACAAATCTTAATCATTATTGAGTACTTCTGTAGAAAAAAAAAATCATTACTTGCAAGATGCTAAAAAAACGCTTAACAACATCATCTCCGTAAAGCCAATTTTGTGATATTAAATAAGCCCTCACCTGGTATCTTAGCAATAAATCAACTTTTAAAAATTTTAGATGGTGACTTAGAATATTCTAATATTTTAGAAACTTTTTGTAGATCATTTCTGGTACCAAAACTAATGAAAATTTCACATCGGCTAAATTTTATATGAGCAAACTGTTATGAAAGACGATCAAAAGTTGCAAATTCAACGTCGCATTCGTTCTTCTCATGTCGCTTTCTCAAACTCTCAATAACTACGCTAAAATATAGACATATTCGTTTTAATAGCTTTAAAAAAAAATTTACATCAATTTTATGCAAATATCGATGCAATGCTAATATAAGCATTTCTGATGGAAATTTTCAGGAAATATACGACTTTAATATTGGAACTCATTTCTAATTATGAGCTCACTTGAATGCTGATGACATTATTGAAAAACAACAGCATCATGTGTGCCCTGAAGGTGAATGTCGCCAATAAATTAAACTAATTCTTGCATTGCAATTTTCGGTCGATGCAATTTCAGCTCAACATTCGAATGCAATGCACGAATATGAAACGTTTTTGAACAATTCATCACAAATTGACGCTAAATTTGCACATATCGATAATCAATAAAAAGTCGGTAAATTTTACTAAACTTACGAAACAATAAAAAACGATTGAATGAGTAAATTGACAGTAACAGTTATACATAAAGACTGGCAATCCTACTACCATATAGAAGAAATTAAAAAACAAGGAGGGAAATTTTATTTTAAAAAAGGGAATGGTAATTTAGCATTATTCATTCGGCTGAATGATTGTACGGTATTTTGCAACTGTAAATGAAATCATTGAAATGATTTTTCTTTTTTGGTCGCTGTAACAATCAGGTGAATTTTTTTTTTGTTAATATGAATATAGAATTTAAATTCACTTCCGCCGAAATTCAAATTCATCGTAATTTTAATTTATTACGCTAAAATTTGAATACGATTTTAAATATTTAACAGATTTCAGAAAATTTTTGAAATTTTTTTTTTCAACTATTCAAGTGACGAATTGCTTTCTTCTCTTGAATTATTGAATTATGAATTCAGTCAAAAATTGATATTAATGAGTTTATTTATATAATAAATAAGAAATCTCGCCCCAAAAGCAACAGAGATGATTAGAGAAATCAAATTTTACAGTTTTCTGAAAAACATATTAGGGAATGCTTTTTTAAGTGAAATATTTCGCATTTTATTGCGATATAAAAAAAAATCTTTTTTTTCGCTAGCAGTTTAACGTGCACTCAGCAACAAAATCGTGAAATACATTTCCAAGGAAAAATTCTTATTTTATAGATGTTAATAGTGTACAAATAATATATGTGTGCTCGGCTATAATTTTTGCTTGAATTGTATAATTTATGGCGCAAATAAAATGTCTATTCGATAATTAAAAATGAATCAACGCTATCGTTTTATCGAGATGCATCACTCAACGAAACAATAAAAAATCTATAAAAAGACTCTAAAAAATATTTCATTTATAAATGTTTTATTCTCACAATTTTATTCTTGTCGATATAAACTATTGTGCTTCATTCACATCAAGGAAAAGTTTTCGATCAGAAAAGAAAACCAAAAATTGTAAAAAAAAGTTGTGAGGAAAAATATCAGTTTCAATTTCAGTGAAAAATTTAAATGGTAGAAGAAAAATTTTCAATGAGCGAATGCTTTAAGCAACTTATTTTCCATATAAAGCAACCCTCTTATACCTTTCGCAACGTTCTAAAAATATTCATCGCAAAGAGAAAAACATACAATCGAAGAAATTTGAAAGGAAACCCATATTTGAGGACATTTAGCTTCCTTTCCTAACATATTCCAGGATCTCAAACCTGCTATCAAATTTTCCAATGCTAATAACACACTTACTTAGCACACATAACCGAGGCGGAATACAAAAGGTTCTAAATGAGCAAAATACCGTACATGTGCATGGATTTCACGAATACCGTTGAATAATGAAGATTTCATGCATAATAAGAATGTATAAAAGTGTGCGAAAAACTATCGAAAACCTCGAACATACCTTTCTATACAATAAAACATCTATATTTTTTCCGCATCTTTCGGGAAAAAACTTTTTAACTATCAAAAGAACTCATGTAAAATACTTATTTTTTGACTGATCGAGCGGACTTGATTTTTTTCTTAATTTGGTATTGAATAAAACAAAAAAGGTTTCTTCACCTTTTCCATCCCAACAGGCAAATTTAGCTTATAGTATTAAAAAAGTCTAATATATACGTTTTAAAAAAGTGAAAAAAATTAAGAAGCTCTCTTCAGCAAATCAAAATTCAAGTGTAGAAGGTGGCCAATGTTTGATTGTTTGAATAATACGAATTACGAATATCCTTCTAAACTTTTTCGCTCGTTACCGCTTCCATTAAGGACAACATTGCTCAACGTGCAACGAAAACTAGCACGACAATTGGCTAACGAACTCTTCTGGACTTGTCGTCCGTCTTCGATTTCCAGTTTCGTGAGGAACAGAAAGAGGGAGATAGAGAGAGAGAGAGAGAGATAGAGAGAGAGAGAAAGAGAGAGATAAAGAGAGAGAACATCTGTTCCACGTAAAAGAAAACCGTAAAAATAATTGACATTTTCTCGCCCAAGCATCATAAAGACTTGTTCAAGAGACCTTTTTTTTCGTTAAGCCTCATACAGCACGATCACAAACAAGACACACAAAGCGATACGATGAACGATTTAATGGGAAAGAGACAACGACATATATGAAATCCATCTTCCATTGCTTCACTTACGCTGGCTTACCAATCTCCTCTCAACGACCTCTTTCCGCCTCGTCACGTCCGCCCAACCTCTTCCCTCCTCTCCATTCCCTCCTCCTTAACCCCCTCCCTTTCTCCTCTACCACTTCAGTAGTACCGCCTACGCATGAGGGCTGCATGTAATATATAGCCACGTATTACTAACACAAATTTTGCACATACGGAAGGCAGAAAAAAACAATGAAAATCCAAAAAAAACTCCAGAGAACTACCTGTCTCCGGCGGAAAGAACACACACCAGCACTTCCCGTTAAGCAAAAAAAAAACGCAGAACTGGAAAAAAAGGAACATTCCATCCCAACCTTTTCAAATACATATGCGTACAGCCGATACTGGTATCTACAGGCACCCATGCAGGCATCCATAACTAATTCACCTCTAATGAATCATGCATATGCACTGTAACTTCCTGAGGTGAGATATAACTTTTTAAATGGTTATATAAGCATTGCATAGATATGTCGGCAGACAAAAGAAATACATATGTCGGCAGACATAGATGTGTCGGCAGACAGAGCTCGGCATTTGAAACTGCCAGCAGACATAGGACGCAACATAAACAGCAGACACGTAGTGCAACAATAAGACACTAAAACCTCTATTTGAAAGCCTTCAAGAAGCATATGCTTCATTAGTCAATCTATTCGGTTCATATTGAATTGAAATTTGCAAACTAGACATTTTAAAATTTAATTAAGCACAATATAAAAGCGTTAAATAAAAATTGCACATTACCATCGCCGGATTTATTTGCAACAGTGGAAGGAAGAAACGAGTCGTTAGCCGCACTTAATTTTGCAGCATCCGCTCGCCTACTCATCACGCTCGCATTCAATTCGAATAACGAAGCGCTTTTAGTATCTATAAAAATTTTTGCAGAAACTAATTACATCGATGTCACGTCTATGCGCCCACCTATCTGTCATATAGTTGCAACGTACAAGCTATAAAAGTTACAGTAATTATATTTTATAAGCTGCATAGCAAGCGATTTCCTAGTCGCAATTTAACTATGATTCATGACGTTGTTTCGGTATTATTTCCCATTGAAGATCACATAAAATTTTTCACAAATATTTTTTTTATTTTGAGAAAAAAAATTAATTTTAAAAAAATAAAATTTTTCTCGCAAAAATCGACTCTGGTGGTATAAATTGCAAAAGCTATATCATTCCAGCCTCAATGATAAGCTCTATCAGTTGTCTGGTGGTTAGCGTTTTCAGACACAGCCCACTAAGTCCACTCCTCCCTTGGCTTCCACTTCTCTTTTTTTCTTATAGATAAAATCTCTGGATTTGAAGAAACCATTGCCTATGATCCAATTGTGTCAGTATTAAATCCCTTTTCTTTTATTATAAGTTTCCAACAATTTCCCTGTGGATGTCAAGTTGAAGAATGCTCAACGCCGATCGCTAAAAGCGTTTCAACACCAATTCCGCTCATTTATGGCGTATAAAGCAACCAGCTGGTTGGCAGCTGTGCTAACACCCATATGCACATCTCGTGGCATCAGAATATACATTCTATCTATATGGATAATTTTTTTTCGAGCACCTAACAAACATCTTCCATTAATATTCATTTATTTGTATTCACAGAATTGGAAAACACCACCAGAAGGAAAAAACTTTAGTTATCATTCGCAAAGAATTCAGCAATAACTGGGCAATAGGGGAAATTCTAGTATGAATGCAGGTTTGCGTGATAGAAAATTCTTTTTTTTTTTAAATTTTTGCACAACTCTTTGAAACATGACGATTTTTTTTGTTTCAATTTTACAGTCAAAATATTCTGATAAACGTCGGAAATATTTTTTCACAATATGAGACGATCGCAAAAAGTTTTTTTAAGAATTGAAATTTCAAAAGTTTTCTCCCTTCATAAGTGATAGAACTACCTATAAAAGCGGGGAAAAAAGGTGATAAGAAAGCTGATATTGGGGGACTTTCTGAAAGTTTTAGATCGCTTTTTTTTTTCAAATTTCATTCCCTCATAAGAAAAGAAACTATAAACAGTAAAATAGCAGTTAAAGCTGAGGGGAAAGTATATCCCCAATTTGGAGATTTGGCACTGTGTTCGAAAAAAATTACGGCGCAAAATTTTTCAGCTGATACCAATTTTCAGTCTAAATCTGATCTAAAATTTGTGAGCAAAAAATGACAAAAAATAAAATTCACATGTTCTTGGGAATATTTCAAAATAAAGATTTTCGAAATTCCCTTTCAACACGAAGATCAGCCCCAATCTCAAGTTCTCGAAATAAGGGCCGATGCCTAAGAAATGGCGTTCATAAATAGGAATTGCACGATGACTTATGGGTAAAACAAAATTAAATTGTAAACTACAACTTTACGGCAATTCGTAAAATTCAACGGAATATTTAGTTATAACTTGGATTCTGCAAAATCATAGAGAATTCGATACCATTTTTGCAACTTTTATCGGTGCTCAATGCAATAAATCCTTAACGAAGGTGTATTTCACGATTTCATTGAGTTCAATGCAATCAATTTCAACAATTGCTAACCGATTCAGTCCACTGCCTACGTTATGTGCTGAATATGATTCATTATGTATCGATCCGACCCCACTCCCCATAGTTGTAAGCACGGGAATTCGAGTCTGGGGTAAACAGAAGATGGCATGAGATTACTGCTTAAAGCAACCTCAGCCTTGCAGAGTATGATTTGTTTAAAAATAAATTCAGTATGAATTCATATACGAATTTTCTGATAAATTTCGATTTAATAGCAAACGAAAGAATATGCAAAGATGAATACAATATATGCTTTCATGAATGCAAAATACGCTTTCATGTTTCAAGCCAACAGACCCACCGGATGCATAAATAGACATAGACAAAACCAATAGCAAAAGGCTTAGACATTTATCATTCTTCGAAACCAACCGTCGGCATAAATTATCGACAAAATTATTTTTGTTCGCCATCAAAAGCGCAAATTTTGTAGATGAAAATAAGCCGAGTGCTCTTATATGAATATCTTATCGAGGAAAAAAAGATAAATAGGAATGAAATTTGATTTTCAAGATACTCTATGATAGAGACTACATGCATTAGCTAAAATCTTCATAGATTTTTTTTGAGTTAAAGCTGAAGCTAAAGATAAACGCATAAGCAGTCACATGAGATGAGGATGAGAGAGAAAAATTTCGCATGGGAAAAAAACGCCTTAGAAATATTCACTTTTAGGTTTATTGCAATTGACCAAGTATAGCATAGTTCTTTTCTTCAGAAACAGCTGATACTTTATCAATGACCCCTCCACCACCTCCACCTTCCATCCCAAAGAAAGAAGGATGCCAGTGACACTATTTTTTTTTGAAGATATTTTTGTGCAAGCTAAACTGCACCTTAATTTGCAACGAACCATGAAAATTATAAATATTCATGTAAATAGTGATGAACGGTTTATGTGCATCAATATTTTTTCCTGTGCAGTTACCCTATGCTTTTATGCTCTTCTTCAACCACAGAAAGATGACCATCTTATTATGTTCAACCGATCATAACCTAGCAAGTATGGCCTTCATTTTTTTCTCTCATCGAGTAGATAATTAAGGCACCCACCAATGGAGCTCTTGAGAGTCGCATTCTCTACCATTTTTCCACCATTACCCATCTATCGCCTAAGGTTTCAATCAAACGGTGAACTGGCAAGCAGTGGATGGAAAATGAAAAGGTTTTACCAATTGAAGCAGTCGAGTTCAGCAGGATGTTGCAAGATGACGATTCTTTGACAGCTAGTGACCATTTTGCACTCACATAATCATAACGGTCCTCTTTAGCAATTGGAAACTCAAATGCAAATGGTATTTGAGGGGTCTTACGATGCCTTCATGAAAGGTTTCTTTAAATGTAATGTGGATTCGATTTCATGCGAGATAACCATTCCAGCTCCTCGTACCCATGCCTGGTCAAAAGCGTCACAGGTTTTATGCTTCAAAAGCTTAATCCAAAGAGCCCATCGATCGATTGTTTAACGCCGACAAATATGAACAAACAAACCAACCGGCTCTCCCCATTCAATATCAACGAAGTTAAACAGTTCGTTGTGGTGTAAGCTCTCGACTGGGAAAACCTGTGGCGCAAATGACCATAGGGAGATAACTCACTAGAGATCCACAAGCATAGAAGCATCTACAATGCCGTTTTATTTCAGCAAGCAGGTGTAAGATAATACCGGTGATGCGATAAATGAAGAGAATGTGATGATTAGATGAGATGGCACGTGAATGCGCGAATAAGTGACAGCCGGGGGGAGGAAAGGAAGAAGCGTCAGCCCGTCGTCGCGTTGGGTATAATTGCGTATGGGCGTGCTGCGCTCCAATAGGCTGCTATGCCGTGTGCCTCTCATTCCTGCGCGTTAATTAATCGCACGGCTTCCCATATTGGAGACAGCAAGAGTGTATATATCGCCGGGGCTGCCACATATATCGGCTTCGCAATTATTCCTCGTTGATCAACCAAGAAAATCTCCCTTATTTCCTTCGCAATATCCTCTCATCCTCTTTGTTTCTTTAGTACTTCCTTCTACTTCATTTGCTTCCTTTGCACTATCCTTCATCCTTTCTGTTTCCTCTGCTCCATCCTCTACCTCTTTTATTTCCACTTCATTAACCCCCACTCTTTACGCTTTCTTCACACTATTCTTCACCCTCTCTGTCTCCACTGCACTACCGTTCACTTTTTTTTTGTTTCCTTTGCATTTTTGCAATAAGTTTTTTTTTTTCTGCAAAATTTCAATAAGTCTCCTTGGAAGAACAAAACATTTGAAAAGAAAAAGACCTGAAAAGTCTTTCGAAACTCAACAGGCATCGCTTGAAACGCTCAACAATGAGCAATATGGATGGCGTCATTCACTTCGAAAAAGAATATTGCAAGAAAAGTGCACAGGAAATTCTGCTCGTCGTTTCCCTTTTCCAACATCTAAAAACTCGCAAACAACTTGAGATATTTAAAGGAAAAAAAAGAGCAAGTTGAAAATCTTCGCTCTCATTGTAACTAAAATTTTTAAATGTGCATTTTCATCGATATAAGACAAATATAGCAATGCAATCCGAAATAACCTATATGCTTATCCATTCAGCATAACCCAATAACAATTAACAAACATTACATCATATTTCTATTTCAAATAAACTGCACACATAAATGAACAGGTCATTTGCAGCAATACCTCCTCATCATCGGCTGTCTGCATTGAAGGAACATTCATTGAGGAAGTAACGTGAGCTAATGCTAAGAGAAGGCAATCGCCTCGAAAGTAAAGTATTTGAGTAGTTACGGTAAGTATAGGCAATTGACACCTAAGAAGTGACCGTAAATGATTAAGGATAGCTATTGTCTACAAAGCTCACGATTAGCAATTTTATATTAATCGAAATAATGAATCGATAACTCCAATGAAGTATAACTCATTTCTCAACGATAAGAAACGTCAGAGATGTTAGACAAACCACTCAACGATTGTCATAATCGGAAAGCTTATTGGCAATAATTTCACCTTATTAACTATAAATTGACGTCAATAACTTGTCATTGTCATTCATAGCAATATAAGAAGCTGTCAGCATATTCATAAGAATATAACAAGCTGTCAGCATATTCATAAGAATATAACAAGCTGTCAGCATATTCATAAGAAATTCACGATGACGATGACGTGACAATATAATGTAACTCGAGATGATTGTCGTTATTCATTAAACAATAATATTTTATTCTATAAAATATTTGGATTCATACGAAAAAAAAATGTAATTCGTTATTTTCCTCACTTGGTAATTTCAATTAATCTGATTTCCCTATTCCTCTCCCCCATATGCTTCAATATTACTTACTTTTCTAGTTCATTTCGATTAGCTATCGTCTAGGTTAAGTTAGAAAAAATCATCTTATAACATCAAGTAATATTTTTATTTCATAGTTATATAGCAACATATAGCATTTACATTTTATCGTCTAATAAATTCTTTTATAGTAGTAAATTAATGGGGAAAGCATCCAAGTGAATGTTATAGAATTTTGATAGAATATTATTTTCCTCCAAAAGTTGATTAATTTTTAAAGTATACTTCATCATAAAACATGATGAAATAGAAAATAATGAGAGTTTGAAACGGAAATTTCATAATGCAATTGGCAATTTTCGATTCGCATCACATTTCATCGCCTCATTTATCTTCGACTATTTTCGTGTCTAAATTCATTCAACAATAAGTGTTACAGTAATCATCAACTACCGTATGAGAGGGCTCAATGATCCCACAACGAAATTAGCCGCTCGTTGGACAAGTGCATTTAGAAGTCACTAAATATATAATAGCATCAAGAATTGCAACTCTAATGTTAGCATTTAACGATTTGCATATCATTTGTGTTATTTAAGGCGAGTGCAATTGACATAAGCGATGTTGCAACTATAGAAACTATGTTACAATTATGCAACTATAGAAATTACACATCAAATATTCTATGCTTGATCGTTTCCTCATTACGACAGCCTCAACGAGCAATACGAGAAAAAGCCGGCATCTGCCTGCACAGAAAATCATTATGTATCCGGTTTTCAGTTTCATCGCCATCGTTTTGAAAATTTATTTTTTTTCTTTGTTAAGGTATGCAAACATAGTTTTTCTTTGTTCCCAATGCACCTGCGCTTTTCCTTGTGATCCTCAATTATTTGAATGATATAGCCATTTCCGGTACAAATTAGGATGCACCAAATCCACATTGGAATTCATCACCAGAACAAAGATCATAATATTCTTTTTGAATTGTTGCATTAGTTTAAGGACAATTTTTATCAGTATATGCGGAATTGCCATTCCGTTGTGTTTCTTTAATGCCGCATTTGCAGAACGCATGGCAATGACAAAGTATCTATGAGTGTGTCTATATATGTGTTTATATGTTTGCCTATTCGGTGGATAATTTCAACTCGTGAATCATTGATGCTAGAGCAACGAAATCTATTCCGCATGATGCACATTGCTTGCGTCATAAAACAACTTTTTTTGGACTAAGTTTCAAGAACACATTCACAAGGGATTACAAACACTTAATGATGTCAACATTCCTGTCTGTATTTGACAACCGGCTGCAACAGTTGGCCGCAAAGAAACCTTTAGAAAAGATTAGTCGTCAGTTGCAATTAGAAAATATCATTCGTATTTTTTTGTTATTACTTGTTGGTAATTGATGGAATTGAACAACGGATTGCGAAAGCACATATCGTGCCAGTTTTGCTGGCGCGTTTCACCGCTCGTTCCATTCTCCATTTTGCAATCGCATAGTGAGTCTCCGATTATAGATGTGCCATCGGTATGTGCGCACTAATGAATGTGAAATGCCATCAAATGTGGACACTTTAAATTAGCTTTCGACTTTCTTCCTCAAACGTTTAAATTAGCATTTCGTTTCGCTCTTTTGACATTCGTATGGTAAATGAGCGAAGTTGGCGCCGTTATCGACATGAATGCTCTAAACTAGAGCGAAATTCATCGATGAAATAATCGAAGAATGCAAAACGTCAACAAATGTGAATCGCTATTTTTCGCGCTAACCACTACAAAATATTATTAAGCGGACAGTAATACATTTCATTCTATACAATTATGTCAACGTTATCAGTTCTGACAGCTTTGAGAGGTCTGAAGCTATTAAAATCCAGAAGTAAATTAACCTCAATGCAAATAGACTGAGATGAGTCTCACTAACCACTCTAAAGCTATATACATATACATATATATATATATATATATATATATATATATATATATATATATATATATATATATATATATATATATATATATATATTTGGATCAAATCTAACTGCTCACAGTCGAGATATCTACGACCACCTGTAACTCCTCCAACTGTAATTCTTCTATCCAATATAGTTACTTTTCTTCAAAATACTGTGAAAAGCTTACACCGAAAAATGACTAAACGAAGTCGTCACCCGGGCATGTTTTCGATTGCGCGAAAGCATTTTTTTTTCACATAGTTAACGTATTTATTCCTAAATGAACGAGAAAATGTGAAAAATCCGTCTTGGATTATAAACCTAATCCAGAAAATTATTAAGCCTAAAACCCTACAATTTCACCATTAGAGTTTAGGCGATGGCTATGCCTAAGAAAACAGCACTCACAATCATCGATAGAGTTCGTTAGGTCGGATTATCGAATTGAATATTCACGCTATCAAGCTCCTCAAACTTTTAACCAGCAAAATTTTATACATACCTGGAATGGTTCAGCGATTTTGATATCACTATATTGGAAAACAGCTGATGTACCGAGCTTGAATTTGTGAATGCTGGCATGTATTGAAACATGGAAGAGGTAACTAAGTGGGGAAAAGCGGAAAGGGAACGAAGAGGGGAGGCAAGCAATGAAAAAAAAATGGAATTTTTTGGGGAAAAACAAGGGGATTACATTGTAAAGTGAGAAAATCCCGCCATCTTCTCAAAAAAAAAAAGAAATATAGTCTTTCAGAGTAAAACTCATCAAAATTTGAGAAATTTCATTTTTCAGTTGTAAAAATTTTCAGTTATCGGAATTTTAACTTTTTAAAGTAGTTTTGATTTCGTCAGCATCTCTTCCTCGCCCTATTCGATTGGCCAAAAAGAGTCACTTGAAAATTTTGAATGTCAAATAGCAAATTATCCATCCTCCAAATTTATAGCTCCCCCCTCCTCATCAATTTGAGCATCTAGTGAAACATTCTCAGTAAGCGTTCAGAAAACGCCACCACCCATCAAGCAATAGAAAATGAAATCTGAACAACTCCCGCAAGAAAATGCGACTTAAATACAGCATTAATATCAATAGATATAAAGCGAGAACAAAAAACAATGTTTACACTGTTGAATGTGTATTCAAAAACTGTATCATTTAAATGCACATAACATAGATGTGTATTAAACACTAAACAAATGAACACATATCTATCTCTAGAGGAAATATTTTAATAAATATTTTTTGATTCAAAAATAGACATTCAACTTAGTAAGAATTCAAAAAAAAACGAACTGCTATAGATACAGCAACAGATTGAACTCAGCTAAAAAGTAGACAGAGAAGTAACTCTTCGTTTACGAAAACTACCGTAAACATTTGAAAAATACGAAAAATTACCGTAATCAGGTGTTTACCGTAATTGTAGTTTTCATAAAACTATTAGAGACGGAAAAATAAACTTCTCATACCTTAAAATATTTAGTAATCTTGAAAAGCTACAAAAAAAATCGCATCCTGGAAAATAGTGTAGGAAATAATTTCCGGAACCTGAAATATCCGTATAAAGCCACGTGTTGGTGAACATTGGTCTATCAATATCAAGTACTGTCGCCTTAAACTTATTGAATCGAAAGCCCTCTATCAACAGACATGAGGTTACCAAAATTAATACATTTCATCACTGAAATGCTACTCAAACTTGAAATAAAACATAGATGAGGTCAAACTTCAAGTTCTACTTCAGGCTACAAATCAAAATTTTGCGTATAAATGATGCATACTGGAAACATTAGATCAATTGACGGTTACCGTAGAATGATAAAATGATGAATTAGTATGAGAGTGGGGGAAGTGTGTTTGCTCGCAAAAGCGTTGCACTTGAGCTCTCTCATTTATGAAGGCTTCACAGTGGATAAACAAAGGCAACGTAATTGAATCGCGAGATGCGCTCCCACATGAGAATGCAATGAACGTCACACAGATGCACATCACTGCACACATACACACACACGCACGCACAGACGGACATAATGTACATATAAACTCACATACACGAATGCATATGTGCACACAGACAGACATACGCAGACACAGACAAACACAGTGACGATCAATTATGGGGATACCTTAAAGAGCTTCTATGAAATAATGAATGCACTTGCATAATACTGTGTTCTGGATCATGGAACTATAATTTTGTATCGCTCAAATAAATCCCTTAAACTACAATCCTCAAGATTCCAGAAGAATTTCTTGCATCAATTCTCGAATAATCGTTTCCAGAACAAATCCCAACAGAACTGATACATACAGTAAGCGATTCATAAGCCTCTATATAAGAGAAATCAGGCCATTAAATCAGCGCTGTATGAAAACGATAATTATTACGCTAATGTCAAATTCCAGCAGCATAACAATAAATGTTAATTCATAGACTCATTCAGCATCCTCTACCCCACCTTCCCCTTATCCCCAAATCGAAATCCCCGCTTTCCTAGAACTCTTATTGCCTAGAAACTTTCCCGCATGCGTTGACGTTTACAGTTCTTATGTCTATTGATGTAATTGACGAACAATTAGTTCTGGCACCTACATATAGGTATGGGTCTATCTGGCCTTTATCTATAAATCGAGATCACGATCGTCAATCTCGATTTCCAACTAAATGGTGGAAAAGAGCAAGCCGTCTCGGCGACGACAACAACTCAATCTTCATGTGACAAGTCATCGAATGCAGATATAAAAGACTACGATAAACGCAATCATAGATGCATTATTTTTAAATTGTTTAGTCTCATTTCGTTCTCATATATTCCCTTGTCATTATCTCGTATCTCAAAAATGTCACATAAAAATGACGTCAATTTTTTTAAACAATTTTATACTTTCATACAAAATGATCGATATTGTTGTAATCAAATATGCAACTAGTACTAATCTATACCACCGTAATCATGTAAACAATCATTTCAAGACCAATTAGACATGTTGTCTGCTTCTAATATAATACAGCATCAAAAATAAATGCCAATTAGTAAGCGATCTTATCAAATTATAGGATATTTGTCATTCCCTCGAAGCGTTGAGAAGTATCATGAACAGCTCTGCTTGCTCGAACAGTGGATACCTTTAAAATGGCAATCAAAAAAGCGCAAATTGCGTTTTTTAATTTCACCATATTTGCTCAAAATGAGCACTTATACCTTTTGTTTTACATGCGTCGGTTACTCTTCAATTAGTGAGAGAAATAACATTTTTATTAAAAATTGGCTAATTCTTTCACATCGGTGATATATTACAACAGGCAAAAAAGTTTTTTTTTTGGAGGGGGGGGGGGGATAATACTTCGAAATGTTTTGCTAAAAAAGGAAAGTATTCATACTGCTAAGACCAGTCGCTAATAGCTTTAAAAAATTGTATGAGTAGAAAAAAAAAGCATTTATATTATTCCAATCTCATTATCGCATCAATGATGGTATAAAAATGTGCTAAATGTAATGTTATCAATATAACACTATATATTACTAGTAGTAAAATAATGTTTCATGTTATTTCATAACTTCTTATATAAGAAAAGTATGTGTTATAGATAGCATAAATGTGTTATAATAATGCCCAATTTCTAGCACTTGAGTTAATTAAACGACACTCATAATAGGCCTCACTAACAGCAAAATTTGTAACTTTACGAAGTGAATAGATTCGGAATTTTCATAAGACAGACAACTATGAGCACGACAATGCATAAAAGTAACGCTGAAACTAAGGAAGTTGTCACTGAATGATGATGGACATACTCCTCGTAAATGAAATCACAACGATTCACCTATCGGGTTCACCATCAACAACAATAAAATCTGAATGATTCTGATGAATTCATTATATGCTGCCTATCATGTATTTGCATAACTCGGGGATTATGTGAAAAAAAAAATTGAACTAAAATGTAAGAAATTTTCATATTTGGTGTAAATAGCTGTAATAAAGTACTCTGTAGTCATGGTATAGTTCGCGTTTTCGTATTCAAATAATTCTCAAACGCTGCATTTTTTTTAAAATTCTTCATCAATTATTGTCGTATATAAAACATTAAATAGAATAAGACTCAACAAAATTCGAACTGAATGAAATGTAAAAATGTTCTTAACAATAAAATACAACTGATATAGTCGAAAATGATATAAATGTGATTTCTTCTATGTCATTCTAGCTGCTAATGTTGTCAACGAGGAGGGAATACTAATGAGTATTCACGACATATCATATTACTAACGGATCGACGAATCACTGCAACAAAAATCATTGCCAGAATTTCGCATTCATATCGAACATTATTCACTATAGAAATTTTAGAATCATTTATCGAATATTCGCGTCGAACATTTTTATTTCCAAAATTATTTATGTAAAAAATTTCAATTATGCGGAAATTTTTCGGTTAATCTAAATGATAATTGAAAAAAAAAAAAATCTTTGCAAAATATTCACTCAAATTTCTTCAATTTCTATTAACCAGTTTATTTTATAGCTTCCAAAATATCTACGCATCGTCTAGGTATTATTCTAAGTATGAAAAAAAACAACATTAATATTTAAGAGTCCTCCAGATATTGCTCTCTTTGAGCCTTAATGCACAGACAGCGAACCTCGTGCTTTATGTCTACAAATATGTAGCTGTAGGCAATTCCATAAGCGTAGCTATTGTCCCATGAACGAACTAAGCAATTACGAGTTACCAGCTTTAGAAACTTTCTTCATATCATTGTAGATAAAAAATTGCGCGATATTTACTAACAGGTGCAAGCAGTATGGGAAATATATAGTTATATATAGTACAGAAATATACTCTATCTTATGCCTGTATACATTATATATATATATATATATATATATATATATATATATATATATATATATATATATATATATATCCAAAAGGAAATGCAAAATTTAATGTGAAATGAATACTTAATGACGTTCTATATATTCGGAAGAATAGAAATGAAGAGAAATAATTCGCTAAACAATTGAACGAAAATGTCTTCGCAGGAGGTGAGCGAAAGATAAATAAACTTTATAATTATTATTATGGAACAAGAAAAGTGGAATAGTTGATTGCGATAGTTATATTTAATACACTTTTTCGATTTAATATTAAAAATTCATAAATTTTTCATTTGAAAGATTATAATTTCTTTAAAGATATTGTTAGGTTTGAAATTTTCGAAGATTTTCAACATCCTCATGTTTGGAAAATTTTCAAGAAGGAAACGACATACAAATTGACCGAAAATTCTTAAACGGTGTGAAAAAAATTTTATGAAAGAGCGGCATGACTGAGAGTAATATTTGAAAAGAAAACGAGGAGGAAGCATTCTCACCTTCCAAAATCTTTTCCTTATCAAATCAATTAATTAGCTTTTCATTAAAGATGCGATCAACGTATGATGACCCATTAAACAGAATGCATAGCGGAAAAAAACGACGAGATGCTACTTTAAAAAAATTTAGTCGAGATTTTTTTTTGTACCTAATACGAAAAAGTTATGAGCTTTTAGCTAGCTGTAAATTTTATAAGTAAAAGATATATGAAGTTGAAGATAGAGAGATTAAAGTGAAAAGTTCTACGAAATATTTAAATAAGTGAAAAAAATGGAGTATTTTCCAGGAGATCGTTCCGTAGAAACTTATTTTCAAACTCAGAAAAAAAATTTATAAGAAAATAATTAGCTTTAAGTTCTAAGCAAGCATGGAATCAGCGTAGCAGTTTCCTTTGGGATTTCTAAAGAAGAGGAATGTCGTGGCTTTCTATTCTTTGAAAAAGTGAATTTTCAACACTCATTTTTTTCCACCTCTCATCTATTGGAAACGAGTATGAAATATTTAGTACAAGTGGTATTGAATGAAAATCACTCATTATGTAAGTAGTTCAGTTTCAGAGCAAGTTGAAGATGAATAGTGAATAAATGGTTGTTGAAATTTCCCATTTGAATATTAGCTCTCATGACCTGCAGCATTCAGTGACACTACTATTTAAAAAATCTGTCTAATGAATGATTTTTATGAATTGAAAATAATCTAATAGCATTATTCAACAGATTTCTTAAATTATAGCAGACGATTTATTTTTTCATTGATAATGAAAATAAAGATGTGTTGATTAGTTATTTATTAATATTTGTTTTTTAAAAAAATAGAAGAATTTTTTACGAAAACATTCTCATCTATTCGTAATATAAAATGTTGAAAAAAAATTTTTTTGAATAAATTTCACGTAAAAGAATAAAATAAAAATGTTTAGAAAAAGAGAAAGAAAAATTTTACAAAAACGTGGATGCTTTTCATGGTCGAATAATGGTAACACAGCTAACAATGCAATATCCGCTAATAATGTGAAAATGGAATACGTTCAGCAATCAATGAAGATTTTTTGCGGAATTTTTCGTTCAGGCGAAACGCTCAGAAATTTGCATTTTCGAGGAGAAATATGGAAATTGAGAGACGTTTCTTAGTTTAGAAATTAAAAATAAAAAGTCTGCAATGGTGTAATTGAGAAATAGATGTTAGAAAATTTTTTAAAAAATAATTAAAAAAACAATTAATTTAAATAATAATCAATTGTGCAATATTCTCAAGAAATATTAAAATGATACATATAGCATTAGTGCAATATCATTTCAAATACTCATTCCATTAAAAAAAAAAAAAAAAAAAAAAAAAACTTATTACGAAAAAGTTGCAAAAATTAGCAACAATATAGGTATTATCATGAATAAGATAATAAGATATTTCATTTTAGAGCAACTCACCAATAAAATAACAACAGATAAATGCAAAAGCACAATAAGACCTCATAATACAGCGTAAAACATTTCAGTCTCCTATAAAATTTCCATTGTATATGTGTAAATAATTGAATATTCAAATTTGTTATTATTTCATTATTTATGCAAATGAAATGCATTCTCATATCTCAATAGAAACCATCAATCCGACAGTGTCGAAGCTAATCTAAAGCTTTGCTTTGTTCGTTAATCTTTGAACATAAAAATGGGATTTAAAGGACGAAAAAGCGAACAACTAAACGACGGATTAAGAGCTATCGTTTAGCTCAAAAATATGAGCGAATCGCGAACGATATAATAATAAAAAAGTGGCGAGCAATACTTTCGTAATAAACACAAATGGCGTATATATGAAAATAATGCAAGAAAAAAAGATTTTTTTTCAAAGCACTCACCTCACCATTCGCCTCATTCTCGCTATTGTTCGTCGAAAAACCCGATCCACGTAGGCGTTTATCCGTTTTCAGCTCTTGATGAGTGGAAAATTGACAAAAAATTGTCCTGAAATTACAATATTATTATTAAACAAATATGCAGAGAAAAATTGCATTTCAACGATCCGCTTCCATTAGTCATTAAAATTTGCAGTCTGATGAGTGCAGAGGAAGACCAGTGAATAGAACAGCATCTTATATAGAGTCGGTGATCGCCCCTCTAGATAGTTGGTGAGTAGATTTTTTTGGAAGCTATATATAGATTCCAGATCCGACAATCAGACGTCAAACAACAAAATGACAAACGCAAAGTAAGCGTGTTTGGTAATGATCTGATAAATCGGTAAATGCACTGGTGAGTAATGGAAATTTTACAGCAATTTTTCTCACTCTTGCTTCGTCAATGAATAGCAAAAGAAAAGCTAATTTCACCTTTCAGGCCAATTGTTGGATGACAAGAATTCATTATATATAATATTAACTTAAAACCTTTGCAAAAATGAATTTAAAAAATTCAACATTAAGGAAGAGTAGTAATAAATAATTAACACTTTGAACTTCTAATGAATTTAAAACCGATCACATCCATACGAATCTTGGTGAAAACGAAAACCTTCATTAAGTAACCATAAGAGAAACGTCGTTATGTTCAAATGCCAAAATAACTGTGCTCAGTGGCACTTCAACATCGATTTATTATCGTTGTTATGTTGTCGTTAACTATGAATATCAGCATCATTAAGTAAGTAGAGCGATTTTATAATTCATTGTGATCTGCACTTCGAAAAAAAAACGTATAGATGAAACGGCCTCTATTATTCGATTAGACGAATATATTCAATTTTGCGTTATTAATAAAATAGTTCAATTTTCAGTGAATTTAATTTATTTTCAGTAAAAAAGATGTGGAGGGGAAAACGAAATAATTCAGATTGGTTAATTCAAGCGTAAAAAAATTTGTAGAACAATTCAAATTCAACTCCTCAAATGAAAGGTTCCCCATGGTAATACAAGAGAAGCAGGATGAAATAAGTAGCCTTTAGTGCTTACCTGTCTCTAATGGCCACCGGGCAAGCTAACGACATTGTGACCAATGTTTGCGCACCTTGCTCCTCCTCATATTCCACGAATGCCTACAATGATCTCATCCAGGTTAGAGCGTTATTTAGTTACTTGATATATAAACAGTTAAAAAGATTTATTAATGTTTTGACAAAAAAAGACCTTTATTATCTCACCGTCTCGTGACGGTTGAATATTTTTAATTTTTGAATTTCAACTAGAAAATTTGAGTGATACGATTTCCATTCATAGAATAGAACCTCGGAAAGGTGGACGATCCTTAAACACGTCTCTTCACGAAGAGATGGAGGGATCGTCAAAGCGATCATGCATTATAATCAGGCGTTGAATAATCCAATCCGCGGATGAACATTTCAATTCGTTACCTATTTATATTTATAATAAACTCAAAACATAATGCTGTAGCGAAAATTTATTTTATTTCAAAAGAAAAAAAGGTGTTACTAAAAAAAAAAATTCAGAGAAAAATATGCTGAAAACGTCGAACAAATTTTTTTCAATGAAAATAATAAGAAAAAAAAACATCGTAATTGATTAGAAAATGATGCTTTGCCAATAAATCTATTACATTTTTCAATTCTTTTCATTACCAATTTTAGGATTGCTATTATTGCCCATAAAGAGGTAAATAATAATTCCAATAGAGAAGCTGTCTCATAAAACTATTCCATACAGCAGTTGAAGTTATTTGAGGACAAAAATTCGACACAACCTATAAAATTATCACGAGTATAGGTGAAAATTGTTTCTTAAAGTGCAAAATTTCCGCAAAAATTTAATTTTATTTCAAGGATAGTAATAATTTATCGATTTTTTTTTCAATTTCTCTATAAAAATGAAAAATGGAAAAACGATTTTTCAAATCACCAACAAATATATTCTATACTCATTTCGTAACTCTCTTTCAATTTATATAAATTCTCTCATCAATTGTTGAAAAGTTTTCGTTGCAAGAATAATCTTTAAGCAACGATTTCTATATAAGGAATAATGAGATACTCGCGTAGGAAAATAATTCGATCAGCGGAATAAATAAAAATAAAAATAAAAAGCATTTCAAATAAAAAATTTACCTGATTTTTACCTTTGAGCATCAAATAGTTGACAAGTTTTCCGTAAGGCATACAAAAATGTAGCAACTCAAGTTCAGTCATATCCGACGGTATATTCCTTAAATGAACAACTTTCGAAGGACGTTGACCATTTAGAGATGCAGTCGACGTACTAGCTGCCATTGCAGGAACACCTTAATGAGAAAATTGAATCTTTTTCAGCATTAAAAAATTTCAATATTTCTCTTTGTTTATTTCACACCTTTGCGTGAGCGCATTTTCAATGCACATGTAATGCCTTTGCAACATAAGATTCCCCTCAATTCAATCGTCCGTAGAGTGCAAGCTTTCCAATTCACTCGAACCAATAATCTCTAACAGACTTTTTTTTTGTAAAAAAAATGAATTAATTAATAAATTGAATAATTGAAAGACCTCTCCATCAAACACCTCTTCCAAGTTTTTAATCCACATAAATTCCAATTTATAAGATAAACGAAATCTACTTTTAAAAAGTTTTTTTTCCGTGATGGAATAGAATTTTTTTGCTGCACTATTCACTGTAACACAACTTGAAATTTCAATAAGAATTACTTTTTCATAATCGTAATGCAAAATTTTCATTCATTCTTATAGTTGAATATAAAAAATTTTACTAGATTCAGTGGGCAATAAAATTGCGTAATTAAATAAAAGTATCGATGAACAAAGTATCCAATAAATAAGCAATCTATAATAGATGTTGAAGTGAAAATTTTGCCACCGTATTTTGCTTTTTTACTTATCATAAATTTCATTAAGAAAAATAAAATTTGAATGTCATTTTTCTTTTCGTATACACTTTCAAATAAATTCGCAAAATTCCTTAAGGATAAAAATTTCCATTTGGCAATCTAATGTCAGTATTGCTAAGGTTCTATTAGAGCCGTACAAGTTTTCCCATCAATTCAATCTTCGATTTTTAGTGTTTTCCTTTATTCTGTTACGTAGAAAATTTAGAGGTTGACAATGAGTGAATATCATATTTGTACACGTTTATGACCTTATTGAATTTAAATTTCTGCACTAATTTTATATTTAAAAATTGGAAATAAAAAGTCGAAACAGAATTTCAACAAAGTGGTAAAATTTTTCGAACCGGCTAAACTTGGAGCTTGAGAAATGATTGGTGGATTTGTGAGAAATTGATTGTTGGCGAGTGCGACCGCCGAAAGTATATGTTGTTGCGCCTGAGGTAAGACCATACCAGTCGGGACAAGCGTCAATGATGTGTCCAGCTTTGCCTGAAATTCCTCTAATCCTTAATGTATCTTCAAGTTGAACTCTTCCATAGTTCCAATTGAAATCTAGGCATGCAGTAGGCGATATTCTCAACTAAGAATTATTGTGATGCATAGCTTTTTTAATTGCCATGATATGACAAAAATCAAAGAATGACGTCATATAGATGGTATTGGACCTCACGTGCCGTTTCTTGAAAAGAACGACCTCAAAGAGTATGCCTCGATAGATAATAAAACGTGAACTCTGGATATACTCGAACATTCTTAAATATATCAATGCACAACAGTTCACAATACGCTCACCTTTTTAGCGTCGCTATCAACTGTCAAGCCTGGAAGACCGGCTGCAAGTAGGCCTCCCCCATTTGTATGTAGAGGAGCAAATAGGTCGTCGGGACCACGCTGAAATTAAGCAAGTTACGATGAAGATGACCACAACGTTTGTGACAATATATATATATATATATATTGTAATCAGGAGCAATGCAAAGGTTAGTGCAAAGAGAGGTTCAAATACGCGGTCAGGTTTTGTGATGTAGGAAAACTTAGTTTAGCTACCACGCTTATTAAGTTTGAATGGTAAGCGCTCGCTCAAAAAAAAAAGACAAAAAACCAAGCTGTCAGCCAAAAAACTTTCAAATCCTCCTGATTACAAATATGAAGAAAAACCATTTAAAAGTTTTAATCGGCCCGGAAATTTTTCCAATGACAGAATCAAAGTTTTCCTCATTGAAAAAAAAGAGAAATATTTTTCGGATTGAAAAACAATCATCCAAAAAATTTAACCAAGTCCGATATCTCAATAAATTGAAATCATGTACGAATTATTTCAAGGAATCAAGAATTTTCATAAGCAATAGCTATGCACAATGATCAATAGATTTTGCACTATGATATATTTCATTCCATTTTTCTCATAAAATTCCACCAAATTTTATGTAAATTCTATGCAATACGCAATAAACAAATAAAACATTTACAGCTATTCGTTCATCGACCAACATCTATGTAGAAGTTCTGTTGTCAACATATTTGTAAAATTATCAAAATTATCATTAAAAATGTTGACAGCTTTTGATAGTAAATATTTTTTCATAAACCGGTGAAAAAATTTACATTTTTGCAACCTTTAATGCTTCATTTAGGCCTTATATGAATTTTTGCAGATTTTAATAAATTCCTCGAATTTTTCTCGAAAAACTGTCAACTCAGGCATTAATACTCGTATATCATAGGAAAAAAGGTTTCTTGGAAATAACATTCACTATAAAGTTGAAAAAGAAGTATGTTATTGCAAAACATTTGCATTAGTATATGCTAAACTCATGCTTTAGATAAAATTCAAGTGAGATCATCAAAATATTCTAACTAACAACTAGTTCTTATTAAATTAGAAATATTTAAATAAAATATTCGGGTTTTGAGTGCGGCGAAATAAAGAACAAAACGCAATTAGAAGACAAATTACCATGCAGATATCACTGAAAGCAAAAAACACAAAAATAGATTTGCACAAGAAAGTTGCAGGAATCAGCCATGTACACCGGAAAAAAAAAGACTTTCTAATCGCTAAATTTGCATATTCACGCATGTATTGAGCTCAGACCAATATTAAATATGCAAAGATGGTGTTCTGATCGATTTTCTGGATATCGCCTTACGTTCACATTGTCTTCGTTGTTCTATCGTTTCAAAAACGACACAATCTGGTGTACCATTTGATGTCTTATGCTTGAGGCGTGAGATTAAATATTAAAAGTCAATAGGCATAATATTGCACTCTTCGAGTATGTTGACAAATACGATAGCATATGACAGCTGGCTTATAATTATCATTTGTTAATCTCTAGATAACACACGATTGACATATATTATTTTCTTTAAATTCCCTCCTCTTCAATATCAACTTGCTGATAATCACCAAAGAGTAATCGACTGTGGATTTTATTGGGAAAAGCTGCAGCTTAAAACAGATCTTAATCAGTAATTATTAGCTCCTTTTAATATGAGGTTATTCTCACTCTAAAAATTCAAAGATAGTGATAAACTTAACGGAGTCATTTCCGATTTTTTATGATATATGTATGGAAAATTGTATGTTAAATACGATTCCCTATCTTAGACGAAAAATAGTGAATTTTTTTTTTCATCTGAGAAAACCTTAATATTTTTTTTTGAATGAAACACAAATGAAGAGAAAAGAAATAAAATAAAAAAATCCATCGAAAATATATCAATGCACCGAAAAAACCAAAGAAGGATATATAACGGAAGTAGAAAAAACATGCAAAATGGATGAGAGAGGTAAGCTCGTCAACAACGATTGCAAAGCTAATTGAGTATTGTAATGAACTCGTCGAATTCTAATAAAATTTAGGATAGAAATAACATCAACTTTAAGATCGGTCCATAGAACTTTTAGAAATATGGCAGGTGGTAAAATATTTCTTAAACCAACTTTTTGTAAATTCATCGAAAATTTATCAAACGCTACGCTAAAAGAAAATCCATCAAATGGAGAAATGAATGGAGCAAGAATTTAATGCAAAAACCGGATAGCAGTTTTAAACTGCTGCACTTCAAAATCGAGGAAGAAGACGGTAGTAGATAGGGTAGGGGGTGCTAGTGGTTGTTGTACGGTAATCTGAATGCAGTAAAATGTTCACAGCGCATCTGTCGTATTTATCGATCGAAAAAACGATCAGATGGCGCCAAATTTAGCGAGGATCCTCAGCCATCTAAAGTCTTCCCCCTTCTGTTTTAACTAAAACTTCAAAAGTTTCTTTAGATGAAACAGCTTAGACCATTTCCTTCAACTGCAAATATTTCTCGACAATTAAAATCCTCCAGTGAGCTGCAAATTAAAACCATCTACTGTTTTTGTAGTCAATGACGTGGAAATACGTCATGAAAATCCAACTGCGTTAAAACATGTCATTAAGACCACGGATAAGCTTCACGACACGTTAACGTACAATACTTAATCAAAGCATTAGTGATAGAATATAAGCACCAGCTGATGATATCCGATGCTGCTTGCCCAGCCGATTGGCAGTCTCTAAATTTAGTCTGTTGAACAAGTTTGACGGCTACTTTGAATTCATTACGTGAAATGAAATGGTCTGAAATTTTCAAATTCTCATTACAGCCTCAAAAATATGCGGGGCCATCTCCCAAATTCACAAATTGCAACGGGGAAAATTTCCATGGATATGGGAGGTGTTATTTAACGCCCTCATTGAAAATATAAGTATATCACACCGCTCAAGCCGTAAGCAATAAATTCTTCATTATACTAAGAACGTATCTATTTCCTCTCTTTCTTCAGATTTCTATTTTAGCGACCTTAATATCGGTACATTTACTTACATTTTATAGCATCATTTTACTTTGTAATATCGAAATAATTTTAAAATATTTTAGTGCATTAATGCTTTCACAAGCTGAGAAATATTCAGCGAAAACTTCGCTGTAAAAAATCCAACACTGTAATTACTATTCTCTTCTATGACGAGAATCCATTATAAATATTTGCGTAAATTTAGCTTGGACAAATAGTATTCACAAATTTGCCATCCATTAAGTGAATGGTTCATATAATAAACGATTATGCATGTTGCTTGATGCAGAACTAAACCTTAAATTTCAAAAAAAAAAAAAAAATCGAAAAACCAATGAATCCAAATAGAGAATGCAACAATGAGGAGTTCGATGATTTATTTATGACTCATAGACACCTGATATGAACTCACCTTCATAAACAACGTTTAATGCGAACGGTTACAATAGGAAGATAGAAAATCGACATTAAAATGTCGAGAATAAGGGGAGAATAGCGTTCGTGATGTGCTTGTCATTTGCAACGTATCAACAACACAAATGAATCAGCAATGCTTCATCAACGTGTCTGCGTGATGATTCTGGTCTACGGTGATACATTTGCTCATATCTGTGTGTGGTATGCCACTTTATGCTCATTGTTCTCTTTGTTTATATATACTTTCCCATTAAGTGGCTTTTCCCCCTCCACTTTTCTCTTTTCTAAATAGCCAATCTTCAACTAAGCAATTAAAAAACTTCCCTCATCTTATTTTCGAAAGTCCTCACAAGTGGAATGGTAGGTGATTCATGCACATCGCTGCTTACAGAATTGACAGTTACCGCGGATAGTGCCAAGATTATAAATTTATGTGACGGTATGAGGTGTAAGGCGCGAGAAAGGTGCACGAAGACAGTTTTAGTAGACCCCCCCCCTCCCCGCCCTTCATTTAATCATCTTATTCGCTTTCGGCATTGAAGAAGTGAAAATCATTACAAATAGAGGCGAAGTTTTTATAGACACTATAAGCCGAATATCTATTTATTCGTGTATTACATATACAATTCTATAGAGGTAAAACAGCCTAATTCAATTAAACTTGATTGCAACGGAAAGTTCTATCAACCGACTCTAATGACTCTCATTTAATTACTGCATTCTACAAATCTGAGATCGTTATATAAGAATATATGTTTTGAATATAGTAATTCCCAAATTATTTCGGAAAAATAAAAACCGAAATTTTTTTTCGTGGTATTATTCCGTCATAAATACTGTAATTATTCGAATTTTCCAATAGTAAATCTGCAAAATTGCAAACTAAGAATAAATTAAGAAATATATTATAGGTGCTAATATTATAGTTATGATCAAAAAATTTCATTATTTGCTAACAAATAGTAAATGCTGTTAACATATTGCATTTTTATATTTTAATCAGGCCAATCTTTAATACAAACATAAAAATCTCTACATAATTTCTATTCTAAAGTCGATTTGTTCTTTTTATAGTCCATCTAGTGCACAAAACATAAAAACCATCCGGTTAAAAAAATTGAAGTACATTAAATGTCTATAATGTCTTTCAGATTTCTATATGATTGTGGAAAATGATAAATGAAATTCGTTTATGATGTATGTTATTAGTTGCTAAATTTTATAACTTCAGCTCCTACAGTTCCTGTGTTGAAATCATCGAAATAATAGATAAAGGGATCTATGCATTTCCATATGCAAATGAGCAAGGGAATATAAGTGCCAAGTAGATATCGCAATAAAATGTTTTTTGCATAGTAAAATATGCAAATTACGATTGCGTACAATAAACAAATATCGATCTGACTATCATTTTCGCGGTAATCCTCAACTGTCAATATGAGGTTATTTAAATGAAGAAATCAAACTCGGCCTAAAGGTGAGTAATGTAGAAAATTTTTCAAAAGATAATAATATTCTGCAATATAGGATCGCGTTTCCGCATAGATTACAGCATTTCGAACTTTTTTTTAGACAAAGAAAATAAACAATAATACTAGGCGTGGATTTTTCAGCGTTTTTTCTGGATTTTTTTTTTGTTGTTGAATAAAAATGATAGGAAATAATCCAGAGATTTACAACGTAGCGTTTTGTATACAAGGATATAACAATTTATTGTTGATTTCAGATTCGATTTATGAGACTTTTTTGATAGTCCGATTGAAGCGACAATTGTTAGAAGAAAAAAAGAGAAAAATAGTGATTCCAGATATAAAATTGCGAAAGACAATAAAAACGACATCGGAACAAAGCTCAAGCAGCGAGCAAGTATACTTGGTAATTGTAATTAAGCCGTTTTGAATGGATAGTCCTCATTAGAATGAAATTGCTGGATGAAGGCATCTTTACAGAAGGGTGGAAGAGCTAGGTAAAGAGGGATTACGGTTCTATGGCGAAAATATATGAGTAAACCTTGTCCATTAATCTTATATTTCCACCAATATCACTATGTCATTAGTCGTTCGTTTTATGCGCACTTCGTGAAAAATAAAAAAAAAATTCATGCTAATTGATATCGCAATATTCAGAAATGATTTCACCATCTTCTTCATTGAATCAGATTTTCTTAGACAATCTTGGCGCAAAATATTTTAAATATCATTTCTAAAAATCTAATTTTAGAGGTGCCAAAATCTCCTTTTAGCTAAATTTTTGCTCGAGACGAATTCCACAATATAGAAATTCCGAAACTGTTATGGTAAAAATGAAGCTATCATAGCTGAGAAAGTAAATCTAATATATTCGAAAATAGATAATGATATCAGGTAATATTACGTTATATATCATATATCATAGCTAAAGTAAAAGGGAAATATTTTGCAACCATATTAAAAATATAAGAAATTAACGTTCACCTTTCATAACACTTGATAAATAACAAATATAAATAATAAAATATTTAGTGAACTAAAAAGAAATAATGTGATCATTGTATGCAGTAAAAATTTCTGAATATTCAAAGGTGAATACAAAAAATTTAGTCAATATTAAGTACAAAGGAAAATGTATAAAGTGTATTCTACAAACTATATATTATATGCGCCGATGAATGAGTAGAGAATGTTATGATACATCGAACGTTCCCAACGTTCCCCATCCCTCATTACCTTCCCCCATCCTCGAAACGACGTGGTTCAGAAACATCTTCAATTTACAAACAACTTTAGAACCTATATTCGACCATCAACAAATCCACGAACACATAAATCAGAACCCCCAATGATTCACTTTATATTCACTTTTTATTTTTTGTACTAAAGTATAAGAAATAATGAATATTACAACGACGGTAGGCTTATTGCGTTCTCGAAAACGAAAAATGAACGAGGTGTTCGTCAAAGACAGAAGTAGAGTATGAATAACAAATGCAATTAGAACGAAAGGAAATGACATATTTTTCCTCCACTTTTTTTGAGTGAACAAAATCGAATTAAACAAAATTTAGAGCCTAAGATTCATGAAGTACATTTCCTACGCTATTTCATCAAGTAAACGAAATTATTAGCGAAGCGATTAGTGAGCATTTTTGAGATTTCGATCATCTAACCATCGGCTGCTAAATTATCAATCAAAAATGATTATACAAAATAAGACCTCTATATTTTAGATAACTCAAATATTCGCAGAATTCAACAGCAGAATAAAAAACATTTTTCTCTTACCCAATGATGCACAGATGAAAAATCAATCAATGTTTAATGCATACAATTTTTTTCACCTTGAAATGTCCGTAACTCCTTTCGAAATTAATGGATCGAAGTGAGAAAAAAAAAAGGTAAAGGAGTCTTACTATGGTGGTCATTATGACTATCAAATTTTCGATTCTACATTCGGCATCTTTGGTGGATTGTGAATTGAAGCTGCCAGGTAAATGGAAATGGCTTAAAGCTACCAGACGGGATGAAACAAGACAGGTAATCAGACAGGTAAATGTGTAGACAAGCATAGGTACTAATATGTTCCAATATTATGCTCTTTTAAGCGAATCACCAATTTAAAAAAAAATTGAATGTTGCAAACATTGAATGATGTGAGGAATTCCTCATTTTTTCGTAAATTTATTTTTAATTTTAGCAATTAATGAAAATCTTACTTCCAGAAAAATTCGAGGAAAATTTAACCGCAAAAATGGATTGAAAATAAAGCACCATTAGAGCTAATAACTTAGAGAATGATTGCATATGCGTATTAAGCAATAAATATTAGATTGAAATAACAAAAGAAAGATGAGATTAGTGAGAGTATCATATCGATAAATGAGAAATGAAATTTTGAAATTCATTTGAAACAAAGATTCAACTTCCGGTTTAGATCACAACCTAAACGAGAACGGGCAACTTCTTGCAAAATAGTAACTCTCATGTAGGAAGTGTTCATGAGGACTGTCTGTTGCTAGAAAGTATCCCTTTTTTTGCAGTGAGAGCTTTCTTCCTCAAGGATGTCTAAAGGTTTATAGATCCTGATGGGAGATCGCCTCGATGTTGCTCAAATGAAATTCAAAAATTTTTTAATTGAGGAATGTTTTGTGATCCGATAGTGGGTGATCATAATCTAATCACACTTGTAACATTTATGTGTTATAAAAATTAGAAAAAAAAAATATAAATTTGAAGCAAGCAACAGCAATATGGCAATTTGTTTTACAAGAAAATTTCAACTGCTCAAGATTGGCAATGAAAACATAAAGCTATCGCCGCATTACGCTAGTCGATCAATTATTTTAATTTTCATAGACGCATAAGAGGCTAAGCATACCAAACCTCCAAAAGTTTAAGCTCAATAACACATGTACGAGTATTAAAGATAACAAAATATCTGTCGTTATAACACATTTCCTCGTTACATTTAATGCTTAACATATGCTATAATTTTAGAGAAATTCGACTGTGCAAAATTTGATATATTTGAATCTCTATTTAAGTGAAGTTTCTCTTCTAGTTCAGCATAAGGAACAAGCAGTTCACCTTTAATTAGCTCCGCATATTAAAATTCCACTAGAAGAGTCTATTAACGCATAATCCATCACAGGTAAGTTCAAATCATTGCTATTTATTGGTACTGATAGACAATAAAAATTTCATCTAGCGGTGCGTTGCATGGAACAACACTTAAGCATTGAGATAAACCGGAAGATAAAGAACCACTGCGATGCACCAAAAGCTGCATAAACCAAAACGTTCAAATGTATTTTCGAGCAGTTACGGCGGCTTCATAATATCCCTTCCCCCATTCCGTTCGATGGGAAGTGGGGAAGACACCAATACCCGAAGATTAAGGAAATAGAAAAGCTCATCTCTACTATGCGGGAATGTTGTTTAACCATCAAGCGATGCATATTTGAAATACTCCAATGTTGCTTTTACCCGTTAAAATAGTACAGAATAAAAACTATTCCCTCTTACTGTTTAACTGAGAGGTAACAAAAGTAGTAAAATCAAATAGATTACAAATTTAATGAAAAAAAACCTTATCAGCGAATACATAAATTACAATATTACCCGAATAAATCCCCTCGATATACTTTCTTTACGAATAGACTCAATCACCTTTATTGTTGAAGGCGAAAAGAAATTAATTTCATGATTCACTTATTTCCATTATACATATTGCAATAAAAAAGGTAATTTGATCGCATAAATCTGAAATTTCACCTGCCGATGGCGATATGCCTCACCCTAACTAAGAAAAAAATCAACATTTCCTATTTCCTTCAATAAAATTTCCCGTCTCAATAGATTTTTCGAAAACTTTAAGAAATATTCTACCTGGAGAGAATTATTCAAAGCATTCAGTTCATTAGGAAACTGTACAAAAATATTTTAACTTACCTTTGACATCAATTCGGTAGACAATATTTGTACACACCAATGAATTGAGCAATTCACGAATGTTTGGATTTATTTGCAGTCGTAACAACAACAAGCCGTTAGCAATGCATTCGATGAAAGTATATGCCTCAATCAACGGCATACGAATCGCCGTTGTTTCTTCACTACCGTATACACCTCTCGGAAATACTGCCGCTACTGTAACTGAGTTGGCATTACTGTAGCTGAATTGCGTTACTGTAGTTGTGTATATCGTCAGAAAGTTCCAGCTTCGTGATTCAGAAAGAAGATTTGCTGCCTTACGATTTATGGTTCGACTGTCCTTAATTCTCAGCAACGCACTCGTATATCGGCGTTTCACTTTTCATTCAAATATCAGTAAAATACGACAGTCTATCAGTATTTAAAAAAATCCAGCGGGCGATTTGAGCAATAAAGAGAGAGAATTTTTAAGAGACAGCCATCTGTAGCAACAACTGAAAAACGAAACTCACTGCAATAACGAATCAAAACATAGAAAAAGTATTTGCCAACACAAAACGATCAAGGAATCTAGCAAACTAAAAGTTACAGCAGCGGGTGCCATAAACTATACGACCCGATATAAAAAAAAGGGCTGAAAATACAAAAATAAGCGAAGAGAACACAAAACAACCATAAATATATTCAATATAAGACCCGATGACATAAGTATAAGATCATCTTATAGAAGCACGATTCTGCTATTGGCATTAATCAACTCATATCATCAACTTAGACTAAAAGTCCCTATCCTTTTACTACTCAATTCCCTTCCCTTCTTAAATAGTGATCATGAAAGATTTCATTTGCCAAGAGAGCTGAATTTATCATTAATTAAGATAATCGAAATATGACTTAACTCTCTTGGTGCTAAGGTAGACGTAGTACAAACATGCGAACGAAATGGAGAGGAAGGGGTGATTTGAGGGGGGAAAGGGCTAGAAGGGGAGAGCATGCTCTAAGTCATGGGATGATTCATTGTTGCGTGCAATGCAAGTTTCCCTTCAAAACGCTAGCTTACAATATACGTATGATTGTATGTTATGAAAAGCATCGGAAACGTGGTAACCAAATACTAAAGACTACTGACAAACAGCTGGTTGGATTATCAACTAAGAAATAGTGAGATTTTTTTTTTCTACGCAAAGAACTTTTAAGTTTTTCGGGATGATTTTAAGAGAGAGAAAATTTGAAATAGAATATAATATTTCAAGAAAAGAAAAGGTTAGTGTTCCACGATTTAAAAAAAAAATACAATAATTTTCAGGATCTCGTTCTATGAAATGATTTTCACTGCAAAATAGTTTCACTATATTCAAAAAAATTTACTTTTAATTACTCATCTCAATTACTTTGTTTATTCACTTCAATCATCAAGCAAATATTTTTTTCTAAATAATTGGCCTCTTTCCAATTGATTTTCACGTAGTTTTGGAGAATTGCCCATTGCAGGTGTACTACAACAAGATTGTATCTCTACATATGTTTCACTGTCTATGAAATGACCCTAATTCACGTGATAAACCGCATCGAATTGTGAAATTTTAATCAATAAAAACGTACATAACAGATGGCAAGTGATCACCCTTACCGTAATATTGATTAATCAAATGCGAAAATAGCTTTCGATATTTAAAAGCTAAAAAAAATTTTTTTCGATACATTCTATATTGGTTCCAGTTTTCATTTTACACCTACAACGAAGTTATTTCTTAACCTCTCATTTTTATTAGCAATTAGTGAAATTGAATGGTCGGTTAAACCAAAGCGCATCTCTATACCACACTTTTATATATAATAAGATAGAAATGATGTTAAGCAAGGCTAGCATGATGCTGGTTTCAATTCGCTGATTTCAAGTGCCAACTTATAGGCCAACCGGGCATCCAAACAAATTGTAGATGTTTTTTTAAACAATTCAATGGAATTCCATCAGATTAGCCGTACAGGGCTTTGCATTCGAAACAGTGGCTAATTTTGCCTTTGATAAACTCATGAAATACTTAAAGCACAATTTGTATCTGCTGTTTCAGAACGTAAAAATCGCCGATCGGAAAAATGTTCTCTATACAATCGGTTGGAAAATAACATCGGTGAGGAAAATGCTGCAGAAAGCGACGAGAGGACTTCATGAGAGGTAAATATTGCGCGCTATGTCAATATTGTCCATTACATTGCCTCTGAATTCCAATATTTCTGGAATGTAAAAGCAACATTAAAAAATTTTATAACACAAGAGAGCAATTTCTTGATAATGCCCTATTAGTTTTTTTTTTTTTTGTTTCATTTGTTTAAAAAAGACGCAAAAATATATCATTGAGTGGACATAGACAAAAGTATATCCTTTTGGATTAATTTTAAAAAAGATACTTATTAATGTTCTCAACAACTTTTATTTATTTTCTTTATATTTATCATCGGTTTCATAGTGACTCAATTATATTCGACTGCATTAATCAATAAATGCTATTGATTCAGATAAGTTGGCCAGCTGTTCGTAAAGCATTCCAAAAATTCCAAAAAATAGTACAGAATTGTGCTAATGCGCGATATGCGTTTTTTGCAACTTTCCCATTTAATAAACCAACATTTATAATTTACCAGTAAAACATGAGATAGAATCATAACGACGAATTGTGAAATTTCAGCCGAGGTAAGAAGGGGGTTAACTAAGCTTGAGGTTTTTGTCTCCCGATCGGTTGTTTTTCTGCTGCCTTTCCTCCGTACACCTCTTCTGTATCTCCTACCTCTATCTCAACGCACAAGACAATAATAGATCATGTTACTCAAGACTTGAGGCAAGAGAGAGGATATATGAAAGTTTATGAAGGAGGTGAGGAGGGGGATTGGGGAGGGAAGGGGAATCTAAGTGATGAATTGACCATCTAGGGTCACTTGTGCAACTAATTACACCATGTTACATTTATTATAGATGCATGGTGCAAGTGCAACAATAGAATCATTTATTCAATGAAGGATATGTGTTGAAATTTATGTGCAATAGGAAATCGATTCATGCCCAAAACGAAACCCTTTCCAAATGTTTAGAAAGAAAGCATCGATAGACGGGCGAAGAAAAAAATCAGGAAGCAATTCTAGAGTGTTCGAATGAGAAAGCACGGCATGCGCTTTTTGCACATTGCTTACCTGATCAACAAATTTCGTCACCTCACAACAAATATTGCTCTCAGAAAGAAAAACAGCGAGTAATCTTCAGGTTTTAAAAGTTTAAGTGACCTGACTATATTTGCATATTCTGAGTAAAAGATTCACTTTTTGAGATCCGACTGAGATGCAAAATGCAAATAAATTATAAAACATATGCAAATTTTTAGCGGCTATGAGATCTATATAAAGGTTAATTGGAACTTCAAATCTGAAGCCTGAAAGAGGTCAGCGCGTGATGTTAAACTAGAAATAAATTTTCTCACTGTAGCATCAGGAACTCTCGATTCGAAACTACTATACAGACATATCAACACGACCACAAAATACTTCGTTTTACGAATACAAGTATATCAGATCATTCATGAAGTGAAGAAATTTTTCCAGGGTAAGAGTTTATTCATAAATCCTTTCGTTTTTAATTATTTTTGAAGTTTTTTTTTTTTAAGAAACCGAACGAACCACGTATCGGAAAATAAGAATTTTTTCCAAAAATTTTAAATAGCCTAAATGCTGCAAACATGTTACCGTAATGCCAAATTATGCTTTGATTATGCAAGGTATAAAGTATAAAGAAGCATTTTAAAAGAAGAAAAAAGTTTCTGAAGTAAAAAAATCACTAAGTGACCCATTTTTTGTATAAATTTTACTACTTCATGATACTGATGCTGCGTATTAGAGTGATAAAGTATGGTAAGTAAATAGAACAATTTTATTGCTATGAACTCTCGTAATTTAGCGTACTTTCTTGAAGACAACCCTCAATACGAATAATTTCATTAGCAAAAGACTCTCTCAACAAATTTAAAAAATAGAGGACATCCTTTTCTCTTCCTGAATGTGAGATCTCCTTTAGCTATGGGGGAAGGGGGTAGGAAAGTGGAGGGGGACAAAGACAAAGAAGAGCAAAGGTAGTAGAGAGAAAAAGGGCAAAGAGAGAATCTCTTTAGAGTGCATTCTATCTGGACACCTGCGAGAATTTTGGCATGAGACCCTGTTCTCTTATTCATGAGATATTACTGTTCCAGTTATACGAGACAAATATAGAAATCTTCTTTGTCGACCACACACATAGACGCTGCTATTCTATTAACCTTTAATTTGGACGATCATTCTGGAAGGTGAATTTAATTCCCACAGAAGGGATGCTTCGCATTGATAAAAAAAAACCGATTAAAATATCAGATGGTAAAATTGGAGAAAAGAAATATTTGGTACATGAAGATGTTTCATAGAAGATTTGGATCATATTTCTTACAATAATATCAGCCCGAATTTAAATAATAACAATAATATTCGCAATTAGGCAATAATAAATAATAAAGAAAAATGTGATAATAGTGATAACAAGAATAATAGAAACCCCAAAAACCCCATGCAGATTTATTCATTTTGTAATGCCCATAGGAAACTTATCGGTGTTAATGATCTACAGTACCAAATACCGTACAGTGGTTCATAAATGAAGAGAAAATATGAAAACCGATGATAAGTTGAAGTTTCTTGGAGGGATCGAATATTTCCTCGATCATACTGTGCTCTGTTTTTTCGTCTTCACTTCAGATATAGAATAGAACAGTATAGAATGATGAACGGTAAAGGAAGATGTGACGAATCATTCTATGTTAACATCAACAAATACAAGGCAGACGGCTGGTACAATAGTGGTCGATGGTAGTGGATTTTCTCAACGATGGAACGTAACGAGAAATCGCAGTCTCGGTAGCAATGTTGTCTAAAGGTGTAGCTACCTAGCATCACCTCAGTAGCCCAAGAATAGTGCTTACGCAAATACAGCGACCAATGCGAATCAACGCCTCGCGCACGCGTCACTAGTGCGTAAAAAATCGCTTCGCAACACTGGCACCGTGCACACATACCTCAACTCCTCAGCCTACATCCACCTACATCGAATCGAGAGAAGCACTTCGAACATCCCTTACCTATATATTGAGTAAGGTGATCGAAGTGAAGGAAATCTTTTATACCTCGACAATGGAAGAGAGATCTAATAAAAGAAAGAAGAAAGGAAAGAGTTACCTGGGCAGGTCAGTTAGAAGAAGGAAGAAAGTAGACGGGGATGAGAACATATCGGGGTGTTATGCGGAATAGAAGCTACATATTGATAAGTTCATCTCGAAGACAACGAAAACACCAACTATTAGAAAGGTCTGACAATTTTCAAGTGAAATGCGAGTGCGATATAACCATGAGTTAAAGATAGCAAATATATGAATAAACCATTCTAGAAGGCACTTTTACTTCGGTCACTCCGAAATTAGAAAAGGACCGATCTCATTCTATAGGAAACATTAAATATTCTGATCAATTTTTTTTCTAAATTTTATTAACTTTTTTATAGTAAATATTCCTATGATCACTTCAGGTGCCCCTTGCAATATCTCTTACAATGGTATGTTGAAAAAATTTGATCACAACAGGCAAAATTTTTTTACAATTGTTGCTTCACATAAACAAATTTTAGTTGACTTACAAATGCATACAGATTAATTATCGTATTTCATTGCTAGAAGAATAATATTGTTCCATTTTATTTTTTTAAATTTATTGTTCTCTTTCTAAAAGATATTCATACATAGTGCTTCAACGTTACGAACTTCATATCGAATTTCTGCTTGCATATTAGGTGGACGATGCAAATTGCATTGCAAAACAATAGTTCGACTATTCCCTATGGTACACTAATGTGGCACTCGATACGAATTGCTTTGCAACATTTTATTACACTATGCAAGGCTTTATTGCACTAAACTTGCAAGTTGCGTCTTTTATCTGATTGCTTTATATGGTGTATTGCATATTGCGGAAGATTTCAGTGCAACTATTTTATGATACACATTTAGGCAGCATACGTTACAAGTTATGCTGTGAAGCTATAGTCAGACTACTCTCCACTACAAACTGAGGTAACGATCGCTACATGCTTTACAAAAAAGAATGCAAGGCTTTCAAAGTTTCAGCATGACCACTCCAATCTAGCTTCAGCCTCAGTTAAGTAAAGTTGGAGAGTAATTTCTAATTCGTTATGACCATTAAACATTTCACTGTAATCGGATTATTTACCATTACGAAATACAATTGACGTGTTGAATTGTTGCTTTTCAGCAATGATCAAAAGACAATGAAATAGCCTTCAAGATCAGATTTGATAGAATCAAAATTCTTCACTTCATTTCCGATAGGTTTTTTTAAAGTAAAATTCCATACTCTATTTCCGGTAAGTTTTTTGCCAAACTGTTTTTTTCCGGTAGGTTTTTTTTTCATAAACTACGATGAAAAAATAAAAAATGATGAAAAAAGGATGAATTAATTCCTCAAAAAAATGAGCATTGTGAAAATTTCAAAATCAAGAGAAGCATAAACTTTTGAAAGAGCGCTTTATGTGCATTGATGGAACGCTAACGTAAATCGACAGCAATATTCGAATGCGATGTGAAATATGAAACCACACATCATAGACGCAATCAAAACATTTTCACACGTTCGCTTTTCTATCGAATCGGTGCATATAAGCTATATTGCTTTTGTGAACGCTAAACGTGAATCTAATATTACACTTGTGCACATAGAAATATTAAATAGGGCACTTTTACAATTTTATAATTTCCCATATGTTTCCCCTTCGCCTACCCTCTATCTCTGAAGTATTCCATGGAGGGGAGGTTATCAGGGGGTCGGGAATGATACATATGGATGATAATGAAATAACTTCAGATTAAAAGAAACGACCATAGGACGTTTCAGAGTTTAATGATGAAAGCTTTTACAATTGATGAGAGCAAAAGCAAACCATCAACACAAGCATGTATGATGCATCGAACACGTCATCTCTTCTGTGTAATTCGGTTAGCGTCGCGAAACGAATAATTGCCTCTTCAAATGACGCTTTATTTCACAATTTATGGAAGTAAATTGTGAAAAGTTGGCACAATATGTGTTTTTTTTGTAATCCAAAACGCTAATTCAAAGAAATAATGAGAGAATTCTAAGCAATCTATTTCCTGAATGAGTGAATAAATCTTAGAAGCGAAAATCTCTTCTTCCGCTATACCCTAACGTTTGCATTTAAAAAATTTGGATATGTTGAAGTGCATTTAAATCGTCAAAGAGGAAGGAGATTTAGCTGGAATGAAACGATCATTTGATGATAGCATAGAATCAAAAAATTTAATCGACATAGCTTCATCGATTTTCCTGTTTCCAACAATTGAACCATAAAATAACACATACATAAATAGATATATACTTGTAACGTCACATACTTTTGTAGAGGCAAATGAATACCCAAATGAATACTCTTAAGGTACTATGATGCGTTTTTTAGAGAAAAAGAGTAGGATGCATCTAATTGACAGATGCCTCACTGATCGATAAAAACGAACAGAAGTAAGGTAGTGCGGCTGGCAAAACCTATAGGCAACGCTTATGGACAACAAACGCTGTATGAGATTGTTGTCAACATTAGTTGAACCTAAAACAAATAATAAAATATATGAATAAATTTTTCAATAAACTTAGCCATACATATAGGTTTCTTTAGTCGTCTGTTCATGAAAGCATTAAAGTTAAATTACTAGAGATTTCTCTAGGTTGGTAATTAGGCTGTCAACAAGATGAAAAAGCGATCAGCTATGAGAAGCCGACTCATAATCGCATGCCAGGTGGATTCACCGTTATTGATCGTGTTGATAATAACAAGCGTATACGGCTTTATAGCGGCTTAACTTATTTCAACGCTCTACGAATCGTCTATTTTTATGCAATATTAGTTTAACATAAAGAAATTTGGAAACAGAAAGTAATACAATTGCATATGCAACATTTGTAAAATATAACAATCTAAATTTATATGACGCCTTTTTATAAGATGGTCTTTTATGTAAAAAAAAATAATAATAATAATAATAATAATAATAATAATAATAATGCAATAAAACAGATCTTCTATATACAGCACCCTGTAAGAGAACAATGTTTCATAAATTTGCCTATGAACTATGATGGAAAATAGGAATACAATAAGCGCGAGGAGAGCTTCGAGACGATCATATGCCAATATCGAAGGAAAACTCTTTCTTGCCGATTAATCCTCAATGCAACTCACCTCTTCAGAAAAAAATTTCAACTAAATATGCAAATTGAAATACTTTTATTAAATTCTAAATCGCTTTCTATTTAACATCACGTTCCAAGTCTCTTAGAATTCTTTTAGAAAAAGATGATAAATATGGACATTTGCATAATTCTTGGAAAGCAGCCTTGCGAGGAACGCATAAGTGATTGTCCAGGATTTTTTCATTTATGGGTCAAATATCTCGCTTTCCGTACTTTACGTCATATCGCTTGCCATCCTATCTTAGAATTTTTATCTATTTTGCTTTTTTTTAAACTAATTCATCTCCTATGTGCCAATAATATTCTTCCGGAATTTTCACTAAGAAGGCAATCCTCACAGCTCAGAGCCCAAATGTCGATTGTAAGACTACAGAATGGTCGAACCTGAGTCGATCCCCAAAAAATAAATGCCCATTAAATTTTTAATGAAATCGTTTTCAAGTGTTGTTCACGTTGTGACCAACGACAACAATTGAGAAAAATTTGCGTTATCATCATGCTGTGCTGCACTTCGTCTTTCGCCGTCAACGGCTGATCAACATCGATTTCTTATTGCAAATATTTCAATAGTCTAATCAACTCCTCATCCAAAGATGGCTCTAAAATAGCAGATACCATTATATATATATATATATATATATATATATATATATATATATATATATATATATATATATATATATATATATATATATATATATATATATACCGTGGAACATCTCCGCTCAAATGAAATCGAATATATTATTGATTGCCTGGAGAGAGCCCTTTTTTTCATTACTTGCAACTGTGGCTCAATGGGGTTCACTTAGAAAATTCTCCAGGATCAAAGAATGCGAACGAAAGAAGTGTTAAAGCTACGCTAAGCTGTTGAATGATAATCGTTTCGCTTTCAATCGCACAACACTAATGATGCGTTTAGATGAATTATGCAACATTTTACTACTCGTTATTTAGCACTTCTCTACACAGTAATATCCATACGAAAGATGCATAAAAATAAGAAAATTTAAAATAGTTTCGACTTGAAACTTTAAATTTTCAGAGACTTTGGAAAATAAAAGCGAAATGATTTGAATATTGAAGAGGGTATCAAAGAACGAGATATCTCAACTTCATGTTCTACAATATTTACTTCAATGAAAGCTCAACCTCTCAAAGATCAATCTCAATTTTTCAAATCTAATCCATATCAAAAGAATTCCGCAAACATGAAATCAGTAATTTTAATGATAACCTCATTAAACAATCTCTTCTTTTATTATTCATAAATTAAAAATAAAAAAATTGAGTGGTGAGATGAGCGCCAAACATCCAAATCACGCGTGTCACAAATCAGCAGATTGCTATCAAGAGCAACTCGAGCATATTTCATTGTTTTTGCACAGCAATGTAACTATGATCTTCAGTTGCATAATATCATAACAAATTATATGCAACACATGTTAAATATCTGATGATGTGTAAAAAAAAAAATTCATTCAAAAATTTCTTCGATTTTTTTTTTACAAGATATGAATGCGGTAACGTAGGTAAGAGACGAATAGAGAAAGCCAAACGAAAAGGGGAGTGAAAATCCCTCGTAACTTCACGATGAATTAGTATTACTAACGATAGAAAATATGAGTGCTTCTAGGTGCAATCGAATAAAGACATACAACACACCATTACGGCGTTCATTTTGACATGCTGTCATGGATACCAACGAACGTGGCATATGACGTCGATCGGTTGTTGTTAAACGAACAAATCCTATATATACTCATCGAAAAAGTCGCATAAAAATTTTGAAATATATAAATTTGATAAAATAACAAAAATTAAAACTTTAAAATGATTCGGCAGTAATTTAAATGTGAAGAAACTAAACTAGATGTTATATATCAACTCAATTGGCTATTATCTGCGCTTTCTGGAGGAAATCCCAACGCCTTACAATTTTATAAATTCCACAAATCTTAAGAGGAAATTGAAATAAATTACAAATAAATGGAAAAAATTTTATGAAATATTTTGTCACAAGGTTTATGTTGAATGCGATCGTTGCGCTATGGAAATAATGCTTTCACATTTTTCAATATAAGAGAAGATATAAGTGAGCATTGTGAAAATTTTAAAATAAATGAAATATATTTTATGCAAATTACGAGCATCGATAGGCTGTAATAAGTGATTAGAGTAAGCCATAATCATGAAAAGCTCTTAAGGCCTACTGAAATAATATCTTACTGTAGCCGTTATTACTGTTTACTGTAATTTTGCAATAGTTTTTTTGCGGATTGCACTAAGCTTTAAAGTTTCATCATTATATAAATTATTGAGCAAATATTTACTTCATGTGTTTATCTTAATATTTATGCTTTTAGCTCCAACATTTTGTAGATAACTCCACGCAAAAAATAGCACTGATAAAAAATGGTTCAGCAATCTGCAAATTGCAACGGCACCCTACAAAATGCAAAATAACGAAAATAATAAAGTAAGAAAAGCAATAGTTGGCTAAAGTTGTGGCAGTTAGCAATATGCTGCTTTAAAGCGGAAGGTATCTTTCAAATTCCCACGAGGATTCCATTTTAATGATCGCTATGTGCAATTTTACTCTCAAAAGTGTCACTGTTGAAAATTTTCATGAAAAATTTCAACATTTCAAAGTTTCGCAAAAAATTTTCCAATATCCAAAAAGTAGATAAATTCTATTAATATTTACCGACGGTATTGAAGTCTCATAAAATTCTATAATATAATTTGAACAACTATTTACTTATAATCTATTGTTATAGTTGCACTTTAATCTCGTATATTGATATTATAAAATTGTAAAATAGAAGCAGAAACAGCATCAACAAGGCGATTCACAATGAATACGACTAAGTGATGTTTTGATTTCCTAAGAAAGCGTTTTACAAACATTTAATGACTCATTATTATTTACAATGTTTAATTTGAATTTCTTTTAAACGTTATTATGCACTTCTCTTACTGCCACGTCTCTACTTATGAGACTAATTCACTCAGCAGATTATGCATAAGTCATTTTTATTCAAATTACCTTTGAAAATATTCGTCGAACACTTTCATTGTTCACCTTTATATACCTGTAATATTCAAATTGCCCCATTAGGCATGCAAACTAAGAACAAATCGAATATATTAGTGGCATACGCTGAATTATATCTAACGTAAATGATTTAGGTTTATTAGAGTATTTCATGTGATCACTTATTAAGTCATATTCATATCATTATAAATGGAACACTTTTTCTTACAACTAGATTTGTAGAATAGATGTGAGATGGCAATAGCGAGAAGAAAATTTCCCGCATAAAAATGCATTCAAATGTAAAAACTTTTAGATAAAAAGGCAAATCTAGTGGATACAAAGATGATGCACGACAGACGGCTGCCATCAATAAAGCTAATTTTTGTAATACATATTACAACAAATAAGATCGATTCGTCTAATTTAAACGTTTTAAATTTCAATTAGATAAATGAAAATATTCGTTTCATTTTCTAACGATTACAATTATTTTCATTGCTATATTTCGTAAAATAAATTAAACTAAATCAGCGATGATTTTAAATTCCTGAATTTAATAGAATAAAGTTCAAAGAGGGAACCCTACGACAATAATTAAAACCATTTCATTATTCAGTACTATCAAATGAATAAGTTGAGAAGAATTTCAAAAAAGCTAAAAATATAATTTATTTATTACTCGTTGAATAAATCAATTTTATAACTCACTAAAAACTTTAAAAAATATGCGCAATCATTCAATCGCTAATACGAGTCTTCTATGAAAGATCCGCTTTTATAAACTTTTGTAGACTATGAAGCCGTTGCGCAAAAATTCATTATGAGGCCGTTGTGTCTGAGTGAATGCATCTGCCCGTCTGTCTGTCCGTTGTCTGTGTGTCTGTCTATCGCAGAGTTTCAATCCCAGAAACGCTAAGGATTACGAAACCTCATTGAAAAATTATATGCCATACGCGTCATCCTACAGAGTCGTTTAGGATGAATCATCAGCTTCGAAAGAAACTATAGATATTTAAAGATGGGAAACAATCAAACCGCATTTTGCATCGACCGAATTGCTAAAACAAACAAAAAAAAAAAACGAATCTATTTCATTTTTTTCTGCGAGCGCTAATAACTCCATTATTTGTTTGCAACCCATAAAACTCGTTGTTAAGTCGAACGGAAGAACACCGATCGTAACGGCATCCTTGATGTTCTAATCCACTTGCTTTGTGGCTAAATCGTTGCAAAATATATGCAATTTTTTTTTGCAACATTAAACGTCCATAATCGCACAAACACATACATACATATACAGACACACAAATATATACGCACAAAATAGTGGAAGTGCGAAGGTTGAATGATGCACGAAAACATCAATGCACAAGCTTTATAATTTGTTGATGATCTGTAAAGCGCTTAGTGCACCAAACAAAGTGACATAATCGCATATCGCATCAGCTTCTCAAGCATGCTCTCCATTTGTTTCGCTCAAGCTGCCTGTCAATGACAACGAGATCAGCGTGAAATGCGATCTGATTTGTCATGATGCAAATATTTTGGCTTACCTAGATGCCTATAGCTCCTTCCGAAGTCACTTTATGAATTCGAAGGTTGATGTAGTGGGTCAACAAGTCGTGCAAATTATACTCACCAAAAAAAAAAAAAAATTTCCATTTAATCTTTAGTTCACCACTTCCTAAGCCGAAACAATCAGCCAGACAAACAGAGTTGTGCATAAGATTTGCAAAAAGGCATAATGAGGTATTTTGCAAACTATTTCTGCAAAGGTAGCCAAGCAATGGGCATTTTGGCGGTGCAACTTTGCAAAAATCGCATAAAAGAATACAAGCGATATCGAATGTAGTATTTCGTGTTATAAAAGTCGACTAATTTTAACAATTACGATGTAGAGTTGTTTGCATTAACTATTAAAACAAACTGCAAAAGCAATCAGAAAACTTATATGCCACAAAATTCAGGTAGATGAGTCACTTCAATCAGCGCATGAAATGAGCCATGGGAAATCAAAATATCCATCTTGCTGCATTAACCGTAACGCATATTTCCTAGAGTTTCTGGATTTGCATAGAATAGAGCAGTGAGATAGTCCATGCATAGGAGGGTCTAGGCACCACTCTATTCGCATCTCAACACGGTTAATGGCAAACGTTAACATAGATTTATACATTTCGGGGGTTCTAAGTCTAGACACACACCTGTCACAACCCCTGAATTCTGTTGAAATAAACTCTTTACATATACGCAATGAGGACGAATATAAGTGGCCAATGGAAGCGAAGTGAAATGACTGCAATTTCCATTTCGCAGCATACATAAGAGCCAATAATTTTTCACTATCTCCGATAGTCGTGGCTTCCGAGTCGTTGCCGCCATCACATTAATTCAAGAAAGGAATTTGAGTTACGTCGGTGAGATGCTAATGGTAGGCTAGATATGTGTGCTCATGCTACTCTAAGGTGACATTTAACATCACACCTTATTCCCATCTCTACCATATAATTTCCAAATATCCAACATGCTGCTAACTAGCAGATTAAATTGAAAGGCACAACATTAAACCAGTTGTTTCTTTTTTCGATTAACGAAAATTCATTACGCCTTCGTCGATAAATAACAATTACCAGAAGATAAGTATGGAAAATCGTTACGGGAGGGAAGACAGCTGGAAAGGAGTGGCACAATATGGCCTTCCTGGAATTCAGTTTGCTGGACCACCCTGTCGCATAAACATACCACAAACAACAAAATGATCTTGTTTAGAGAGAACTGTCTTGTGTGAAAGACTGTGCGGGAAATCCTACTTCCCTTGCCTCTTCTCCTCCCCTCACCTCCTCCTCTTTGAACACTTCTTCTTTGCATAATAAATAAGCGTAGGCTGTTTTGATGAGACTCTTAAGCATTTCATAATTATTCCAAAGGTGACTTAATCAAACTAACATAACATAAAACACATATATTCTAACACACTAATGAATGCATACGAATATATTCGTAGAAGACGATTATATATTTTTCAAATTTTAGAATTCAAAGAAAAAATATTTCAATCAGTTTTCTCAATGCGACATTAAATGCTGATATTAACTTAATATCAAGAAATTAAATCAATCAAGTGCTTGAATGAAATTAACTTGAATTAACTTAAATTGGCATAATTTAACTCAAATCAAATTAAAAATGAAATTAAATAACTCAACATTAATGAAGAAATGGATTTGGCATACGAACATTGGTGGGAGTGGTTAGACAAATGCAATGTGTCACTAGCATGTTTGCGTATAACGTCAAAGAATTGCCTCATAAGCATGCATATATTTAAATAAATTGCACACCTGCTGCACACTCTAACACTATTTGATTTAGCGAAGAGAATTGCTGCTTACTTGAGCAATAACATCATCGCTTATCGCCTCAACGGCTTTACAACTTGGCTCCAAATAAATTCAACTCCGACTCCAACTAAAATTGATTCCAACCAATAAAAAATTATTCCAACTCCGATCAAATGATTGGTCTTAGAGCAAAATGCAATACTACCTCAATAAATGTAACGTTTTTACAACATAATGTAATTACTTTTTAACCGCAATATTTCCCATTGACTCCCTTTGAAAAAGGCGTTTCGTGTTGTTCTTACTGATTAGATGAAGCACCGATATCTTATCAGTAATGATGAATGAAAAGTGATAAATTACTCACTCAATAGATAAGGTGATAGGAATCCTGAAACGATATGCCGATCTGTTCCTTTTTGTTCTAAACCGTCGATTCACCTTTCCCTTTTTATTCCTTCTAAAGATATATCGTTCAACGAATATGCCACGTATTTTTGTTGCAAACAGATCGCACTGTCCTAGAAATGCCGATTTCTCGATGAAGTGAAATCGATCAAAGAATATTCTAGCAATTCAGATCGTAGCGAAATCATAATACACAATTACTCGTGATACTGTAATATACAGTAAAATAAATAAATGTAATAAAAGATTTATTTTACGGTAGCGATAGAAACAATATGTTTGCTTATAATAGCCCAAAATGATTAGCAATAACCCTAGGTACATTATAAGACGGTGATATTAAATTTGCTAGTTACAATAAAAATTTTCCAAATATTCATAATATTCCATTAATTTTATTTATACCGATATGAATATCATCTCACCATGTTGCGATATTGAATCGATTATGGTGGTAGATGAATTTTTCAAGAAAAGAAACGAAATTCTTCGAAAATATTCAGCAATACAGAAATAGTAGATGACTGAATAGACGAAATCGTGCATGTGAATTTCTCATGCATATGGCTTAGCATAGATGAAGTCCAACAAATTTTCTATAATAGCCGATCAAGAGATAAGCCAAAGATTCATAAGTTAATGACCAGAGAATCGAATCAAATGAACTGAATATAAGAATCTATAAAGAGACCAAACCTGTTCATAGATGGTGAGTAATGTTCTTTGCAAAGATGACTTTATCATGCTTGATCGGTCACATTTTTAACGCATGATTGCCTAGCAATATTGCTAAGAGCCTAGTAAAGCGGCAACTTTCAAGCGTGCAAATCTTAGCGAAGCTTTTAGTGCTTTCGGCAAATTCAACTCTTAAAGAGTTTTTCAAAGAAGGAAATTGTTAGTGCATCAATTCCCCCCCCCCCTCTCCGCTTGCCCTCTCCCTTCTCATATACCTCTAAGAACGAATCTTCAACTTATTCTAGCACATTACTTTTTTAGTAACATATGTTCTTTGAGAATTAAACTACCGCAAAATTTGAATTTTCGTTCGTAAAATAAAACTATCGGAAATTTTCAAAATTTTTATCTCTTTTCATAAATTTTCGCGCGCAATTGTTTGATCTCATATATACAGGTAGAACTAAATTTTAAAAAAATTTCAGTATTTTTATATTAGAATTAAATTTTTAAAAAAATTTCAGTATTTTTATACTGCATATGAACCGCAAACAATGCGATCAAATAACCTCGAACAAATAAACAATATATGTTGCATTGCAACCCGTCTAGTATCAATTGCAATAACAACTGCAATATGCTGCATGGAGTGCAATTTAATCTTGTTTGCGATCACATAGATGCACGTGCTTAGCAATGATTGCTCCCTATATACTAATAGCATATTTTAATTCTCTAAATAGCCGTGAAGTACGTGAAATTCATACAATAAATTATGTATTATTGCCTTAAACGAGCTCAGATATTGTGATAGAATGGCGAAACTCGATGCTGTCAATAGCGATCAACAATTTTCGGACTCCGACTCCACTACAAACTCATTTGCACAATAAATTTGTATCAATGTTGAGAAAAAATTTGCTGATTCATGGATTAAGTGATGCAATTATTAAATGAATGAATTTCTAGGCAACTTTAGCTCCGGAGTGAGCTGCCATTGCTACTTGCTTACAGCATGCTGCCAATTTATAAATACTCGTGGAAAAGAAACACAAATGGCGGAACGATTGCAAATTATTCAAAGATACGCAAGTTAATAGTTCACAAGCCATTCAACTCTGCCAGCAAATAAGCCAATAACTGATATCATAAGCCAATAAAAATTGATATCATAGTAAAATGATAAGTTTAAGCATACCATCGTTGTCAACTCCAATGTCGCGGCAGAGTGAGTTTCTTTGTTATGACCACTTGAGTTTTAAGCATCTACTAGTTTTAGCGGACAAAAGAACGAAGCAAATGAAGTGACTTAAAATATGAATTATGCAAGTAAATTACTCACCTTTAGTCGATAGGAAAGCGCTCGCATAGTAGCATGTAATTCGGCTCCACCCATAACGGTCGTCATTTCATCTCAGTTCATCGACCATAACAGCCACCTATTATTCAACTTTTTTCATTGCGATGATGGAAAAATCAGACAAAAATATTTAACGTTATTAAGCGTTAAAATAAGAATTCAAAAGCACGCGAATGTGAGAAGTCTAGAAACGTATGACGGCTAAGCTTGACCATGAAACTAAGCCTACCACATATTTACTCGAGAAGTAGTTGCGTAACAACCTGTGCCAATGGATTCGTTCATGCTAAGTTCTAAAACCATAACAACTTATGTACAAAGTTGAAACAGAGCTTATATATGTATGCTTCAATATTGTGCAAATATTCTACGCAGTCAGACATTTATTGATGAAAGGCGTGGAAAAGATATATATGGTTTCGGCGAAGATATATAAACAGATATTGGTAAATCGGGAAATTAGTGATAAATGTTAACATTGGAATATGTTGCGCAAATTGCTACAATATAACCACCCGCAAGCTGCTAGCCAAGGTGAGGAAAAAACCCCACAAAAAGCCCAAATTTCAGTGGGGGAAGGGGAAGGAGATGGTGTGGATTCTTCGTAAAACTTCCACAACAATGAGTTACTCTGAGCTTCTGTTGGCTTCATTCAAAGATTTCTGCGCTCCGCGGCGCCATTCTTGCATTCATGAAAATTATTCATCTACAGGATATTGTGAATTGATTTAACAATGCTGATGCGTATAGTGCTTATCTCACCGAGATGTTTTTGCTCGCCTGGAAGGTCAAGTAATGAAAATACAAAATACCAAGGCTTGAGAATTTAAAACCATAGTTGAATTTTTGTCTACGCGGTGCCGGAAGGAATGCAAAAAAATCGCGCAATCCCTTTCGACTTTACAGTTTTTATGAAAAATGAAAAAATCTACTGCTTCAAAGTTCATTCTTCTTCCATAGTTGCGACTATTATTAACTGATTCAATAAGTTTTTTCGCTAAGAAGCTTTAAAAAAAGCTTTCAACGCACAATATGATGTTCCTGAAAAATGGGCGAAAAAGAACTTGCCAATTCTCGCAGCACTCATTCCCCTTAAGCCATAATCACATTGTAGACAAAAAAATTTTATAGTTTTAAATAACACGTTCACTTTTGATAACATAGTATAAAGCAACGCAGGACTAGGCAAATTTTCGATGCTTTTTAGCGCAAAAATTACGTATATTCTCGAAGTAACATTTTCTTGTTATAAAATAGAAAGCTAGAAGGAACGACCAATTATTTTAATTACTGATTATCTAATTAGGTGATTCCGTATAACAGAAGCCGGAAAAAAGCAAATAAAACATATTAGCTCAATTTTTTTCACGCATTCAAAATGCAGATTTTTTGATTAATAAGGATTGAATCCGATCCATTGATTAGTTTAACGATTGAAATATTACGTCGAATGGTATTCTCAGCAAAAAAGAAAAAAAAATTGGCAAAATTTAGCAAAGTTGCGATTTTTAATTTAAGATAGAATAAGAGACTTAAGGTTCAGTGGCCTATACACTAATAGGACATGCAATTGACGAGAACGGAAATCATCCAGCATCGGTGATCAAGTATAATTGTTTTCATCTAAACAGGTCATAAAAAAAAAACAGAAGAAAGCGGTACGCTAAGAAGGGGAAGTATTTTATGAGAAACACACAAATTTTGGAGAGTTCAAAAATTCTCTGATCTAACCACAAATAAACACTGTGAAATAGTAATATAAATATTTATTTGAATTTTTTGAATATTCCACCGGGACTATTGAGACGACTCAATTAAAAGTGCGTTGTATTAGTAATCAAAAAGTCCTTTTCAAAATTCATATAAGGAAAAAATAATCGAATGTTTAAAGAATTGGGGAAAAATACGCTCCTAATTCCAATAGATGATGGTATACGGAGCTCACTTAGTATAGCACTCCATATCCGACCGTTCCACAGGCAACTCAATCAATGCATGTGTGATTTGCTTGAGACAGGAAATTGAGTCATTGTGCTCCGGAGTTAAGCTGCTCAACAATGAGCTTTTTGTCAGATTGTGATTCATATCAGTATATCTTGAACCATATCAGTAAATTTATCGATACATATTTAAATCACCTAGTTGATATTGTTGATAACTCATTTGATTGCTGCAATTGTTTAATTCTAGCTTTTTGAAATTAGCCAAAGTATTTTCCTTATCGTCCTTTCGCTCCTCTTCTAGCCCATCTGACCTCGAACAAGTGGGATTCTATGCGGTTACTTAGAGGAAGCATATAACTAAATAAACAATAAAAATTGATTTTCTTTCAACAACAGTCGGCTAGATAGCTAGAACGCAATTGCATAGACGCTATTTGAAGGGCTTGCAATTTGATTAGCACAAGTACTGGGTGGATGAGTTGGTTAGATGGAAATGATGAAGCGTAAGGTGACGCAGCTCCCCATTTCCCCTTATGGCATTTGCCTATTAAGGACATTTGAAATCAACTTAGAATTCCTTCGCTATGCGAACTAAGTTTATCCTTCTAAAATATTTCTGCGTTTTAAATCGGCTGCTTATGAAAATTGTTGGATTCTCAAAAATATCGCCACTAAATGCGCTCTCTTCGCTTCATTATTTCATTCCCGAAATAGCTGTGGAATAATCGTCAACTTCCCAGTGGGAAGGGAAGAAAGAAGAGGAATATCGACAACGAATTTAACGGAATAGAAGGATTCCCCGGCAACCAAAGCCCATTGCGGGAATCAGCTACGTTTTGGAGATGTAGGAATAGTGTCATCACTCTAAAATGCAACGTATACACTAACTCTAGAATAATATGAGACAATTTCATTGAAAATTCGCGCTATGTGCCTTCGATTATACAATGTGCTGAGATATTTTATTCTAATTTATTTTTATTTTAACATCCGGGAGCTTAATAATATGTAAAAACTGTGTGGACAAGAGCTGGAGGGAAGAAAAAATATCCGCAAAAAAAATGGTCGACGCCAATAGACAATCAGTATATAAGAGGAGTGATAGTGAGAAGACCAAAACAACTTCACCACTATTTGAAAGGTGAGGGAATGAGCACATTAATGATGTACGCTGGAAACAGAATACAGACCCTGCAATACTAAATTAGAAAATTTGTAGAATATTGTTTATGCTGTAAGATTTTTGGCGACTTACAATTCATGATTGTGCCTATTTCAGGATGGAGAGGGAGTAGATTGGAAGGAGAAGAGGAATTCGAAATAGGAGGATCCTAGAAAAGCCGAAGATAATTTTATAATAAAGAATCAAATCACCTTTGAGCTTGCGATATTTCAATATTTCCAAGTAAAAGAATTTTGACCTAATCGTTTAGTTTAGCTGGTACGATCAAAGATAAACTTTAGAAAACGCACTATCGATGAAGCTTTTCTGGATCCTTGTAACAGCATGATATCGGAAAGTAAATAAGGAAACCACACAGAAGTGCATTACTACAAAATGATTCGGCAGTAAGTAATGAGGGCTTTTCGATTATGCTTGATAGATCAATGCTGCAAAGCGCATAGAAAACAGTTTGCAATTTTCGATGATTTTTTAGCAATACTTGAACTCTGCAAGTTTCAATTAAGTTCATGGCCTATAAATATGTCACAAATAGTCATAAATATAACAATATAAAATTCATAAACATCATAGAATCCTATCTCTCAGAAATGATTTGATAAACGAAAGAATCCTATCTCCTAGCCTGAAAAAAGATTCATACCGGAAGTTAATGTGAATTATCTAATATTTCTATCAGAAAATATTTGACTGTAGAAATTTCAATCATTTAAAAATGTTTTAAATGATTTATCCTATAGATCACTGTATATCGGCATAAAAAATTACTGTATATATAGGAATAAAACGATTACTGTATATCGCCAAGAGATGTGCGTCCGTATAAATAACTTTAAAATTTAAAAAAATTATGGAAAATAAAAAGAAAGCAGCGAAAAGTTCTCTAAACGCACATTACAAACAATCAATTATTCATCATAGTAATTTAACTTATTCATTTACTACAAAAAAGTTCTTTTCAGTGTTTATTTAATGCGAAGACTCAAAAAATTTTAATCCCTAATAACTCTCTCATAAATTTGAATTTTTTAATGGAATAAATAAACAAATTAAAAAACGACTACAAGGAAATCATTCAAATGCATATTTCGCGAATTTTTAACAAACCTTTGAGGATCTTTTAATTAATTCTTCATTTAAGAACAGGTGGCATACCGATGTAGAGCGGATAAACTGCGAGAATAGAATATGCAAAGGAGATCTATTAAGAGAGCGCTATGCACTCGCTTACTGACTGATCGTTCGCTTTCCTATAGCTGGCACGCCAATTGCCGATTGAGTGCCTATTATGTAACGGGATATGAGCGGCCTCATTTGAAAGGTGATTTACTAGCATGCTTTCACATCTGATTATTCACAAATATATGTGCGGCACAAACGATCCGATAATTGAGTCCAGTAGTCGATCGGCGGAATACATTATATATATATATATATATATATATATATATAGAAATCTGTACTTAGAAGACCAGGTGGTCAGATGAATGATAGTGCATTGCGAGTTATTTTGGATTTTAGAAAGCAAAGCAAGCGGAAAAATTCATTGCCATAACATGCGCCTTTGAGGTCCGATCATCACATCGGTCATATATTTAGGTTATCAACCAATTTTCATAACTTTTGCACCAGTAATTCTCCAAAAGTAAATACTCAATAAACAGGCAAACACATACACACATACACAATTACAGACGCCACGCTAACATAATGCATACTGCAAAATGCGCATGACAAGGATTTAAAAAAAAGAAATTCGTGATAAAAAATGATAAGAAAATAATAAGCAAAAGAGGTTCAAAAGTTTATATAAAAAAATTTAAAAAAATAATTAATGCCAGCAATGCGCATGAGGCTATAAAATAGAAATTCTGTAGAAAAGAAAATAGGAATAGAATAACCATTGTACCTATGATAGAGAATTAAATCTGGCTTAGCCTATTACCGGTATAGCGTAGAATATTATTAATACAACACTCAAAATTACCTCAATCGTAGCTAAACTGAGCTAAAATTAACCAAAATACTTAACCAAACTAGATTCCTGCCTATGCGATGATACCTTCAATTGCTTTTGGAGGAAACTAAATTTAAAATGAATAAATAAGCCGCTTTACGACGATTACCAATCACATCGGCAATTCATTTGAAAATGTTTTCATTTAAATTAAAGAGCTTTTTTTTTTGCTTTCCATTATCGCATTTGTATAGGAGCATTCATTTGTTGCAAATTTTACTATATGACTCATCGCCTGCGAAGGGAATAGCCAATCTTCGTTGCATATTTTACGTTATAGATACGAATCGTCCACTTCTGAAAGAATTCATTAGAACGGAAAGAAGTGCACCCTAATTTGAATTTTTTTCTTCAAATATGCAAATTTTGGTGGGAAAAAAGAGCTGCATAAGAGACATAAAAAGAAGCTGCAATCGAAAAGAGTCTCTTTTTGAAGTGATGGCATTTTCATAGAATTTTTACAGATATAAGGAATAATAGCATTTGCCTCTTATGCGTATTGTTGAGTTCGTATTTCATTAATTTTGACATCTTCACAAATGTTAATAAAAGTTCATAAAAAATCTTTTTCAAAGGAATTATTTGAAGCGCTCACAATTATGAGCCCAAGTTGTATGCCGTTATCATCTGAAAACTTTAGCTTCCCACTTATTCAAAAATTCAAAAATTCGATGATTCAATTTCAATTTTTTTTTTAATTTTATTCATCGACTTTCACGATGGATCTTTTATCAGTGAGTTATTCACCTTCATCTTATCGAAACTTAACAAATATCACTCTGTAATGATAAACAGTTGGGGTTTGAGTACGACAGATAAAAGAGATGGAAAATCGGAATTTTGAAAGCACGAAAAAAAATCGTTAAAAACATTTTAGGGCAATTATGTTGAATAATATATTAAACAGATGATTATGTGATCAAAGAATGGGTGCTCTCAAAGAAATATTCTAGTGACGGAAGTAGGTCTCCAAAAAAATGCATCTTCTGTTTCTTGAATAATTTGGTGCTTCATGAGTTGCCAGCATAATTTGCCTGAGGCATTAAAACGAGCCAGAGTGGCAATTGAAATGAAAGAAATTTGAGAACTTATAGAGGCGAATCCTTAAATTGAGCAACAGAAGTCTATCGAAGAGCCGTCTTAGAAGTCAGTCCATTTGCAGGATTGGGGGGAAAGGAAACGAGAGAAGAGAAGCGCATCACACACTCACACACCGCGCAATACGCCACTTAACTCAAGTAGGAAGCGACGAGAATCTATCTAACCAGCTAGCTGTCCGCAACGCTCGAATTTCATCGCTTTCCACCGCTAACGGTGGTCTTCAATGCTGTTGACATAGTCGATTCAACGCTCATGCACTCATACTTCTAAGAGAGCAATTTTCTATCGTTAACATAATTGCTTTTCTGATTTCGGTTACATTCTGCAAGAAAATTAATTGGCATTGTACCAACTTTAATTTCAGAGCATAAAAATTATCAATTAGCATTGCGCCAGCTTTAATTTCAAAGCAAAAAATTAGGTGCAACATTGAGAAATATCAAAGAAAATTTCGTCGTGATGCCAAATATGAATATTTCATCGCATTTCTCATCAATTTTTTCAATAAATTAATGACTATTAATAATATTATTGATAAAATGTCTTCCACTAATAATATTTATGAAAAAAGACCACGTTTTTGGCCGCAACGTAGCTGAGAAAATACGTCAAGGAAGTATATTTCTCGAGTCGTACTATTAACTATTAAGACTGACCAATATACGAAAATAAAATAATATTTTCTCTCAAATATTATATTATGCAAATTTCCTACAAAACTCACACCTTACTATGTAAATTATATGCCGCACGAACGTAATACTTAGGTATGAGGTATTCTGTATTTAAATTGGCAACTAGTGAAATCATTTATGACCGACTACATTTTTGGCCATTTTGAAGTTTTGAAAGAAATAACTCATAAAGTGCAGAATAAATCCTCCAAATTGAACAAATTTCAAAAATTTTTCTTCTTAAATTTTCGAGCATTTTGTTGTCAGCTTCCGCTCATTTATACGCAAAAAAAAAGTGGATAAATGAATAAAATTATCTTATGTTATATTTCACTGCCATTATAGGCTGTTGAAATTATGTGATTGATTTTGCTTTCAAACAATACGGCGCCCCATTCAACGTTACCTCATTGAGAGTTAAATAAATCTATACTATACCAGTAAATGTTCTGCAAAGTTATTATTGAGTTAGAGTTATGTGAAAATAACCTTTGAAGATATAGCACATATGATCAATATAGGTAATGATTAATCTCTCTCCTTCTCTCGCTCCCCTAATAACATCACTTCAAGTTTTTTTTCTTGATATTTAAGGCAAGAAAAAAAACGATTTATAAACGTTTATTTTAAAAAAATAACTATAGGACTTTATAGAAGTAGCATTCTATTGCAAAACGTTTACGAAAAAACGAATTCCATAGGGGATCACTATGCCATCTGTCACTAAGCGCTATCACAATTGAGTAAATGTCGATCAAAATGTAATAGACGTTCTTTTGCATGCAAAAATAAATTCTTATCTGTCAAATGGATTCTGAAAAAGAGCTATCAATGATGGTTCGGCTATTTCGACTAGAAATCTCTCTAAAAAATGTAAGGTGAAAAATACGAATATAATCTGTTGTGCTTATACATCCAACATTTTCGTTAAAAATTATTACTCCAATATTTTGCATTCCCTTCACTCACCCCTCTCCTTTAACCCCTAGCTTTTTACAATTCAATTATATATTTCGAAAAGAAACTTCCGGTGTGGTTCTCTTTGAATTACACTAATTGTTATGAAACAAGCACGTGAATATGTATCCATGATGAGGTTGTATTTATTTAGATTTTACAGTTGTTCGACGAAAATCAACTTTACTGACCACTACAATCAACATAACAGGTTTAAATATAAGCGTAACATGCATAACTTTGAAATATTTTGATAAAAGCTGGAAACAAGTTAGTGGACGTAGGGATCACTACGGAAAAGTGCATTCTTTACTTTACTATCAACGTTTCATAGCTGACCACTGTCCACAACACTATGACCAAGTATATGGATTACAATTTGCAGAACGTGGTTTTTGCATACATACGTCAAAAATGACCCCAATAATAACAATCGACAACAATAGATAATGAAGGCGCTATAAGGATGAAGGTAGAGGCGAAAGAGGAAAAAGAAGCGTTGAAATAAGTGGCATTAGTAGCAGTTCTAGAATCAATAAAATATTTTTATAAATCATTCTAGAATAAACAGTAGCATAACGTGCCATAAGAGAAGACAATACTGCAAACACAGCAACCGAACACAGCACACACAGCCGAGGCTAATACCATCGTCAACGAGGCTCCTCATCATTGTAGTGCAAATTCACTCGAAATGAGATCAGGACGTTTTCAGTGCCTTTCATAGCTTTTGATCATCTCTATTCTCCCTTTTTTAATAATTGATGTTTTTGCCCTTCTTGATATATATATATATATATATATATATATATATATATATATATATATATATATATATATATATATATATATATATATATATATATATATATATATATATATATATGTTCATGAAGTACGTGAAGTTATGTCTACTGTCCACGGCTCATTGCTGACCAATGTCCACAATGGGATGATTGAGTCTACAGCTGATAAATTAGGAATATAACAATGAAATTCTTGTATAAACAGACGATGTTAATTGTTGATGAATTTGTGAATGCATTAAAATTCCTATGAAAATTTAAGCTTAATTTTCCTTTCATCGCAATGGCGTCAAGAAAAAAATTTTTTTTTGGTTTGTATTACAAAACAAATGCTCTTTTTCTGCAAATAATTATTATATGCAAAAGAAGCACATTAAGCTGGAGTTGATTTCGACGGTTCAATTTGTTAGCACTAACGTCCTTCACCTCGACCGGTCGACAGCTATTTTGTGTGCCTTTTCCGGAAACCAACTAAAAGCCGGCATATATCGTCGAAGATACCGTATGTAGTTTTGAAAATGAGTTAGACGCCCCTATCGGATGATGATCGCTTATGACTACTAACAGAATATTGATATAAAAGTTTCTAACTGACGTATTGTTGCTCATATTTTTCAGCAATATTTTCATGGAAAAAGAATTCGTGAAAATTTTCGAATAAAATTTCCGGAAGTTCTGACGAAATTTTGCGAATAAGTCAATGCTAATCGAAAGAACAAATTTTGTACAGTATTAATTTACTATTTAGAGGCATTTATAGGTTGCATATTATTTTCATGTATTACTTCAAACACCTTCGAAAGCATACCACTACTGCTGTCATGGTGTGCAATATCTTTGCTGAGTCTTTTGCAGAGACGATATCATGTAGCTATTCTTAAATCCTCATTGTTTTCTTTGCAGGATAATCAAACTACAACAATCCGTAACTCTAAACGACAAACATCAATAACTGCAAACTATATCGATCGTAACTATGCTTCTTTGGTTGGAAACGTACGAAAAAATAGTATGAGCTAGTCGCATTCGCTTTTACTAGAGATAATATTGTGCTATGCTCATCTCAAGTTTTAATTGATCTATCATGTAGCAAGATGTTTTGATTGTTTGATGATGATTTCACCCGAATATTAGCACACCCTTGTCAATGAGTTGAATTTTGCGCTGGTCAGACCTTTGTTACTGAAATGGAAGTGAAAAATTCCAACTTTATTTGCAACTTGAGGTTAGACTAGTAAAAGGTTGCCCATTTTCCCAAGGCTTGCACATATCATGTAAAACAAGTAAAAAAATCGTTGTTTTTTTTTCAGTTTCATTGGATGATACGGATGGCACCAACACTCTTCTTACCATTCTGTATTTCCGCATTTCTAACAGCAACACCATTGACCAATATTGCATTTTGGGCTTCATATGCCGGACTACTTAGCTGCGTATGTGTTTATGCAGCACGTAAACGCAACAACCGCTACTTACTTATTCCGTTTATTCTTTTCAAGGTCAGTGGGTACTTTTTTAATCGATCTCATATCTGCTCTAGTAACGTTGAAAGATTCATTTATGCTTTATTCGGTGACACTGAGAGTTTTTATTTGTTTATTTATTTATTTATTTATTTTATTTATTTATTTATTTATTTACCTACTTATTTGTTTATTTATTTATGTTTGTTTATTTATTCACTTACTAATTGTTTATTTGTTTCGAAGTCCATAAATGGGAAAACATGTGAATTCATCAAGACCGAAATTTTCAACACCATGATCGGTAATGTTGACAGATTGAGAGGTTAAGTGAAGTTTTTTTTTTTTTTTTTAAATTGATAAGCAAAGCAAGAATCTTCCAACCAAAAAAAAAAGTTTTTAAGGATTTAGCGCTCTTAAATTTTCAGTAATAACCTTTCAAAAAAATGTTCATTGAAAATAACGTTGTGGTTAATAAATAAGTCTATAGTTTTGTCTCCAAAAACTCAATGAGAATAATTTTTTCATAAATTCAACTTTTATTGCATAGAATTTATAATGAAATTACTGCATAAAGTTGTAAATTTCATCAATCATATCTGAAATATCACGTCCATTACATAGTAATCCCAAATCTGATAAAAAAAACCCTGAAAATTAATAAAGACCTGTCTCCACACCTGTTAGGTGAATTTAAGAGCGATTTAGATGAAGTTCATGTGACCTTGAAGCAAATCATTGCTATAGTTTCAAAAGATGTGCCTAAAGGAAAGCAGATAAACTGGAAAGCACATTATGCGCTTTTGAAAACACAAAACCATAGAGACAACTAGAAAGAAGATCGACTTAAATGTCTATCATATATGTTCTCTAATTACTAAACTTTTGCATTATGTACGAAACGCATTTTCGGCTTGCCTGAAAATTACTACTGACCAAGCGATTCATGCTCATTTCTCATTCATTCCATCCAAATAGATCAATGCTCAATGCCAATTACCTGGATACTTCGGAGTGTTTTTTTTCTCCAAAGATTTTTAAAATAGCAAGGGGCAGTGGAGGTTTAGATTTTATGCAAATTTTTCCCCTTCGATTATGCAAATTTGCATAATTTATGCTCATTAAATTATAAAATCTTCATTTCAGTTTGTGTTTATAATATTTATCGCATGTGCGCATTTCTTTCTCTTAGCGCGTACTATTGTACCGCCATTAATCGATCATCAAAATGGATTATACGATATTTTCATCTCTTATTTACGCTTTAGTAAGTCGAATTGCAATTTGATCTATCAACTATTTTATCATATCAGGCAGTAAATTTATGAAAATTCGATTTAATATGATATAAGCTTTCTCGAATATGCATAAGGAAAAAGGAAAAAAATATTCATTTCAGCTCACTCATTCCCTCTCCACTACAATCGCCTCTTTCATTTATCCCCTTCCTGCACCAACTTCCTCTCCCCCTCCACTCCTATAAACCATTTTTAAAATCTCCACGTTTTCTTAATGGTTCTTCTAGTATAAGCTTTCTTTATGCAATAGACATGGTGGTGGAGAAACAACGTATAAAATTTGCTAACATTCGAAAAATTCTTTGAAATTGCTTGTAATATGATACTCCTCAGATAATGATAGATCATGTTAGGACCTAAGGCCTTTCAATAAAAAAAGGAGAAAGAAGAGAAATTAATTGCCGAAGATTCGACTGTAAACTACGTTAGGAGAATGAAGGTGATCTGAGAGACAAAAAAACGTTGTATAAATCTTGGTATTGAAATGCGTAAAAGTCTCGGTTGCAAGAGGTCCCAGTTTCAACCACCGGCTGAGCATCCCACGTAAGGATCACCTCTCCTTGGCTTGTCTAGTCGTCCAGGTCTCCTTGAGGATCTTCACCTTCATAATAGGGTGACAAACGACGAAGAACACTAGGATAGCCCGAGTCGTTGACACGATCCCGCAGTCGAACTCCATGCTTCTGCCGACCACTTCGCCCAATCCAGCCACCATCCGTAGACCCACTTTGTCTTCAGACCAGTCTAGAAGCTGGAATGAATGCATTAGCACATCTATCGCTTTCATTTCCTCCCAATTCTACCTCAGGCTAGTTTCATGACGCACGCTTGGTAGTCATTTGATTTGCTGTATACTACTGACCTCCCTTGACTTACCTTGCACGGCGCGCTATTCTCGCTTGACCTATAACCGACTGATCAACCTTACAAATCCTCTAGCAATAAAATATTCCACTAGATCATTGATGATCTGCAAAATGATCTAAATTATCGAAGAAAAAAGTTGTCAACAAAATTGCTCAATTATAAACGAATTTGCTTTATATTTTCAATTCGGTATTATTGTTAATAGAAATTCATTCGTTATGCAATGCAATAACGTTGCAAATATTTCATTAATATATCAATTGCACAATGCAATAATATTGCAATTGCTTCATTGCAGTTCTTATCACTCTTTTAAATACCTATTTAATGTCGGCAAATATCTTCTTTATGTATCTTTCGTTGACAATCGTCTATGATATCGAATATGTACGTCGTTTTGATGTGGGAATAAACGTTGAGCAACAAATCGCCGAAGGACATGAACGTCGACCACGCAACAATCATATAGCGATCGCACAACAACATTGATCTCTAATGATCGATTATTTCGATAATAGAAATTCTATTTAAATCAAAAGTTCTCGAAAAGAAACAATTTCATACGATCTGTTCAATTGAAAATTTGTAAAAGTGGTAAAAGTTGAAGAAACAAATAAACTTATAAAAAACCAGATAAATAGATAACCTGTTTATATCAATCATCACGATACAACCGGATGCACCTGTGTGGAAACAAGTTTGAGACTATTCATTTCTGCAAATAAGGAGTGCGGAATGCTCAGACAGTGCCTAAAAAATGGAAGATGAAGTGTCGAATATCTAGAGGATTGAGGGGCGTGGAGGATGGACTGGATACGGATAAAAGAGCACATCATATCTTGATATGTGATAATTATATATAGCGGAGGCGATCTTTGCACATATGGAGAGAAGAAAAAAAATTGAAGAAGCACTACAAATTATTGATGTAATATCGTTTTCTCACCGTTTATTTGTGCAATAGGCATAGTTGCGTTGAATGCAAAAATGAGTGATGGGAATCCGAAATGCATACCATCATTCTACGTTGTGGTGATCATCTAAAAACTATCATATTGCTTCTCTCAACGTTATAAATAACGCAAAGAATTCGCATCAGTTAGAAACGAACGAAAGCATTACTTCAGTGGCAACTTCAGGTTGTAATAGCTCAAATCTTTACTAAAGATGTCTAAGAGCATCTCATTCAGGATGTAAGGAGGATAGAAGAGGATCATCTTACCTTCGGAATCCGGCAGGCCAAAGCAAAAGGCGTATGAAAGCATATTTAAGGTGATAGAAGAAACGTCACAATTAAGCTGGCAGCATGCACCAAAACAGACCTATACCGAGAAGATAAAATATTTTTCCACGTTTCTTGATAGATGCAGAGGATGTAATTTCTTTGGCGAATATTTATAGATGAAGAGAAAGCTTTCTTGAGGAAATATAGTGGATTTGTTTGATCGTTGCTAAGTGTATGCCCCCAATAATGCATTTGCATTTTTTTTTTGAGAATTTCCATATATTTCAAAGGTTTTCCAAGAGAATTACCTCACTGCCGCATATATCAAAGAAACGATTGCTATGGGATTCTAAAAGCCCTTCGAGATTGTCTCTAGGTTAGCTTAAAAGGAGCCCGAATGTCTCTATTCCTAGCAAAGAGTAGCCTCAAATCTCCATTTTTGCGGGGTGATACCCTAATGGCACCATTACAAGAGATAACAGTTCCATAAGATATCACTGCAAACCGAAGTTGAGGTGTACTTCAGCTTGATGTCTCTGCCCACTTCTATATGACCTTCAAAATTATATATATATATATATATATATATATATATATATATATATATATACAAATTTGCACTTATTATCAATTGGTTATCAATTATCAATTAGCCGCTCGAAGAATCCGCAAAAACAGATACAGGAGAGATATGGAAGGTTTCAAGATCAAGGTGGCGGCAACGGAGCTTGTTAGGATCGAGCAATAAACCGCACTACATGACTTGCAACCAGAGTATAGCTGAAATTGAAAGTATTTCAAGAATAGCGGTCGATTAGGAACCAAGGCTCGTCGGTCAAAACTGATTTTCGATTTAAATCGAAGATGTTTCAAGAATTTCAGTTGGATGTCCAACAAAAGCAATTAACCTGTGCCGAATTTCGCTTGCATTTGAGAAACCTCGAAAAAAATGGCGACTGCATTTCAACCGATAAAACCTGACCAAGTTTTGATTTATAGCTGAAGTTTTATTGAAAATAACGAGGAATCCTTTATGGCTATTTCAACTACAATTGCCAATTCAACAAGAATAACAAGAAATTAGAGGAAATATCGAGAAAAAAAAACGACAATGCATCTAGAAAAAAAAAATTGGAAAAAAATAGCACTGCAGTAGCCAAATGCAAAATTTAGAGGCCGTTAACCGGATTATGCATTGAGAAATTCATTGGAAAAAGTGGCTAAAAAAAGGAAAAAAGTCAATAGAGAATAGAAGGATGGAAGGTAAGGATTGTTTGTAATTCTCTATTTCGTTCTGAAAGCATTTTATTAATGTAACACTCGAAAATTTTATTGCTGCCATATTGTCATCTAGTTTTGATCATTTGATATTTGATCCTTATCGATTAGCGAATCGTCGCCAAATGCGTATCCGAAGAAAGCATTTCATCTGCGAAACCATATTGGACCACTCTGTGTCTGTCTTTGTTGTGTTTCAGACTTATAAATGTAGAACAATTGCGATTTGAAATCGAATAATCAAATCGTTGAAATTTTAAAGACAATAACAACCATAATCATAGTAGAATGATGTCAATTGCAATCAGTCAGTCACGCTTCAGTAACCGCCAAAAAATAAACGCACCTCGAGATGAGATCAATTACCATAGATAAAGCGGATATAGTATCAGAAAAACTCGAAATGGATGAAGAAGCCGGAATAGAGAAGGATGAATGGAGATTATAAAAGCTGAAGTAAGATAGGAAGGGATCAACGATTTGTTCAAAAGGGAGTGAGGGAAGATTGTCTGATTGAAAACTTTAAATTGGTCGAGGCAAAGGTTGAATGCAGCAACTTCTTGAAATTTCCAGTTTAGTGGATCATGCCTGAGACAATAGAAACAACGCTAACCGACTAGGCCGGCCACATGATAATATTAAGATTGGTAACGACCTCATCTACTAATGCGCTAGTCATTAATAAATCCTGAAAATCGAGGATAATCGAACAACCTTAACAAAGAATCTATTTCATTCTCGATCAAAAAGCACTAAAAAAGTGGATATCGTAAAAAGACAAATGATAACTCTATTAGTGAAAAATCAGATCCTAAGCGGAATGCAATGGAATAAGCGGAATCGATAGTTGAAATGTGCGCTATAGATCTCATATCGCAAGGAAATCATATATTTGATTTATTTGGAAAAATTTCTTAGATCATTTATCAGATCAAAATACAATCTCTCAATATACGAAATTTCGTGTTCGTGTAGGATACGATGAAATAGTCGCAATAATTGTTATAAACGTTAAGGATTTATGTTATCTGATGAGAAATTTCTATCGTTGCTCAAGCATCTTTTTTAATATGTTGAAATTTATGTACATAAATATCGAGATATAAATCGATATTATTGTACGTTTTGATGCATAGCACACAGCAAAAAGTGCTCTTTGCGATAAAATACGGATAACTGATATCACGTTGGAAATGAATCCTTCATGAACTAGTTTTAAATGCTCTCGACTGCGGGATATTTTGAAAAGAGGATTGGGATGGAAAGAGGAGAGGAGACATTATTCACTTATAGCCGTTTAATATGCTTATTTTTTAGACCGTTTTATACAGCGTTATCTCAGTGAGAAGGGACGGTCGCGCTTCGAACAATATTTCTGCTAGTTACACAACAAAATTTCTTTTTTTTTCTCGAAATTTAATTAAAAGTTTTATCTGAAATTTCGGAATACGCTATTACCTCATGACACTTTTGTCGTGCATACTTATTGCATCGCAAAATGGTCAATCATGAATTTCAAAGAAAACCAGCTCTGCTAAGTTTGAGTATACAGTTGGCTACAACGGTTGTTGCAGTTCGCATATCACCTGAGGCGATCGTCATTGAAGAGAGAGAGGGAGAGGGGGACTGAGAAAGAAAGAACAAACGGAAAGGGGTGATTTCAGGGTATCGTATTTGTCATTTGATTCAGCATTGTTGATAGATAGTTTCTTGAATGAAACATCAGTTCTGCTTGGCAATGCGCACGCAAAGCTGTTTTTTCTCCTACCATAAAAAACGACTTCATCAACAAATCTTGGAGAGAGTGCCTGGGAGAGGGGTGTATAATGAAATGTGGGCGAGTGGGGGGAAAGGGCGGTGGAGGAGGAAGTGCCGGGAAAGAAGGAGGAGGACAGAGGGCATACATGCGTCGATTGTCTATCATCTGTCCTGTAAGATATGCTGACTATGTAAGATGTAATACAATGGGATTGCAATGGTAATACTTCTTATGGTTGCGTTTCCACTTAAAAATTGTCAGTATCCTAGATATAACTCTTAGAAGTCCATTAAAATTGCCCGTAGAAATTTTTCTTCAATTAGCGTTTCATCGAAATTTTTTTATGAATCATTTTTACGTTTGAAAAACTAGGTTCATTTAAAGTCCCTCTACGAAGTTCTCATAAATTTCTTTGAGTTAGGACGATCGACTCTACAAATGCCATCAAATGTTAGCGCTTCTTAGAACATGGGATTAGCAAATGAAAACGCTAGTCGAAATTAGACAAAATGTGATCTCTACTATAACTCGATGGCTGCCTTTTCAACTTCTATGAACCAAAATTCAACAAATAATTATAACGAAAGCTTCTCCCGAAGTTATTCCTTCCATGATTCGTTGAAAACTGAACGTCACTGTTGGTTAAATCGGCATCAAATTTATTTTTGACGTTTTTTCGTGCCTATGAACCACATATAGCAGGAACTGAATTTCTTCACATTTTTCAACTCATTATTCCATATGCTGATGAGGGAAAGCCCTTAGTGTGTGCATAATAGTTCATTTTAGACTCGGGTTTCAAAAATCATCTCAGCTTCTTGTTTACCATTTTTGAATCACTTCAAGAATATCTCTTCTCGAAAATCGATAGATCGATATGAATTGAAATCGTCATGGGGAAGAATGCTTTTTGAAAAAATTGCTTGTCTGCTGCGCCAAGCCGAGTTGCAAAGTGAGAATCTGCGTTATTTCATGTACTTTTCATCTATATATTTCAAACGAATATCATATCAATATTTATTCATCGTCTATATTTTAGTTGTATCTTTCGCAAGTTCGCACCAAGTATATGAATCTCAGTTTATTTTATACACTCGCAGTAATATACCTCGCATTCGAATCGTTGAAAATTCATAATTGTAGATGACTACACTTAAAAGCTATTGCAAATGACTACATTTATAGTTGAAATGTCATATATGGGAAAAAAACAAATTAGTGAAGATGGGGATCATATTTCTAAAAATACAAATCTCATCGATATCGTCAACTTTTAACGTCAATTAAATCTTAACGAGTTGTTTCTTTCAGTGTTGCTCTTTGGAACATTCATCCCTAACGAGATGATTGACGTAAATTATGCATAAATATATCGTTGGAATATAGGAATGAATCAATCATTTATCTTGGTCACATTCTCACACTTTACCGAATGAAATTATCGTTGAAAAAAACCAAATACAAGTTGCATTTTTAAGTTGCTCAGTCAACCACGTTGCATTTATTAGCCGCTACATTTAAATGTGCTCAGCTGCTATAAAGAACTAGATTTCTGAGTTTAACAACGTTTCATCTATAGTCAAATAACTTAGAGCTCTAGGTTTTGTAGACCTAGCTCAAAAAATGAAACCTGGTACGAAATGATTTTTCAATTAAGATCCTGAAATATTTGAAATATTTTCCGAATATCGTCAAGTTTCAAGGTACTTTGAAGTAATCTCTGAAGTCAGTGGCTCGTCGTCGACCTACAATAGATCATTCTGTCGCCCTTCATCTATCGGATTTTATATACACTCATTCGATAACAATATCGTTTAGATTTTTTTTGTTTTGCAGTAATGTTTTGCTGATATGATGCCATTCGACGTTCTCCACTTAATTTTAAATTTCCCCCTCTCCTTTTCATCTCCCTTCCTCCACAGGTGAATAGATGAATGGAGCAAGATGCGGGAGCTTGTGTGCGGTCTATTACCTCCCATTCGTACAAATCTAATGAAATATAAAAGTTTTTGAAAGTATCTTATATCAAATCGGCTGCAAGAGACAAATAAAGGAGAAGAGAGGTGATTTGAATGCTTGAACGAGTGGGAATTCACGACATTTTGAAACTTCTGCATGAACAAGAACTTTAAATTGCTTATATATTTTATATTTTCTATCAAAGCCTGCAGAATTCAGTGAACTCTATTAGTACAATTTCTGCTAGCTTTGAGTTAAACACGACGAAGGGACTTAAATAAATGAAGACATTGATTTAATTAAATAATAGTTATTGCAGAAAGACTACTTGCGAATCCATCTAAATCCTTCTGTCTTCCCTTCGAAAAGCTGGAAGCAGTTAGAGGCTATTTTTATTGGTTATTTCTTCAATAAGATGGAGAAAGTAATGAGTAATATTTTTGTTACTGTCATCCCGCTATTCACTAAGCACTTTGGATTAATGTAAAAGAACGAATATTTTGGTTTCATCAGCAAGGTGAAGCACAAGGTTCGACAGTTTATCCATTCGAACACTCGAACGTTCCTCTTCTTAATTGTACGCCAATCTGAAAAAAAAAAAAAAACTTATCACACCTCATGAAAGTAGCACCACATTGATCAAACTTTTCCTTTAAAAATTAAGGGGAACTTGAAAACTTCAAAATAACATTTTTATATCCTCGTAATTAAATTTGCCGCTCACAAATGGGAAAATCTCGGATTGCTCTACCTCCAATTTGGAATTTTACTGCGGTATGACTTATACTTTTGTTTATTTCATAACTATTTCAAACAAACAGTTAAGTAGAATTTAAGGAAATATTAAAAGCATTTTTTTCCACTCTCCTTACATCTAATCCAACTGATTCATGTAATAGAACGAAAATTAATACTTGTTGTTATATGATGCAACCAGCAGACAATTAATCTTTCAATTTGAATTTCTTTTTTTCTGCAATTTCATTGAATACGAATGTTCAAAAGTATTCTCTTCAGCGAAAATTTTTCTATGTGAAAAAAAAAAGAATTCAATTAACACAACAATATAATAGACAATTGGGGCTCATGAAATGAAATTGTCGTCATTGAACGAGATCGTCATGTATGTCCTTTTAATTTCCCATCAAGAATTTAGACCATTCCAAATGAATGAGAATAGTAACATAGCTGTATTTCAAAAGTGGTATAGAAAATATCGAAGTAGATGAAATGAGAAAAACAAGTGGATAGAAAATATGTGATCATTATATATATATATATATATATATATATATATATATATATATATATATATATATATATATATATATATCGTACAGTGTTTGTGCTTGCGTCAAATGCACGAAACTATTCTTTCAAACTTATGTCATAAATACGGTATATGAATTGGTACAATCGCAATAGCAATCTAAATTTTGAAGGATAAAATAAGTACAACAATTTAACAGTTTTTAATATGTTTATCTTTTTTGTGATTTCTTTATTTTAAGCATTCGTTTTCTTTATTTTCTTACAATTGTTATCCATTGTTTTTTGCGTCAATCAGCCTAATTGGAAGGAAATTAGAAAAAATAAATAACATTTAAAATTACAAGTATGTGAAAAATGAACGGAAGTGGCTATAGTTGATGAAATGTCTAGTTTTTATCTCCCCAATTTATTTTGGTGCTTTCAACGCTATAGGGCCGCCGTTGTCAGATTCCTTCGAAATTAGTGATTTTGCAGCAGCTTAGAAGTTGTATCCGGTTTATCCAGTGCGGCAGTTCTAAGAGCTGATTTATCATGCTAAATGTATTAGAAGTGTGACGGACGTATGGTGGTGGGTGTTGACACAATTTCTGTCGCAAATTTGAGAGCGTGATATGAAGTTAAGTGTACAGAACTTATGAATGCATTCAGCTCTTAGAAACGCCCGATGAGTCAATGTGTATAGACAACAACGCTTGAATAGTCGTGGAGAAGTCAGGCAGAGAAAGCTAGAATTGTGCGAAAAAGAAGTGATGCATAAATGCTCTCAAAAAATTGTCAGCTTTGCAGAATTTCTCATCAAGCGTCTTCCTCAGCCACAATTTAGTGAGACAATTTAGCTGTGTTGAATCTGTGATTCGTACCTCGAAATCCTCGAGGTGGTATTTCTTGACTTCAAATATCAATGAAAAGATAAAAGAGAAGCTTGTGGCAGAATAACACATCCTTGTGGCACATCAATCCTCAAAATCTGACGGCAAACGTGAAGAGTTGATTACAGCAACGATTCATTAGGTCGCAAATAGATCTCTCCAAAATGCATTCTTGAGTTTTTAAAAAAAACTACCTTGACATCGCTACGCAAAAAGAGATGAAATTCTTGAATAGGGTAGGCATCATTGGGTCGTAAAAGTTAAATTGGCTTAGGTATAAACGTTGTACGCGCTGCCGAAAACGCTACAAGCTGCCACATTTTTCAAAACAAGATACCACTCTACGATGAGGAAATAATTGTAACCGTTCATTTTCTGTTTTTTTTCATTCATTTTCCATTCTTTTCTTTCCATTTTTCCATCCATTTTTTTTCTTCATGGCTTCAAATAAATAAAGCTATGTTATTAGGAATTATTCCATCAAATATGCTAAAGCAATTTCTTGCTCATTTTTTTGGTGTGTAGTGAGACTGTTAATTTTTCCTCTCGCCTATAAAAAATCTTTAATTTCATTATAAGTGAGTTTCATATATGCTGAAGATTATCATTTAAATGGAATACGTGGAAAATCTGTATAGCGTACATATGCATTGATATGCACTGCAACAATTTTTTTCGCTTACATACTAGACGAAAAGAAAAAATAGCCCGAATTTTTTTATTTTTTCAATATTTTTATGCACATTTTTCATAAATAAATATCTGATATGATCTATAACTCCATAAAAAAGCGATTGAAATGAACGATTCTTATGAGTGATAAACGAGAAATAATCCATGCGAATATCACAGTTGGTTATCATATCGATCCAATACTTTACAATCCAGGTATCATTGTTAAGTGATCTGATTTGCGGAATCTGATAATAGAACTGGCGATCAATTAATTTATTTATAAACACTGAAACTGTACCAAAAATAAATAAATAAATAAATAAATAAAGTATTGGCATATAGTCTAAAAAGCCTTATACAGCGGAAGTGGTTTGCGATTTTTTAGTTGATGATCGATAGTATCGTTTAGTTTCCAGTGGGCTTCATCTTGTTCCGATTTCGATGCTTGATTTGCCGCACCTAAAGCTGACTGTGGAGAAAAAACATTTTAAGTAAGTCATTTCAAAGAATATTTTAGATCGGCCATAAATCTTTTATGAATGCATTGTCACATAAACGGTAAAGCCTCCATATGGTCCAATAGACGAAACATTTGCCATCAGACTATTATTTCAACTCTCAACATAATGGAAGAGAAAAAATTCATTTTACAAAATAAATATTGAAATTCTCTCAAAAAAATCATTCAATGGCATTCAACCGCCGACAGGAGTATTAGCTAACGGGTGAAAGTTTTATTTTGCGATAATGTGATATGATAATAGAACTCCTTTATAAGCTCGATATTATCAAAAATAAAGATGTTTGTTATACTTTTATACGTTTGTTATACTTTTATAATCATTCAAGAACGATGATTGAGGTTTTCTTTGAAAATTTCATCATATACTGCATGGAATAGCTGACAATGTAAATATTTATTTGCGGGCTATTGACAAAATTTCGAGAAGATAAATTTCTTTAATGTAAAAGGTATCGAAAAATTATACCTACACAAAATCTTACCAATAAATTTCATTTGTCTTGGACATTGCAGTAATGGCTTCACCTTCACTGGTGTTGGCCCTACTTTACTTCTTTTATTTTAATCAACAAGGCATTCATGACGATTGAATGACGCTTCACGTCGTTCCAAGTTAATCCGATTCACTGTTTCCGTGATCCACTTGTTTCTGTCGTCTTCTTCAAAGGATCACTTCATTTCATTGCAGCGCTTCTCACCTAAACTTCCCTATCACAGCCTCAATCACAAAGTCTTCCACATTTGATATTCGGAGCCATTCATTGGCCTACTTGTCGATCAACTTGGTTCTAGTTATGATCCTTTCTACTCTACTTTCTACTACTCCTAGCAGCTTGCGCACTTTCTTGGTGGTTGTCTGCATATGTCTTTGAGCCGCAGAGAACCCTTTGTATCATGCGTTGACCGGAAAGCTTTTATTTTAGGTTTGTCGGTACTTTTTATCACATTGGAGCTCTTTGTCTTTGAAAAATGCTTTCCAGCCTTAATTGATCCTGTATCCTATATCCTACTTTCATCTCTTCACTATTTTTACACATATACTTAAATAGATAAACTCATTTACGCTGTCAACCTTTTTACCTCTAACAACACTTGTCAATATTTATGACAAAATGAAAGCGGAAGTACACAAATAGAAAAATAGTCAACTTCTGCTCTCTTTTGCTCAATATTTTCTTTTTGAAGATGTTAATTCACAAACATATTGTTGTGCTTTTACCGCAATTTTATGCACTATTTTTTAGTTGATTTAAACTGTAGAATATCACGAACTACATCATCTATTCACTTCAAGTTTTTCCCGTCAAAGTTGTGCCATTCTAATTCGTCGAATATGAGTTGCTCTGTTGAACAGCGACGCTGATATTATACAATTAGTGCAGTCGCCTTGTCATATCTCTACTGATATTTATATATTATATACGAAAATTGTAGACACCAACTTGGATCAGATATCCTGAAAGCTACAGGTTACTTAAGAGTGTGATTTGGTGCTTTCTGATTACATCCAGAGGCTGATCTATTCTATAGAATTGAAAGCTTTTACATGGTCGACAAATAACTCATAAAGGAGTATCTTGTACTCTCTAGTTGTTTCGTTCACTAAAGTAAGCATGATGATATGTTCAATTATGGACTTATTCGAGCTGTGGCCTCTCTATTCCATCTTTTACTTTCTTTCCATTTATTGTTTTAATCTTTTGCATCAAAGCTTCGAAAAATCTTTTTTTTTCAATCTTTGATAGAGGCGCCATTTTGCGAATATTCCAGATATCATTTGAATTCTCTTTCTTCGATAAGAAATTTTTTTTTAGTCGACAAAATGTTCTAAAATGCTCCATCATATTTGTTGAGAAAAATTTTCATCGGTATTATTGCTGGTTTTTTTCCGCCATTCAGCAAATTGCAGCTTAATCCATCGATATCTATCGCTATCCGATTTATCCTATAACGAACTGGGTTCTTTATTCTGAATTCGACGGTTCTTAAGAATAATTTATCTTTTTTTCCGTAGACTTATGGTCAATTCTGCCGCTATACATTTCTTGTGTTTCTCTCGTATGTGTTCAGCCGTCTCTCATTTGCTCTACTATTCCTTTTTGTTTTCAACTAGTGACATTCTCCGACCTATTATCTTCCCGGTGACGTCAATTTACTTCATTAAATTTCAAACATTTTTGGTAACGGTTTTCGCATTCGGCTTTTTTCACCTTTCTATGTTCACAGAATTCAGCTTTTTTTTTCTAAAAACTTGCAGCCCGTTTCATATATCTTCTTATATCAAGCAGTTCTCCTATTTTGACCATGATGACCAAGTCATGTTGACCAATTTGACCAAAATATTGACCAAGTTATCGTAGCGATTTGCACCACGTGATCGATTTTTGCGACAATATTCGCATGAGTCGGTTCAATTTCTATTTTATAAAATTACTGCAATACATATCTGCATAAACTTGCGTCTAATGAATTTTCACCATTTTCCTTTCTTTGTCGTCGAATTCATAAAACGTTCATCTCTCAGTTGAATTTTTCCTCCGACTAAGCGGCTGGCGGTCGATGCCTATTTGAAGCGATTCAATACCTTGGTGTCTTTAACGATTATGGCCTCATTCATCAGGATCTAATATATTTCGTTTTTTTTCGGCCTCCCATTGAGGTTTCTTCTACAAATATTTTGACAACATTTGAAATTTAACGAGTTTGCAAAATATTTCAGAGTTTTTTTTTACTGTTTGCGATATTTTTGAAATTGTGGCGGTTATTTGTGCCGATATGCAGAAAAAAAATAGAAAGTCCATGCAAGCAATATGCAAATTTGCTGGATTGAATAGCGAGATTTGAATCCAATGATGTGCAGGATTATGCAAATTAAGCGTTAAAAGAGAGTCTTGTACAATTCTCGCACGAAATGCATAGCCGCCTTTACTATGCAATCAAATGATGCAATTCATTGTGTTCAATTATTTTTCTGATATCTTGACAAAATTTTACCTTCATTTGAACGTTGATAAAAATCCAATCAAGAAAAGATGGTCAGACTCACAATTTTGGCACGTGCTAAAAATTTTTTTTTTAAATTTTTTTTTTCATTGCACAGCTAAAGGTTCACTTTCGTTTTTTTTTTCATTGTTTGCTATGGGATTATGTAAATTTTTTGATGTGCAGATATTGGTTTTTCATATGAAGCCTGCTGTGGATGAAATTTTCATGACTTGATCGCATGTTTTATAAAAAGTTAGTTAATTCTTCGATACTTTTGCTTTTTTTATGTCTCATTATGTTTTCATGTCACTTTATTAGATATAACTAATAAATAGCCTTAAGGATATTTTAAAAATGACCACACTAAAATTAGAGCCGAAATTAAATTACCATATGCATGTCTGGAGGATAATCTCCCAAGGATGTCGTAAAATCGAATATCTGATCACTGATATCCTTTGAAAAAAAAAATGAACGTTTAAATGTCAGTAAAAAATAATTGCGCATGATACCTAGAATATATATGCAATAAAATTCGTTAGTGCTATGAATTTTCTAACATCAGAAAATGAGAACTGGAAAGGTGATCGTTAAAATATGAGTATTCCCGTACCACTCAGATATCATATCTCTATAAAGAGAAATCACCTCATTTATGTGCAAATCGATTTGAATTGGTCACTAATCTAATTATTATTTCAAGCGAACGAATTTATTTAAACAATATGCCAATAAAAATGCAATCGAAAAAATTTTTCAATAATATGCAAATTATTTTAATCATTATGCAAATTTTTGAGAAGGCTAAATACTGAGAATGAGTTAGCACATTTAATTCGATCTCACTCTATTTGTGTGCAATTTTATTTGTTGACATTATTATGAGCTACATAAACAATCACCGTTCGAATATTTGTTTACATTTCTTCTCACCCAAATATGTATTTAAATTGTACTATACACTTTTTCTATGTAGTTCCACCTTTTTTTAAACTTGAAAAGTTTAGCATTTTTTTGCGAAAGAAAACTTCCTACAAAAGAGTTCCACTGGCATTTTCATATGAACTACCTTTGCTTAAACTTTTTTTATTGACGCAGAATTTTTACAATCGAATAATTTTCACAGTAGGCCGACATGCTCAAAAATCCGTTCTTGGCGCTTTTCATGTTGTTGAAAGAAGCCGAGAAACATTAAATATTTAAATATTACTATTGCACAAGCGCATTGATTGCATGCTATACAATGTTGAGATTAAACATAAAATACAACGCAATGCAAGATGTGATCACTAAAATTAGTCACTCTTATGAGATAGAGAGGCACATAGAAATACGCAAGAACATAAGGTGGTCATAATGCACTTTTTTGAAGAAGATTTACAAAAGTGCATGAAAAACGAATCATTTTAGGAGATGCTTACTATGGTCGATCGGTTTTGCGCGGATGCTAAAAAGCGCGTATCGTGCCAATCCCCCTTAGAGTGCTTTTGCATTGATTCGCAAATTTTCGCTTCATTATCATACATGTGTGTTTGTTTATATCTGCATATGTATATAGTCACAAGAAATTGCTGCATATGTTTCACAATTGCCAAAAAGAATAAATTTCCATACGCAAATTTCATTCCAGATGAAAATAAAAATCTTTATGATGATAGTCACATTCGGTTAATGAAATATAATAGGATTGGGAATGTGGTTGATAGCATTAGCGAATAGGTGCGTCATAGATTTCAAGGGAATTACATAAAGATATGAAATAACATACTGAACGTTCAGTATGTTATTTCATATCTTTATGTAATTCCCTTGAAATCTATGACGCACCTATTCGCTAATCAAACCAACCAAACTAAGGCTAACTACAAATACTCTGTAGAATATTCACTTGCCATCATAGACAAACATTAGTCGTATCGCCGTTAGAAATTAGTCGTATCGCCGTTAGAATTATTGATATCACAGATACGATTGATTTGTGATCATCAACAACGTTTGTTACTTCGAAATATTGTTGACTCTTTGGGTTCGATTTACAGCGTTGACGTTTTCGATTGCAATTCGAAATCCTTTGAGAATATTCAACCAAAAAATTATCTTATATTTATTGTCAATTAGGAAACAAAAAAATTTTTTTCATTGTACGAGTGCATTTATGAACGTTATTTCAACGCTTATTATACCCGTCGAAAGCAGAGGATTTCATCGTTTTTTTTTTTCATGCTCGCATTTTTTGATTCTTGTTCGAACGAAAGTTCAAAGAGTTCATTCACCTATATGTCTGCTTCAGTAACTTGATATTATTTAGAAAGCTACATAACAGTTGAAGAGCTCGTGGATTGCTTGAAGTTACGAGTTAGTAAAGAAGATGTTTCTAGAAGAAGGCGAAACGAGAGCAGTGAGGTGGATACAAGAGGATGCGGAAAAACGGTAAGATGGGAGGGTGGCGGAGGGGGAAGAAGAAGTGAGAAACGATTCATCGACAACGAATATTTTGCCGGAGTCTTTATTGATGCTCATTTAGATTCACTTTATTTAACGGCGATGTAAAAGTTTCTGCTTCTAATCTTTGATAATCGCTCTACAAATTAATGAGTTGTTTCATATTATCTTTTAGTTTTTTATTCATAGCTAATTGAACTTTGAACTTTCCTTCACAATCATTTTTGCTGCCATTTCTACATTCTACTCTTATTTTTCTCCCTTCTTCTCTTTTTTTCTCATCCTTTCCCTAATCTTTTTTCACATTTTTCCGTCTTCTTCATCCACTCCATAAGCTTCCTTCTCCTCGTCCTCTCTTCTCACCCTCATCTTAACTCTCTAACATTTGAGATATTTTCCATTCCTAATAAGCATCTCCAAGCATCTGCTTCCTCTTTGCCTTTCGCATATTTTTCATAACATTTTCAAGGTTGCGGCCATCACAAATAATGAGCGAGAGAAACGCAGCAGGAAAGGCAGAAGTTGTGTCTATGAACTATTTAGCACAGGCACTTCAGCAATCTCTATGCCCTCTTTGCAACTTCTTTTTCGAGAAAAAATCATCATAGTGATTTGGCGGTTTTTGTGCTCACATATATGTGCTTAGTTACAGGCCTTTACTGTCACTTAAATTTTAGAGATTTTATTCAAATTCGAATGTTCCTCACTTTTCTTCCATTCACATCGCTTGAATTCGTCATTTCTTAGAAAAATTTTAAATGACGGGATTTGCATATGCAGATTTTGTTGGTTGATCGGTTGACTGCACGAAAACGAGAGTTTCTTTTCGTGAATAACCGCTTATTCTTAAGATATATATAAACACGGCATTTTCTACTTTTCTGTATATTTAGAAAAACAATTTTTCTAATAATCTGGATGCAAAAAAAAATTCATATTGCACATCTCTATATTACACTTGCCAATTTTTTTCAAAAAATGACGATCTTTTAACCATAATTAATATCATATTCACAAGTTTTTTGCAATAGGCTCACAAAAAATGCAGTGGGATGGGCATAAATCAAAAAAGATAAATTTAACTTCCACTTCGAAATATTCCAGTTCAAAACTGCTACCTTCACAATTTCAGATAGCTGTGGACAGTTCAAATGGTCATTTTTAAATGAGCAGCTATCAGTGATCCGGTGAATGAGAGTAAATTTGGGTTGAATTCGAGTGAACAGAACACTTCACAAGTGTGGAAAATAATAGGTACGGCAACTTTTTTTTTTAATACAAGAATCATTAATGTATTGCACCATTTATAGAAACCCAAAAAGAGTGATTGTTTAAACTGCGCATTGTAACTCAACGCCGACTTTGATACGGTAAAGCAGGCTCGACGCCTCACCAGAGGATTCTGGCGTCAGCATTAACATCCTCACTAATTTCAACGACGATAGGCATTACCTGTCGAGGTGTACTAAATCGATCGCGTTCTGGGGAGTGGCTCATATACCCTCTCACCTCTACCAACTAGTATTTTCGTACCTGAACGAAAAGTTCCTCTACTGTGGCAAAGATGGCCCATTTCAGAATTGATAGCGTCTCATCGACTGAAGTCGCCGAAACCTATTTCACAGTACATACACATGCCAGCTGGTTATGGTCATTGCCAATTTTTTAAATGAGCCAGTTACAATATCTACTACGGTCAGCCACGCCCTAAAATATTTGGCATGATAAAGGATCAAAGCGTCATATCGCATCCGCCTCAAACTGTGGTCACAATATGGCATAATATGGTGCACGCATTTTTTTTTTTCAATTAATTGAGCTGTAAGTTTTTAAAAGCTTTTCTATTTTACAACTTGAAGTTTTTGGTTTTAGCTTTAAGTTAGAGTATTTTGCAAAATTGGCGATTTCAACTTCTGGGAGGAAACTTATGCGACGTATTATAGCGATGGGTAGCCGATGCATTCGGCATTTCAAATTACTGTTGAAATAATGAATGTGCTTCGTGCTACGTATGTATGATAATGCACCGGAAAAGATTATTGTTCAGTTGCATATAAAAGTGCTTTTAATGAATTGTTATAGCTCAATTAACAACGAGAAGAAAGCAGATGCCCTTATAAATAATAAGTCTCGCAAATAAATCGAATTATTTTAGCACGTTTCTTTGTTAAGTTTAACACACGCTTCGATTCCATAGATCTATTTGTGGGAATCATGTACTACTGAATCAACAACGATGATCTTATTTTTTTAGTGTGTTAAAAAAACACTCAGAAGCATTTAACACTCTGCGCTTCGTATTTATTTGCAGCGAACAACGCTCTCACAATTATTTGCAGTGAACAATAAAATCAATAAATATTCAGTTAAGAAAAAAAAAACGTTTAGAAAACAAAAAAAAAATACACCCGCTTGAGAAAATGGAAATGACCATCGAATATCGCAAAAGATATACAGTGTGTTGAAAATTAAAATACGAATCACTTCACGAGAAAATATAACACATAGTGAGCACATCGATGAGATGAGTTGTGCGGGGAAAAAAAACATTCGACAAGATAGCGAGAACAACAAATAGATAGTTGGAGAGAGAGCGCAGTGATTTGTTAGCTAATTAGTGACAAGCTTTACGAGAGCGGTCGATGAATACTGTTGTCCTGCAATAGCATAGTTGGTAGAGCAGCAGATCGGTGATCCAACGGTTGGAAGTTCGTACCTGAACACGAACGAAAGTTTCCAATTGCGTGGTAACCCGTCGTAACGCAACATTCAATGAGACTTTTACAATTCAAATAGTTCGTGCGAAAAATTTAAAAATTTAAAATTTAATAAAAATGGTGCGAAAAATTTAATGAAGTCCCATAATGACGCATAAACCATTATAGTAAAAGAAGAAAACGCAAATGAAGTATAAAAGGTTTGAAAACAGAGAAGACAAACTGAAACTAAGAACATAATCGTCAAATGAATGAATAAGCAATGTGGCTTAACAATAAAGGGCAATAGAGTTGAGTGAGAATCTAGCAAGAGAATCGTATATCATATGTGAAAATATTAAAATTAGATGATATAGAAGTAACTAAAATATGGCTATTTATGGTAGCAAATAATATCAGAAAAAAAATAGCTAACTTGAAACATACGGTGCAAATAATCGCCCTCCCTCCAAATGGAGCAATTTCAAACGTGAATCCGGAATTCCTCAGGAAGTTTTTAATGCGAAAGATCTGGCTAGATCAATATAGATCAATTGATTATCACAGTATGTCGTATGATAAAGACAAATTGGACAGAATGTGCGAAAGATGACACAATATAAGCGGACGAAATATATTCTCGATTTTTGAAGAGATCAGCTTCATAGAGATAATTACCAGTGAAATATTTTCTTTGAGCTGTTAATAGCAATACGTACAGATATACAGAGGCATTAAAGTACAAATGAAAGCGGCCTATTGATAGCAATATCTCATATTTAAGTAAATGTTTTCGCTTAGTATTAATTCCCATATGTATTAATTATAAAATTATCATTATTTTTGAAATAAAAAAACGAGGATTCTCTTTCAGATTTTGGCTGAAAAAAAAATACAACTTTTAACCATAGGAAATACCTATGCACAATAATTTGTTTTCAAAAAAAAAAAAAAACGATTTCATTGCTTTCAAATTATACTTAAAATGACCGTTAAAGATATTATGGCTAAACAAGAAGAAATTTATATATAGATTAGATAAGAAATACTCATCATTTAACAGCATTATTAATAGATAAAGATTAATTTTTATTTATAATATTTTTTTTTAAATATTGTGATATTTCACTTCCGGTTAGATCGCTTCCAAAGTGTTGTGCCCAGGCGAATGACGCTTGTCATTTGTACGAAAAAGGGCGAGGATAGAAATTTTTTAAAAAAAAGTAGCAACGAGAATTTTTGCGCTGATACTTGAAATGTTTCATTTAAAGCGTCAGTGATGTCAATCGCAGCAGAATGATTTCATATCTTCCAAAGTACACCGATGAATGCAGCATTTGTCCGTTAAGCTCGATCGTTTCATCACGTTCAGAATTGCTGAAAAATTTAACTCATTTCAATATATCTCATGAATAAAAATTAATTTTAATAAAAGAATTAAATTAATTGCCTAAATAAAATTAATTATATAAAATTTTTCATTTCAAATTGAAAAAAAAAACAACAACTTGAGATAAACGATTTCATAAAATAATGGCAAAATTATCAACGGTATTAACGCTGAATTTCCATGCTATTTGGTGGAGAATCGAGAGGCTTTTGAGTGTATTCTCAGATGTTATGATTCTTGAAAGGAAAATGATTCGTCTTCTTCCGGATTATTTTCTTTCTCCCACCAATTACTGTTTGCGATATCAATTAGTGAAATACTGAAAATAGAATTGCCAGAGTTCGATGGAGCACATCAAAAATACAGTAAATACATCAAGCCCGGCTAACTGAATCGAATCGAAAATTGAATATCAGCCTCAAAAGAAGTCGTATCCACTTAAATAGTCTCGAAATTTGTATTTTCTACTAGAATTTTTCCTAAGTTTTTTGTTCAAAGTTTGAATTTTTGAACTTCGAACTTTGAAAAAAATAATCCATCGAACTTTGAATTATTCTGAAATAAATCTGCGTCTTTTTCTGAAATAAAGCGACGAAAATGAGCACTGATATTTTAGTTTAAAAATTAAATTTTCATTAAAAAATTATCAAAAATTGGAGGAGCATTTCACAGTGATTGGACTATATTTTCCAACACCATCATAAAAATAAACATTTTTATGCGCTTTTGCAAATGTTTGGAAAAGAAGGGCGAAACGTGACGAGTTTCTACCCGATTCTCGTTTCTTTGCCTCTTCAATAATTGCAACTCAGGAAGGCAGGCAGGAGTAAGAAATTTGGTGGATTTGACCCGGTTGAGAAGAGAGAGGGACGGAGAATTCGGCCGGTTAAAACCAAATCACAAAAAGTATACTTTTTAGAAGATTTGTGCAAGCGGCCAGGTTAAGTGAAATATCATGACATCATTTTGCATATTTATAACTGATTAGGTGGGAGGATGGCGAAAGTGAATCTCGTAATAATTCCCTTGAGATACCTGTATAAAATATTTAGATGCTTTTTTCTTCAGACTTAGTTCAAATATAGATGCATTAGTGAAATATAAATGCATTAATGCGTATGTTTTAGAATTTTATTGATTGTTGCTGCACTTGTGATAATATGCAAATAAGCTTATCAATTTAGATTTTTTTCCAAATTTTCTCCACTTATTTCATTGAGCGATTATGATTTGATAACGAAAATTACAAATTTCAATTATCAGTGATGATAAATTCTTTCAATAAGTTGACACCTAAGATTTAATAGACAGTAAATTATATAAATGTGCCCGTTCCTGGATCGATGTGCTTTGAGATCACAAATCGTATGTTATATAATAATAAACGATATTTCTAAATAAAACTTTTTTCATTATATTCAAAAGTGAACGTACAGTTGGAAATTGTGGGCGCATTAAAAATATTTCTTATTCATTTCAGTTATTTCATTTAAGTAATCACTGACAAAACGTTCAAACGGCTCTATTTCATCAAATTTCTAAGAATTTTGACCTGGAATAACGCCCGCATACTTTTATAGTCACCTTGCCGATAGCATGTAAGTTACTTTTTAAATAAAAGTACACATGATCTTACCGATTAAATTCAAAAGTGATCGCTTTCAATATCAACCTTTCTTATCAATGCCAATTAATTCATCAGATAATGTGCCCATCCATTTGGTCCAATTATGGGACACCTTCTAATAGCACATGAAGGAGGTATTATTAAGATTGTACTGTTAGAGTTCGCTGTGATGTTTTTTCGGTCTTAGTGAGTAATTAGGAAGTCTAATTATCTACTCGTAGTTTCTTTACTTTCTCAAAAATGACAACGTAATAATGTCTACTCAGGAATATTTGCATATACGTCTACCTGTCTGTCATTCCACCATTTTATCTACAAACTGGAAGGAATATCCGTGAAATTTATTGATTTTTCAAAATATCACTGATGTTGCGTAATTTCTGAATTTTTTTCTTACCGATAATTTTCTATTTCCGTATGCACGTTTATATGAATTAAATTTTGATGCTATTAGAGAATAAATTACTCACTGAGGATTTACATATTCACTTGAATGCATATAAAAGCACATTATTGTCCTATTTTTTATTAATTGTGAAATTTTTTGTTTTTCATGGCTCTATATTCATAGCTTAGCGAATAGTTTAAATTTTTTTTTCCTCATATACAATCTGTTAATTTTTTTCTGAAGCTTTAAAGAAGCTGCTCTTTGATGTTGCGCTATGAAATTAATTTTCATAATTGTAACATTTCGATTTTTCAGTCCGTTTTTAAAAAGTGGAAAAAAAAAAGGAATCCGATGAATCGAAATCCCACAAGAAGAATTTATTGAGAATGAAATGCCATTATATATGAATTCTGACGTAAATTATCAATTGTTAAGTGCTATACATATTGCGAAATTATATACGAGATGAAGGCGTACATTTTGTTTCTCCTCCTTCCCCTCCCCCTTCTCTCTCCCAAACTCTTTCCTTTTACTAGCCGGCTTATACGATCTATGTTTAATTTGCATGTTCAGCCTCATCACATGCTAACTTCCCTCCTCTTTTAATATCGTGCTAACCTCTCACCCGTCCCAAAAAAAAACTCAAACTAAGCATCATATGGAGATATCTAAAACTAGGATATATTTGAACTAAACTATATATAAAACTATGATATATATATATATATATATATATATATTGAAAACTATATGTAAAACTATGATATATATAAAACTATATATATATATATATATATATATATATATATATATATATATATATATATATATATATATATATATATATATATATATATATATACTAAAATTTGAACACATGCTAACCTCCCTTTTAAATATATTTGAACTGATATATATATATATATATATATATATATATATATATATCTTTTTTAGAATGTTGTATGTCCTTATAATCAACGCAAACTTGTCAACATTTCAACATGACGTATTTCTATATAAAGCAATCAAAAATATTTTCCCTTACTTCAAAACGCTAAAAATTAGATGATTACCGAAAAATAAGTGCAAGAATAATATACGATAAAAATTCTCTATCCGAATTTCCACGACTACAATTTGTTGTTTTCGGAAGATTAAATTTGTGCTATTTTCTTAGGTTTCCATATATAAATAGGCAATCATATTCTACTAATTTAAAAATATCAATTTAATATTTGAGATTTAGAATATTTTCGACTAAAAACATCGCAAAGAAATTAATATTATTTATGATTTTTAATGTGATATATTTTCATTTAGTACAAAAAAAAATGCTTCAAGTTAAGCTTATTCTCAAATATTCATTGATTACGGCTGAATTATTCATAAAACGTTTTTGAATACGTTAATATATAAGTTTTAACGAAACTATATCCTCAAGGGAATGCGTTGTTGATAAGTTATTTCAGTTGACTGCTTATTCGAAATATTGGGAGTGAATGACATGCATAATGAATTAAATAGCAATGAAATAAAAATGTTGGTGAAATTTTCAGTTGCAAAAATTGTTATATTGATAAAATTGATAAAATTGATATTTTACTATTGATAAGAAATCTTAATTGATAGAGTGGGAGAGGGAATAATCAATGAAGGAGGGATGATAACAGTTTGAGTGACACAGGAGAATCGTCGAGTTCTTATTAAAGTCAAATCCACTTATATGAAATCCATCCTTTTTTCACATTTTAAGAATTAATTCCTCAAGAATGAAAGTTTCATTATCATATTTCGATGTGATAAGTTTCAGGAATTCGAAACAAACAGGAAATACAAAAAGAACGACCTAAGGGATAAAGGTTGAAGCATAAGAGTTCCCGACGTTTTTCCCAAAGTACAAGTAACATACCCGATGGGAAGTCCATCTAGGGTTTTTTTCCGCCTTGCAAATGTCATCTCTACAGCTTACAAGCTTTGCCCTGCATATGGTTATTCACAAGTCAACATTATTTGAGAAACTTTTCAAGAATGGAAGATGCAATGAGAGCAAAACAAACTGAAAAATTCATGACTTTAAACGCTTATTGTGAATTCTTTTTTTCGCAAAAGCGTGTTGTGTGGGCATCGTTTACGCATCGTCTATATGAGTATATTGTCTGATCTATGCCTTCAGATTTTGAGGGGGCAGACGGCTGACGACTAAGGCTGATGCGTTTCATCGAGATCTTGATCTTTTAAATCTGATCGAAATATTGATCTTCCAATATAATTTCGTCTATTTGGTCACATTTTGTATGTATATATACGAATATGTCTCTTTTTTTTTCTACCTATTCGTCTGGGAATTTCACCTGTCGAATATGATGGAATACTTTAGCAACGAAAATTGATACGCTTATCTGCGACCAAATCTCCTAAACCCAATTGCATTTTTAATTATTATACCCTTAATGAGTTAAGATGTTTCAAAATTTGCATGAAATCTACATATTTTGGTGGGAAAATTACTTTGGTAATGGATTTATTTAGGCTGATGATTTGAAAAATGAAAATCTTATATTAAAAATTATGTTTTAAACGTTTAAATGAGACCATATTGGTGCGGTAAAGAAAAAGCGGAAAAGCGAAAACAGCTGTGAATACCCGAATAACGAGTTTTTTTCGGCTTTGTTTGTAATCCTTTCATATCAGTGTGCATAAAATGTTAATTGTTTCTCGCACATTAAAAACAAGCGTTGCGTGCGAGCAAAAATTAATTCTTCCTTGATTTGTCATAGTTTTCATCATAACCCAACTGCTATATAAGTATCACTTACTAAGAATTTGTGCAATTTCACTGACATAGTTGAAAAAAAAAACGCATATTATATCAGCAATCTCTTTGGCGTACTTTCTCAATTAAGCTATTTTTGACAAAGCCAATTTATTATGGACTGTTTAATTTTATATTTTGAACAAATTCATTTTTATGATCTCATTGGTCGATTAAGTTATGTCGTCGAAAATTTTCTATTGACTTCAGAATGCGAAAAAAAGAAATTATAGTTTATAGTTGAGGAATGATATATGTTTAATTGTGGTCATAGCCAACGGAAGCCTTCCGCTGAGTACATGATTTTTTTAGAGCATTTAATGAACAAATCGCTTTTTCATAATTTTTAATACTGATATTGATTGAAATTATTTTTGTGCTATCAAAAATCAATGAATTAATATTAGACGTGGTCTTTTTGAGTAAATACTAAAAGGAATCCTACCAGGCACCGCCATCGTTAAACGTAATAAAACGCGATAAAAATGCGAAATAACTGCTAATTTTTATATGGTCGTTTTTAAATGTAACTCTATTTATTTTTCGATTATGAATAAATAAAGGCTAGAGATTTTTTTTTTGAAGATTACAATTTCAAGGCTCTAAGACAGATAAATTAATTCGTCCTTTCATTAACGTTCTGTGGGGGAGGAAAGGAGAGGAGATTTTAATTTATTATAGAGTTATATATGATCTTAGCTGTAAAAAAGAGGCGAATAACTGATGAAAAGAGAGCGAGCAAGCAATGAATTTATGATTGAACTCGGATTGAAGAAAAATTTGGAAATATTCGAGAAGAAATTTTAGTAAAGAAAAACTTAAATTCATTTGAATTTTCCTATATTTTTAGCAATCTTGTATTCTATTCTGATGGACACAGATGCAATCTTTGATCGATGCTGGCTAGTTTTGGTTTATTATAGAAAGTGAGTGCATAAATTGGGTTCTGTTGTTTTGAAACGTCTTTTACCTATATGCATCATTACAGATTATTCATATAATACCTACAGCACCTGCTTTTGAAGATATTAGAATATTTATTATATTTTAAATGAGAAATAACTCACATCGTTTGGCAGTAACGGGTTTGCCACCAGCCGGTTTCACGCAACCTTTGCACATCTTCACGATCATCTCAACAAGTTTATTGCCACATAGTCGACTTGCTCCGGAACGTTTGAACGGCAACGACGATACACTCGAAGCATCAGAAGTCTCAGAATCCTCATTATCTCTATCGTTGTTATCAGTATTTCCAAAATATTGTTGATCGTCTAAATGCTTCCAATCGCCGTAATCAGAAATTATTGGCGATACGATTGGTGCGGATGAACGTTGAGGATTGCTATAGGCGCTTGCATGAGCGAAGATGATTGCAACGGCTAGTGCACGTGTAATTAGTGCCGTATATGTGCAATACATTGTTGATTGTAATTTCCACAACTATTGAAAAAAAAAAATTTCTTTTATAGGTTTATGTTGGATAGAAGATACGTCCGTCTAGCTTAAAATGAGCGTTTGAAGCGGACCAGCCGGTACAAAGAAAGGTGAATGATTGACGGCAGAAGGTATGAGAGCAGCCGAAGTTCTATCGAAGACGGGACGACGCTTCCTTTCGCAATTTCAAGTACACTGGCAATTGTCTACATTCAACGAACGCTTAAATAGGCCGATCCGAGACTGCGCTTAAGCAATACAGCTTATGAAAACGACGCTAACAAGAGGCGGTACTATGAGGTTAGCTAGCTAGCTACCTTTTTCGATGGGCGTGGCTTTTATGCTCAATAAGATTCGCCGCAATATACATATGCTAGAGGGGGGACGATAGCTTGATTGCCCTTCAAATATCTCACAATTCAATTTATTCACTAATTACCCTGTTGAATAAGATGCTCGATTGGAATTTCATCGTCAGAATTGCTGCTTAGTTCGGGCGATCATTTGCAGCGCAAAAATTATAGATTCACCACTTACAAGCTTAAACCACCATATTTGGGCTCTCGTCATGAATTTACTAGATTAAGGCATAAACAAAATACCTATCTTATATTCATTGTCCTATTCAAAAACGTACGTCATGAAATTTAGCCCACGAATCGCTACGCTTCAAAGTATCGGTAAATCTGGACTCGTTTTTGTGTTAAGTTAAAAATGCAAATGCGTGGTCAACTTTCGATATGAGCTTCATTGCTGCTTACTTCCCTAAAATTGAAATTTTTGGTTTTCAGCATCTGAGCATCAGTATCTATTCACCTACCTGCCAGAGCGGTGGATTTGAAAGTGAAAACATTGCATCACCGTTTGCAGTTAGAAAAAATTTTCTATGAGAAAAGATTGAGGAAATTCACTTATAAGTTTTGCCCACTTATCAAATGAACAAGTCAATTTCATATTCACCATAAAAAAATCATTTAAAGTCAAACCCTTGATTCGCACCTTTTCTGTCGATCAGACAAGTGTGATCATATCGTTTCCCACTGTTTATTGCCTCTATTGCCTTTGATCCTTCGGAAATTTTTAAGCCTTATCCCTCAAAAAAAGTTTCAAAAAGGTTCTGATATCATCCCTATTCGGCACTGTGTCATTATTTCTTCGCTTAAATTTAACGCACCATTCTAAATTATTTTTTTAATAAGAAAAATGTGAAAAGGTTAAAGGTGAGCCGCCTTGGTTATGACTATAAAACTGTCGAAAAAGTTAATTTTCTTCTAATGTTTTTAAGATCTTCCTATTGCCTCTTTTTAAAACATATGTTTTCAATGGATCTTCAACTATTTCATCAAATCAGAAATAAACCACCAAAGATTCTTCATGATTCAATTCTCATCATTTACTCATAAATTAAATAACTATAAGGAATTTTCCTTTCAAACGTTTTAAACTACAGATTGCTTTGTTGAATTATTCTACCTTATGATTTTTGAGGACAATCTCATTTTAACTCAACGATATAATTGATACTACCAGCTATATTATACTAGGTGACATATTGATAAAGAAAACTAGTATACTAGCAAGTAATGTTAAGACTGATGCCAGTTTATGTATAATAATGATATTTTCTAATTTATGTTACGAACTGCCTAGAATAATTTAGAGGGAGAAAATTTTATTCTCACTGAGAAAAAATTTTAAAATTACAGTTGAATAATTAAGTTCAAAATAAAAGAGAAGTAATTTTTGCGAGATTTTCATATTAAAAGAATCACCTTTTTGGTCTTTCCGTTATCACATTCATTCTCACAAATAGCTGCAGAAAAGAAATCCTATTTCCTTTGCATATGCCCTTAAAAAAACTCACCTAATACACTTATCTATTGAGAATTTTTTTTTTTTTGGCCTTTATGAGCTTTGCTCTCTCATCGTTATTCACTTGATATTCGCATGAAAATTTAACATTCATTCAAGAAATATAAATGCTGAAATTCGATTTCTTCTTGAAAGCTTCATATGGTAATTGCAATTCCGTTTCTCATTTTACTTCAAGTCGAACCTCTTGTCATCGTGTTACCTCAGAAATAGAGAAAATTACCCTAAGAAGCGAAAATTTTATGAAATATTCCGAAAATAGTTTGTTTATGAAATAGATATGAGTGATAAATTTTTGAATTAAAAAAACAAATCTTGTAAACATTCTGCAAGAGATCTAATGCCGCTTTGCTATTATATGTAAATATGCAAAAAAAAAAAAAAAATCATTTTAGTCAATAGATGCAAATTAGAGGATTTATTCAAACCAAAACGATAACATTATAAATATTTCATGATTAGATGAAACAACAAATAGCAATTGCAAAAACAGGTCATTGGAATTGTAACTATAGAAGCAACAAATGCAATCGGTGCAACAACACACGAAACAGGAACAAAATTAATGTTTGAAATTATTTAAACAACTTAGATTGTATAATAGGGGACTTGACGAAAATATCGCACTCCTATTGCATTCACCGCCTTAAAAGAACAAAGAGTGGGCGGGGGGGGGGGGGAGGGGATATTGTAGAACACCTTTTCGCTGAGATCTCTATCCTCCTATGTTCACGTCTCAAACACATTTATAGCAGCTATCTGTAAGAATTATTAAACTCATAGTGGTTTACATGATAGGTGTATATCCCGTGATATGCATCATCATCCATAAATACCGACCGTAAACCTTGATCGCATATATCAAAAAACTCGAGAATGTTCTGCAATGAATTAACATTTCAGGTCGTCTGCAAGGAGTACTGAATTTGAAGAATGCAAAAATTTGAAAAGGGTTCCATGAAGCTGTATAGTGATGTTTTGCGAGGAGTTTTATTTTTCCTGAAATTTTTTTCAATGCGTCTCAAATTCTCCTTCTTACTCTTAACGCATTCATTATTCTATCGCTTTGAGAGATCACGATCGGTGAAAATGCACCCGAGGCTTGATAATATCTCTTAGTCACACATTTATAAGCTCATCTTCCTGTCAACGTGATTGGAGCAATATAAGGGAAGGAAATTGATAGCGATTCAGAAAAATGTGCATTGATGGTAAGGTGGAACTGATCTGCAATGATCATCGGCTGGAGACGACAATCTGGAAGAAAGAAAATATCATGGAAGAAAGGAGAGATAGGAAGACAGAAAGAAAGACAGAAAGACCGATTGAGCGACGACAGCGAAATGTTTTTTTTTTTATTGTGAAAAAAAAAAGTTGAAAAATTGAAAAAAAAAATCGAAAGTTTCCCTCAACGCTTCTGCATGAATACGATGAAATTTTGGCTATATTCTATTGTAGTCATTTTAATATTTTAAAAAGCTGTGCAGAATTTTTCATATAACCAAGTGGAGTAAAAATTTTCCATTGTTTTTTTTTTACCCTCAGTGTTTATACTTTCATGGTGGAAACTCTATACCATGAGACCGCAACTTTCACTATACCTGAAAAAGTATGAAAAATCTTTGCCTTATACAATTACCGAGATGCATTACTTATTCCGATTGGGTTATTAATATATACCGTTTAATGACCTCCAAAACGACTTTTTCTCTAGCAAATGAAAACCAAAGTGTTTAAATAGGCCAAAATACCTAAATAACCTAGAGTGCTTAAGTCGATCACATGCATCGTCTTATATCAATTTCCCTAATTTACGAGTATTGTTTGTGATATAATATACCGTAATTTAATATAACATTGATGAAAAATGCTTCTTTCGCCCTTAAAAGAGCTTCAATTATCGCTTATACTTGTTGATAGCTATCCATTATTATGCTTTTTTGTGGGTTTTCTCTTAATGATAACTGAATAAAAAAATGAGTGCAAACATCAACGATTATTGCTGTGATCTTTCAATAAGAACATCCCAATTGGGGAGTAGATAGATTTGTTTTTCTAATTTTTTAGGTGGGTGGATTATTTACGACAATTTTTTCATCATTTTGTTTTTATTCATCGAATGATATCCTATGTATTCTTTCATTTCTTATTGAACAATTATATGCTTGTAAGCGTTTTTATTATTGAATTAAATGTAGTGAAAAGTTGAACAGGTGCGATGAAAAGGTATTAGAAGATCAATTAAAAGTTGAAATTATAATTTTTGATCTGAATACCTCTAAATTTTAATAATTAATCAATTAAACGTTAATAAATAAGTAAGTAGAATAATGAATAAAGCTTTACTTAATTAAAGAGCAAGGCAATAGAATGGTCATCTAATTGTTAAATATTTTATGCAATTAGCGATGAAATTTTGCAATAAATGAAGCAATTATTAACCTACTAATCAATGGAAATAAGCATTGAAAATTATGACTATTTGACGCGTATTTTCTATTATTTTTTCATAAAATTTATTGAAAATGATACAGTAGATCAAACGTATTAGATACAAATATATTAAAAAAATTTGAATGATCTATTCGGGTTATCTATTCCAGTTAAGTTTTATTGGTTCCAATAAGATCCCATTAAATTTGCACCGAATCCTTTGAGACCGAATGAAATACGTTAGATGCGACAGCTGGATTTTTCGTTCATCATATGATTCAATCAATGAATGATGAATGTTTCGAAATTACTTGGTGAACGTGAATAGAGGTAAGCATAAACTTACCTGCTCAAAGATGTATGGTGAAAAAGAGAGCGGTCATTCCTGTTGTATTTTTAAGGGCTGTTGTGCTTAATGCTTTTTTTGAATACGCGTTCAACTAACTCAGAGTACATTCCAAGCTGTGTTTTGGCTTCAGTATTGTTGTGTGAAAGATAAGAGAGGAAGTTAACTATTTCATGACGTTGATGCGCATTTATTCATCGAATAGCAAATTGCCTCTTTGAAAATCAATTCTTTTCGGGAATATATTTGTACCTCTTTGCGATTCTGATAGTATTTTGAGTTGGTTTTTTTTTTTAGTTCGGATGTTATCTTCCGTTTTATTTCCACTTAATTTGGTTCTTTTGAATCCATGTGAATCATTAGCAAAAATATTTTTAAGAATATTTTTTAAAAATAGATTTTTCGGTAATATATTTAAGGAACCTTATATTTGGTAGTTTAGCGATGCATTGTGTTAATTAATACATGAGATGTTCTGTTAACTGGGAAATAGAAAGACATTAAAACATTGTGAATCACTTTTGATTTTCTCAAATACATTTTCGGGGTTGAAAATTTTGATTAGTTGAATTACAGCTAAGTTGGACTATTCCCTTCGAACTTTTCCATCAACCAATTGGCACTTGGCACGAATAGATCAAATTGTGCAAGCAAATACGTTTGCTTAGACATTCTAGAATCTATATATTTACGTTTCTTTCACCTATGTCTATGGCAACACTTATGTGTACTTTGCATCACGATCGCTTTCATATAATAAGTCTAGACTATTGAATAATTCATTTATAAAAAAAAAGCGTCCAATAGCGAATGTAAAAGTTTGTTACATATAAAATGCATTCGAAAATTTAGAAAATTTTATTTACTCCATCATAATTCAACGATTACGCTGTATGCTTATGAATATCTAAATTCTTTATACGCATAGTGGCAAATATTGGATATACACAGGGCTGCTTCGATCGATTCCCTTTTCTTCTAAATACAAAGATCACAACTTTTTTATTTAAATCAACGGAAAATTAGACTATCGAATTGAGTAAAATTATCCACGCTTTGTTTCTTTGATTCTTTTGAAGGTTCTTGTTGAAAAATGGCAACAGCACGATGAATGAGGTAAAGGAAATGAATAAATGTATAAAGAGAAAGAATGTATAAAAATTTAATACAACATAACAGAAATAATATGCACGTCTCATTAACACATAATTGAATATAATAACAAAAAACAGCAGTCGGAAAGCAAAAAAAGGCATCAAAAGCATTGAAATGGTATCAGCAACGGGTTTGATTATCACTCCGCCAGTAATTTAGGTTATTGCCTTAGGAATCGCTTTAAAACGTGAAATTGTTCTGCAACTTACGATACCATCGTTTAGCGATTAAAGAAACTTGAGCTTGACGACATTTCGCATTTTCAGCTTAAGAGCGTGATAAGAAATATTTTTCTGGATGCTTAGCCTTTCAATGACATTATAAATAATCACCTCCGTATATGCACTATAAAACTTATTCATAAGGAATATTCAGGATATTCTAACATATGTGATTCAAAAAAGCGCGGTTTGTGCTATCCAGAAAACAAATAACGCCTTAGGTTGTTAACCATATTCTATGGTGCCAATGCACATGATCATGATGTTGTTTGATTTTTGATTAACGTAGACGATAAACTTTCAAACGTCATTACTGTATTCACTATGTAGCATTGCGAAACTTGTAAATAAGATCTGTAGTGCAAGGAAGAACTTTTTCTATATGTGGTAGATGTCGTTAATAAATCGAATTGAATCATTATTGAATTTTTCAAGACAATTTGCATTCAAGGGGGATTTCGCACTTAATGTTTTCAATAATTTATGACGAAATAAACTGTATTACACACAAAGCTGTGGAATTTACTGGAGGAAATGTCAGAAAATGAAATTGCATGTAGATGTTATTTTCAAAATCTATCAATTATAAAATGATTGAGAACTTACATGCTTGAAATAAAGCTGAAATTAGAATTGAAAGATTCATTGTAGCATAAGTCTTATAGCACAAGTTTTATGGGATGCATTATGAGTATAACGAGATATATTTGATAATTTATGTTGATATTTATAGACTAGAAAAATACACATACAGGTATTGCTGATAGACTTTAATGCAATTTGCAATTTCGGCCAATCAGGCGGATATACAGTTGCAACTCATAAAGTGAAGGAATATGGAGACATACGCATATACCAACATCGCCCATTTCGGAAGATTGCTGGATGATCGGATTCCTTCAAAAATCTGAAAACTGATTTGAAATTGTTCAAATGCTGCTCGATTAATTTTACTTGCATATCTATAAAAAATCGTTACCTACTTGCGTTCTGCATACCAATTTATAAAGTGCTGCAAGAATTAGGAGCGTTGATGATCGCTGTGGGTGTCCTAGAACCGTATTCATTCATAATGTTTTAATGAAACATATTTCCATCTCAGAAATGTTCGCAAGTTCAATGCTCATAACTACAGATATGCCCAGGAATGAAAAGAAAAAAGGACGAAAGGTTGAGGGTTGGATTATTTAGCTCAAAGAAGCGGATTTTCCAATGTAATTTTTTATGATATATCAGCATAGACAGTAATAAAATTAATCAAATGAACTGACATCTTGCCAGAAAATAACAAAAAAATAGCTTTATTAAATTACATACTGTATGAAAAAACATTTGAGCGGAAACGTTCAAATAGAGAATTGTAATTAAGTTAGAAGAAACATGTAAAGGTAATTGGTATTGTAATATATTCACCATCTCATTGACGAATGAACGCTGAATTTTGGGGTGTATGCGTTTGGCTAATTAATAAATTTATATAAATCGAGTATGAAATAGATTTCCTTCTACTTTACTATATACTTAACTAATATACTGCTGCTATTTGTAACAGTTCGCTTTATATATATATATATATATATATATATATATATATATATATATATATATATATATATATATATATATATATATATATATATACAGACTAAAAATTAGCTGATGTTATTGCGAAGCAGTGAATTGTGAAAAACAACCATTGCGATAATTGAGCTACTTAAGAACCAAAAGTGATGCAATTGCAAAGCAGCTTATAAAGCAAAAGAAATCCGGTTGAAGATGTGTTGCACTTATTTTTCATGATTGTATCTCATATGCGTAATGCATATGAGATACAATCCTACAATTCAAATAACACACTTAACCATTAGTATATCACCTCCCTCTCACTGAATATCAAACAATCCCACTCCTCAAATCACTGAACTATTAGTATATCACCTCCCTCTCAATAATCCTACACTTTAAATCCTACACTTAGCTATTAATCATCTCCCTCTCAGTGAATATCAACAAGAAGAAAACAAATCGCTTTACATTTGCGTCATAAAATCTCATCCAAACGTTCAACTTCCGTGCCGAATTTCTAGCAATCCATACTATACGAAATAAGCACATAACGATTCAAATATAAAGTAATAGCAGTATTGAAGTGTAAGATTAAATTCAAAGAATAAACACTATGCAGTGAGCTAGGTGAACATTGTAAATAATAAGCACATCGATGAGAAAAACATAGCGTTGAAGGAATTACATTTTGAAATTGATTGATGACCTGAAATAACGGTGAAATAGCCGAACACAATCAGAAGCAAAAATTGCTAACAAATTGCGATATAATTTATCATATATTTTGAACGGCAATTGATGCTGCTGTTATGAATGTATTGTATTTTTGGCAACAAACATCCGTGAAAAGAAAGCCGAATTTGTTTTTTGTGCTTGAATTTTATATTACAGGCGATATCAAAATCTTCGAGAAGTCTCTGTGATATTTTAGAAAACAGGTTAAATGTTATTCATTTTTGGATTCTGAATAATACGTTTGTTTTATATGCTTTGTAGGCTTATTTAAGGCTGTAATTTGGTAAGCCAAATATGCCTCCCCTCTTCCCGTTCTCCACTTTCTCTCCTTTATGGAAAGAAACGGGTCAAATCAGCTAAACGGTTATGCAAAATGATGAATCAGTGAGGAATGAAAGAAATGGGAAGCGTCACGAATAAGTAGGTCTTTTGTTGTCCCTCAGGAAAGCATAAAGAGTTGTTCCTCTTAGCCACATCAGGAAGGCAGATTCCTGATGATGCTCCTCCACTTGTGCATTCATGTATCTATCTGCTTGCCTATGTATATGACGAATAGTTTCAACTGAAGTATTGTGAAGCTGAAGGTAAGAAAATAGTCGGCATAATCACACCATAAAATGACTGCGTATGCAATATTCAATATTAACCCACCGAATTACAAACTACTGATGCTTAAAGGCTAGAAAACCTTTGAATTGAATTTGCATAAGCTGGCTTTTTATTTTAGGCCGGTTAGACTACAGGAACGGAAGGAATACTTCGTGAAAGAAACTCATCCGAATTGCCGAGTTCATAAAGTTTTGAAAGCATGAATTTTACTTATAAAACCGATTGAAGAATATAATAAACGCTTGCTCAACAAGTACTTCTTTCAGCACAGTTTTGCATTTGCTTTTTTTCTATCATCACGATGGCGCCTTTCCAATCTTTTGTGCGGAAAGCTTTATGAAAATCGATGCGTTTCTACACTCTGCATTTATATTTGCATAAATTATTCCACCGGAAGAGCTTTTGAAAAAAAAAATAGATGGAAAACAATGTGGTCAAAGAAAATAGTCGCCTCTTCAACTAACTATCCAACTTTTCATAAATGAGTAATTTTTATTGAAAAAGATGTAATTTTTCAATAAAGAAGTGAGCGTACGTATCAGGAAGTTCCGATCGTCAATTTTCACTAAATTCTTCGTTAAAGAAATATTTTTCTTTGTCGAAAATTTCCTTCTAAAGGAAGCGATTTCCTTTCATCTCTCTAAGAGCCGATTCACTTCAATAGATAATGCTGCGCATTTCTGTGTTAGCCACATAAAGGAATGTGCCTTGAACATTTCATCTAACCGAAAAAAAAAAAAGCTAATGATGAAAAAAAACAGAGGATAGTATGGAAATTTTGTAATTTTTTATTCATATTCATTGCAGAAAGTCACCTCAATATATTGGCAATAATTTTCAAAGCATTTCGTTCTTGATCGTACTATGGATTAATAGTCACTATTGAAGAAAATAAAAGAGCTAATAATGGCGAAGACAAATCAGTCACACGAACCGATTTCCATAGCGTTGAAGTTGAAAATATCATGTGAAAAAATTTATGTCGCATTATTTAACTCATTTCTTGTATATTTATTTAAATTTTTTTCGTTGGAATATATTTAAAAAATCGATGCCATACTAGTATTCTTGATAAAGATTCTCACATGTTCTACGTTCAAATCAACATTAATATTTGTTGTTCTTAATCAGTTCAATGATCATCAATTAGTGTCGGTTTAGATGAATCGTTTTTTTCTTTCTTGAATACTACGTTGATATTGAACAAAATCAATGAATCTCTATTGTATATGCCCCCAGCATTCTTCATTAATGGCCTTTCTTTGAGTTTCACATAGGTCGACATTGAACAAATCACCTTTTTTTTTCAATCCATATTCACAAGGTTGGCTGCGGGTTCGGTTGGTTTCTAGCTCGATAATTCCGAACCAATGCCTTTATGTTTTTCAAAAACTTTCACATTCTAAATTTTGGATGATATTGCCAATACCTAGCTGGAAATAAGCGTATCCGAAAAAAAAATTCACGAATATCAACACCGGCGAAGACTCAACGCCATCGACGTGGTTGCAGACCCGGATGCGACCCGCATTAGGTAAATGTGCTATCTGTTTGAGCATACACTCAGCATCATGCATTAGTGATTTCGGCGGGTCACATGGCTTCGTACTTGTATTTCCCTCCAAAAACGGTAAAACACATTGCTCCTACCAGTCTTTTCAACATTAGTAAGTGCAACAATAGTGATACTTATACAGCATTTTTCGTGCCTAGGATTTTTCCAAATATGCTTGAATATAATGAAAAATTCAATTCAATAATTCAAGAATATTTCATAGAGGAGGCTTCTAAGTCCCTTTTATTTCGCGCCTTAAAAAAAGTAGCTCAACAACATCGTTCTTGACGGGAAAGAAGCGCTCCGTGTTTAGCAGATAGACTTCCAACTCTTATTCTCAAGCATTATAAAATTCATGGCAACGTTTATAAAAAGATGCTGTGCTATTAATTGTGCTCTCTTGAACTTCCATTGGAGCTTCACTATTCCGCAGATTTGTTCATAGCATTCAGTTGCGGACAGGCCAATTGCTTATGCGAGTTGCACTGTGCGAGCATGCAGGTCGATTTTCTCGGAAACGGTGCATTAACCCTCTTTATTTTATCCATCCCTTTAATTTTCACAAGATTTGGCTAAGTCATCAAACTCAAACATATCACACCATACCTTCTGGTAGATTTGGTGTCACTATCATCTTCTGAACTGGTTATTGCTGTTTTCTCATCGTAGTCTCTCCAAGGATATATGTTTAGGAAGCTCATCTCCAACGTAACGAAGCGTTCACGCAATAAATGAATCTCGATGCACTATTCGTTCTAAACGTCATATAGTGATTTACACCTCAACGGATATTTTCACGTTCGCCACAATGCTCCTCCTCCCATCTAAGAGAAGACATGTGCTTTAGCACAGCTAAGTACTCGTAAATCTCGTATTTGATGGAGAAGCATACAGCCATATTCGGTAGCGTTAGATGCTTTTGTAAAGCCCTCATGCAGTGTTTCTTTCCTGGACAACCCTGAGCTCCTTTAATCCACTTTCTCTATGATTCTTCAAGCATTGCTCGACCTGATATCGTCTTGCCAACTCTGCATATTCAGCTCCGTATCGCGTTCCTGAATGATTGATCGCATTTGTCATGCTCAGACCTATCCGTTTCAACTTGTAGTATGCTTGAATCACTTCAATACAATTAGCATATCAGATGCGAAAGCGCTACAAAATATACCCTATTGTTGTGTACTTGAGAGTTACTCATTTCGAAGAGATCTGACGACAGTGACACTACAACGTTAATGGCAATAAATACTCTTGGGAAATAAAAACTAGACATAGACGTTATTTGCCATTAATCTAATCACTTCCGTTCATTTTTGTAATTTTAATTGGGTTTGATTTCGAATTAAAAAGTTGCAGCTTAAACTTTATCGAACTATAAAATGATATGAGCAAGAAAATATATTTCCCCATACAATTATAGCCATACATTAAGAGAAAATATAGGCAAAATATGAAAATTATTGTTGCAAAATAAGTAACGATTTTTGCATATAAAATTATAAATATTTACAAACTTTAAAAATTTGAATTTTTCTCATCAAAGGGAAATAAAAATAAAAATTTTTGAAAAACGTATGCACTAAAGTAAACGAATTGATGTGAAAAAAAAATTGGCGTAAAGCTTTAAATGCGGAAAAAAAGGAAGATACAGAATAATATATAGCACGCTATAGTACTGAAGTAAGAAATAAAGGAGATCAAAGTCTCGCTGATTTACTTAATGAACTCTTTCTTCATTAAGGGACCAGCAGTGTTGGTCTTGACGAGCCCTTAATGGTGCAACCCGCAACGAAATCAGTTTTGGCCTTAGAGACAACCGAATATTGCTTATGGATATATGTGTCATTAGCATTCTCACAGCGTCACAAGAGGAGTCTAGAGGCATCGTTTCAAATGAATACCCATCCAAAGCGATATCGCTTCTTTTAAAATGTCATAGAAAATAGATACGTTTTTTGCATCTATTATTTTTTTTTCACCGTTTATTACACTTTTTTCTCAAAGAAGAAAATTCGTATTTGAACGGAATGCATGCAGAAGATAAAATTTTTCATTAAGGCCTAAATGCAGATAAAACAAAATGTCAGCATTTCTCGTTGAATTTTTTTTTTCGCTTTCCATCATTTTGTGGCTTAGAAGTTTTGTACTTGATAGTATTTAAATATCTTTCATTACGTTACAATAATTTTACACCATTAAATCTATATAGCTTGGATAAGATCTGCAGCTACGATAGGTCTCAGATAATCCTGCAAAACATACCGTCATAGCCCTCCCCCCCCCCCTTCTTCCCCCCCCCCACCCCAAACCTCCTTCGATAACTGAGCGTCTTTGCAATCGAAGAAGTGTAGCTGTGCCGACTATCATGAAACGTATAGTCTTCATTTCGTTAGAAAGGTTTGATCAAATGCAATGTCCAATTTGCGTCCTTTCTACAGGAATATTTGCACTCGATAGATCACTATACCAAAATGCAATTTCTTGAAAAGTGAAAGAAATAAGATTACCGTAATTATTTGCTAATTACGGTAGAATTTCTTTCAAGAGAACCAAAGATTCACGCTTCATTTAACCATCATTGAATAAAGTGGCTAGAATTCTCTATTTATTACCCTCTAAAACCTAAAATTCAAATTCGAAAATTCCGTTTACTCTGAAAAAAATGCAAACTTTGAGCATTTTTTCTGATTCCAAAACTAGACAACGAAATACGGTATCTTCAATCAACATTTTTTATTGATTGAGGATATCGACTGCGCCAGCAAAAATATCTGCAATAAAATTTTATAATATAACATTCGGCAGGTTTTTATATCTCATACTTTCAGCGACTAATACGGCAACGTTCAGATTACTGTAGGTCGTTCATATTTGATCTATCAAAGAAAAATTTTTCTCTCCCAATTGATTTTTCCTCAGCAAATGGGGAAATATTCTACAAATAAGCTGCAAATTTTGCATCTGATGTGCAAGATAGTGTAATAAATATCGTCTGAAAGATGCAGCTCTAATTTACTCATCGCTAATTTTTTCAATAACAATTTTTGCGACGTTCACTCATGAAGAAAGAGATGTCAAATAAAATTACATCAAATATTCGAAAATAAATGAGAAATAATTAATATAATTTGACATTTGATCAATTATTTTATAGAAAAGTAGAAGATCAAAGTATGAATAATTCGATTTTTCTTTTCATCGAAAATATTCATGAAAAATATTTTACGCCTCAACGATTCAAATTTTTTTTTTTTTTGTTATATAGTACCGCAATATTATTTTGATTGGTTGAATTGTGTTCACATAGACACATCAACAATGATGTTTATTATCGTATTCTTTAACGTTTATCTCAAAAGCGCTTAAAGATAAATTTCTATTCAAAGTGGCATAAATAGATGACCACATGAAATTTTATTTTCAGATTATACAATGATAATCAGTCAGGTAAATTTGCAGGTAAAGTTCATACTATGATATGAATTTTACCTGCAAATTACTTGAAGTTTACCATAGGTGTGAGCGAAGTTAAAATGACCAAATCATAAACGGACTATGAATTTAAGCGCGCAACTTCATACGGTCCCTTGCAAACAAAAATTTTAAAGTTCATGAAAAGTAGCTTTATGCAAATATTTGATGCAATAAACAATAGAGAGAATAATTCAGCTACTTTTGATCATCTAATATTGCTTAATTTTAATGACAGTATTTATGAAATAAATTAGCTGCTAAATTTGCATAGAAAAATGCATTATCCTGACGATGGTTTTTTCGATCGCTTATAGTATACCACAAAAGCGACAAAGGTTTTATGGTATAAAATATACCACAAAGATACGATCGATCATATTTCGATAGAATGCTTTTTTGTGATCTCCTTCGCCATCAACGGAATTAATCTCACCATATTGCTACCGCTTATTAGGTAACAAGAAGAAGCGTAATCGGCCTTCAAATTTCATTCTAATATTTCATAAGTTCAGAGAAGTAAACATGTAAACATCTAGATACTAATTAATATGCTCATGTATATTTTGAAGAATAAAATAATTTATTAAAATTTATGGAAATATAAGGATGTAATAATTGAAGGGTTCAATAAGATCAAATGATTCATATGGATTTGTTGATTGGCAGATATAAAAGAAACGTTTCTGAGTGTAAATTAGTTAGCTAATACATGCAAAAACTCTTGTCGTATCGGAATAAATTTCCCAGTGGGAAAATTTTATTTACTTTTCAAAAAGATTTCATCATAAAAGGTGAACATTATTTTTCTCATTTTTTATATCGATTTGCATATTGTAGTTTAGGTATAAAAATTTTAGACGGTCGAATACTGTCGTTATACTGTCGTTCAGCAATAATTTGCACGATAGATTAATAAATAAAAACAATTTGTCATCTAATCTCTAAACCAAATTAAAATATTAGCATTCGATAAATTATAAATTATTTCTTCTTCTATAAATAGTAATTTTGCGGAAATAAAATTCTAAGGAATCTTAGCTAATTATTGACGTAATCAAAGGCGCACTCGAAAGAAACGACTGAAATATAAAATAGTAAAAGTTTTTTTTTGGAAATTTGCTTGCAGCTTCATTCGATAATATTTGATTGATCTGTCTGGAAAGTGGCATTCATCCTTATCACCTATGGATGTGATCATTTTGTTAAAGTTCATAGAAATTCTCCCGAAATTGCGCTATCGATTGATCAGCATTCCATTCCCAATCAGTCTATATGGAAGATTGATCAAGAAACATGGATAAGTATGGGCATGTAGATGGCGCAAACTGAAACGAAAAGTGTTGTTACCGACAAGTTTGTCAACGATAGCAATCAAACTACTTCTTAACCATCCATATAAGCTGAATTAAGTCTGTTACAATGCTTAGCAAAGAAAATAAATAATTCGAACTTGGATAGATCGGACACCTTCCCGGGTAAATCAGACACCTTCCCGGGTAAATCGGACACTTCGGTCATTCCTTAATTCCTTGACCACTTTATCGCACTCTCAAAGGTTTACTATTGAGGTTACATTTTCCATTTTCTTTATCGAAATAATAATTATTTTTTAAATTAAAAGTTTTTTTTTGAATTATTTTACATGATTACTATTGAAATGTGTCCCTGATTAATGCGTCAAAATTTTCGTCATATGAGTTGGGCAATGTTGTGACGAGAAAAATTTGTTTATTGCTAACGTAATAAATAGATTTCATCTCATCAATTCATTGTTTCATTAAATAGTTCGAACCATCAAAAAATCAAAAGTTTTGTGTTTCGCAAGCAATTATTTCGTTCCGTGTTGGTGCTACAAAATTTCTATAATGCATTGGAGATCATCTAAAGTTTCTTTTTAGTTCGGATGACTTCGCTGACTCACTTACAAAGTGAAATTTGAAAACTGCTGACAGAAAATGCAAAAGTTCAACCGATTGGACTGTGAGTTCCGAAAAAAAATCAGCTCAGAAAGTCATGCGAGCAGATTTGATAATCCTTTTTCCCTCATATTTAGAAATTCCAACCCTTATAAGGCGTAGAATTGAGCTATGAAATACTGGGTGTCGGTAGATAGTAATGTGTAGTTAGCAGTAGGCTAGATTATGGGATAAAGAGTAATATAATTAGTGGGTTCTGAGGTTTACTGAAAAACGCTAAATATTAGTTTCTAGAGATATGTATGTGAAGTGATGATGTGAGCGAAGCTTGAGCTCATGAACAACAGACTGAAGACTAAGGTGTTATGAGCTCAACGATGGGATATGAGTGAGAAGCCATTACAATGGGTCGTTGAGTAAGATTCGAGACGATAAATAGGCGGCCGTTAGAGATGAGTATGAGTTTATTTAGGCAATAGGCTATGAGGTCATGTACAGTGGACTGGAATAAAGTATGACTTGATCAACAGTTTATTACAGGTAGGTATTGTTGGATAATAGATTGTGGAGTTGGAAATGAGCGTACCTGCTCTATGTGGTCCAGACACCTCCTCCTTGGACACTTGCGCCTTGGCCATATTTCTGAAGTATTGGGACATGAAAGTTCTTATCGGAAGAATCCCTTTCAGCCCCCTCTCTCCTCCACCTCCTTCCTTCACTCGCGTCATAGTCAGACTTTTCACAACAGCGCTAAAATGTTTTTAACACATATTTCAAATTTTTAAAATTTTCTGATCAAAATTCCGGAATTGTAACGTACATTAATTTAATGGCGAAAACCCATTCGTACGAGGCACATAAAGCACTTTATGTGATAGCAAAATTAATTAATTAATTAATTAATTAATTAATTAATTAAAGAAATATGACAAATTGCAAGAAAATTTTGCACCGAAAAATTCGGCAATTTTTTTTGCACCAATAAAACTGTCGTCGGAATTTATTAAATTTACAGGTGAATCAGAGGAAATTCAAATGATGTCGATGCATTAAAAATTTTTCCACTCTTAGCAGAATGTATATCACTTCAATATGCTCATCAATAAGTTATTTTTAAGAAATAGTAATGATGGATTTTTAAGCCGTTTAAGCGGTATCAGAATTCAAGTCAATTTAAGCTCCAATGAATTGATAATATGAGAATCTCCAAATACATCAATACAACTATCGAGCAAAGCTGAAAGCGCAATAGGCAACAAAATCTTTATAAATCTATAAATAAATAGAGAGAATAAATTAGAGAGTAACGCCGTTGAAGAGTCGAAATTATAAGAAATGGGGAAAAGAAAAAAACTTTGGAGGAATTCATATGCGATATTTAATCAATGGATGCTAATCTTTTTAGGAAATCGTTTTATGATTTTATTCATTTCATTTCATTTTTTTTTTCGAAATTCTCTTCATCGCTTCGAAATGGTTGAGAGTTGATCTCGTTTATTTGAATGCGATGAATTTTTCTTATTTTAGATAGACATATATCTAAATGAACTTTAATACTGTAACATTTTCGATTTGATACTGTAACATTTTCAATTTCTTTTAGCGGCAATAAAATCCCATTGTCAAATCAAAAATTCATTCTCAATTACTTTCATTAACTTTTTCGAGATGCACAATTGACATATTGTGATTTTAATTACTCAATCAAAATTTTCATAATTTATATTGATAGCGTTATTCATCAATTAATTTATGAAAGTCACCTTAACCTTAAGACGAACGTTTAAATTTTATACATTTGTTAATTGCAACTGAAAATGCATTATTTCCGGAAATAGATTAATTGATGAGTGATAATTTGTTTAAGCGATGATACCACTCGAAAAGTTCAATAGGAACATTCATCGATGCAGAAGTACCGGTTTTGTACTCATTTATCCGGATTTGTCTCATTTTGCTACTCTAGTGCAAATATTATCAAGGCTAAAATCGACTACTGAAATCGGAGAAAATGTTTAGCTCTGAGTAGAGAAATTCCTAACATTTAGCGATGAGGATTTTTGGAAAACTTACCCACTCTACGTCAAGGAAATTTTCCATTGAAAAAAATGGCTTCATATTCATCGATGGATTTGAAAATCTTGCTCAAAAAAAATTCACGAATTTAACGGTTAGCTTTCACAGTAATAATCTATTGCTTTATGTTTTTGTTTAAAAAATTTTATTTTCCAATATTTTTATTTAAAAGATATTTTTTATAATCCTTTTGTAAATGAATTCAGCTGTGAAATAAATTTCAGATATCAATCAAATGATTAAACTAGCTGAGAAAAAATTTCATTCAAAACTATCGCTTAAACAACATTGAATTTGTATGCCAAATGAGCATTCGTTGTCAAATTTCAATTAGCCCATTGATCCTGCAGTAGATCGTTCTCGGTTATTTATGGTTGCACTAAACCATTATGCGACCGACCATCATAGAATAAAATTATATAAGACTGTTCATATATAGTGCATTTGCACATATCATTAGCAACTCTATTTAACGTAACTTCAATATTATATGCTGTTATTTGAATGTTAATTCCCCATTCTCCTTTTCTCTTCTCCTAACTATGCAAATTTGTCTAAATTGTTCATCGTCATGCGCTTCTTCCTCGTGCATTTGTTCGCACATGTTGTTAAAACGATATAAAGAATTTAGTAATAGTTCCAACCTTTCTGACCTTTTCCACGATCTTGAAGATGCGTTGCCGTAATATCCACTTTTATAATCTCAGTTATCCTACCACCCGCTATGGTGAATTAGTGACAAATAATGCATTTAAGTCTTAAGCGTGCCGTTTATTCAAATGAATTCTCTACGAAAGAAAACATATCTCTTCTCAATCCGATTGCAATTGAATTAAGTGATTGTAAAATATATGTAAGTGGTTGTAAGTGGTTGTAAAATATATGCAAATTTTAGACCATTAAAATGTCTATAATTCCTCTCAAAGTAGATAAATTAATCGGAAAATTGCAATATACGAGAAGCATCTCAAATTTCGTTATTGTGATACTTTTTGCTTCCAAAATAAAATGATCGCGGTATGCAAATTTTCCTATCTACAAAAATATGCATAAATGCTGATCCAATTTCATCGCAATGCTGGTTGCGAATGCAGATCTGCAAATACATATAATGTGATGGAAATTTGGAAAAAAAGATAATACTATCCTTGAGGTTTATACATCATAAGCTAAATAAGTGTTCTCTGGATTATCAACTAACTTCAGTCCCAATGGATCTACGAAAATGTATTGGAGACGATTTTTGAGCGAACATTTTTTTTTTAAATGGAATTAATCTGCTATTGAATACATTTTCAAAAATTTTAAATGTCTCATATTTCAGAAAAGAGATTCATTAATAAATAATTCAAGTAAATTTCAAATGTTACAAATATCTCTTGAGAATATTATTGCTGCAAAATTTTATAATTATTTAAATTGATAGAATTAAACAATTTGCAAAAGAAGTTTTTCGAATATATTTGATGAAAATTTTCACTAAAGAAATGAAGCATTTCTAATGATGTTTGATATAAATGCACAAAGCTTACAAAAAAAAGCTTTAAGTTTGAACGTTTTAGAAAGTAGAACATTCCTTCTGACTAATTTGTAAAAAATTTCGATATTTCTTTACGAAATTCTTAGAAAAATTGCCTCATTGAGTGTCATCTATCGGTCAGTATTATCAGTCATATATTTGCCAACAAAAGCGTCGACGATAACAAAATGGCTTCGCAAAAAAACGCCAACCTTTTGCAACTGGCTCTAAAACCTAGACTAGTGGCAAAAGTGTTCCACTCTCGCCTCGCTTAGAGCATTTTTCATTCTTTTGATCTATTTATAAACGGTTATCGTTTAGTGGTTATGCTGTGTAAGTGCATAAGTTCATCATCTACATGTCTGCTTTGTATTCAATCGTTCTGTTTATTTACTTTGCAATCGTATCAATCGGCTTCCAGTAGTAGTGAGACTTTAACTAAGAGTTTATTCACCTAATTATCTAAACAATGGTTAAACTGTATTTTAAATTATGAATAAAGTTGATGTGAACGTCCTTCAATGCCCAACGGTTTTGAAACGGAGACGAAATTGATGAAAACATAAGTGCCAGCCGACTAGAATTATATCGCTTAATCATCGGCTGTGCACAACGGACAGGCTGCGTATATGTCCATATGTGTACATGTGTCTGTGCGTGTATACATGTGTATGTGCATGAGCGTTTCCTATATGGATGTGTGCGTTAGTAACTTGTACACTATGGTTATTCAAAAAAACCGTTTATCAAGATTCCTAACGTACAAGCTCCTCTAATATTCCTCTATATTAATTTTATTGATGCAATGTTAAGGTCCCTCCTTTCAGATGTGAAAAAAAAGCAACCAAATCAGTATAATTTCCCATAAAGTATGTAAATCACTCCAGTATATTTCCCATAAAATATATAAGTATATAAGTTCTATTTAAGTATATTGTTGTACCCATAAAATCATTGATTGCAATTATGACCATTAAATCTCTGTCGCATTTATTTTATTGAAAAATGAATTAAATTGTATTAGTGGATAAAACACTAACGATATCGTTTCGCTTGAATGAGACGATCTACGTTCGTTAATCCCACTCGTTCACTAATTGGACAACAATCTAGATAACGGAAATTCCCGACGACATGAAACATAGTCAAAATTCATAAAAAAATTTCATCACTTCCACTTTTATTTAAAATATTTTATTTTATATTACTGTTTATTTGACGAAAATGTACAATATTAAATCACAAAGGATTCACGATTGCTCATACAATTACTTAAAGTACTTATTATTTACATATTCTTTTTACTCTTTGAATTTTTTTTTTCTGCAGTCATTATCATTAATGTGAAATTTTGCAAATATTTGCTCTAATTTATTCGTAATAAATAGATTCTTAAATGTTTCATATTAGTTTTACTTTTTATAATTGTTATTCTCAGAAATGGTGATAAATATAGATATGATCTATTTTTCATAATTCTTTAGAGACGCATATTTATTTATTTCGAAGAGATAATTCAAATCGTTCTTTGAATATTTCCTAATTGTTGATGAGTAATATTAAATATTTGAAGAAGGGAAAAGTTTTTTTTTGCACTCTGCTCGAAATTGCATTCATATTGCTTAAAGAATTATTGAGTATTAATTTATTATTCCAATTTTTTTTTTGTAGATTTCCTTTTAATTCTAGTAATAAGTCTTAAGTTATAATTTATAGGTAGATTTTACTACCAGTATTCAATTTGAAGAGAGCTATCTGGTGTTGAACTTTTTTTAACTGAAGGAACATGCCAGTTGCTTGGCGCGACGTATGTTTTTGGCTTTCCCTTTCCCCGCCAGCTTCAGAAATTATCGATGAAAAATAAAGTGTACAGAATTTGTCTTTTATATTTTGACCAATTCTATCGTTCCCAGAAATTTTCTTCAGTATTTTCATTTTTCCACCATTCGATTGGTGGAAAATCAACAACCGGTTGAATATCAATGATTCTTTGTCTCTTCAAATACCCGTCATTATAGATCAAAAATTTTCTTCGAATATCTCATTGAGCGATCATGATTTGAACAAACGTCAAAAAATTCATAAATGATTGAAGTTGAATTCCAAATGCAATGCAACCGATACTTTTATTGCAAGAAGATCTTTGCAATGCAAACCCCAAATGCAACGCAAAGAGGATCTGTACAATATTTCGTGGGAAATATCCCACTCCTTGAGTTTGCATCCTCATCAAAGAAATTCTTCGATACTTATACAAAAAGTTGGGAAGATATCATCTCGGCGTCTCGAACTGATAAAAAGTTACATTATAAGTTCTAGCTGCTATTGATAAGTTCGAAAACATTCCGATTTTTTCTTCATCGGCGGAAATGTCCGATTATATATTTTCATGTTTTTTTCCATGCTTGAGACGATCAATCAGTGCGATGCAACCCTTCTCAATAAACTCGTTGAAAATTTCTTTCAAATAATGGCAGTAATATCACTAGTGGAATATTGTAGATATAATGAAAATTTTCCATGAAAATAATCTAATATCGTGTGGGAAATTATTTTGAAATTATTTTGAAATTGAAAATCGAACATGAAAAATTATTTGAATTTTCTATGAGAATAGCAAAATAATTTCGTCGTATTGAGTTAATCTTTACATTCATTTTTCGACGTTATTGGCATAAATAAAAATTTTTTCGAACACATGATTCATTCCTTCTTCTATTTCTGACTATATAACTTTAGCAAAATAAAATTTTCGAAAATTTTCTGATTTTTCGCATGTGATTTTCTTCCTCACATTTCAATATTCGGATAGCTAAACGCACAAAAACGAAGAGAAAATTCTTTTTTTTTTGCCTCCTTTTCGAGTTCTACGTTATTTTTGTCTATGATAGTACGACGATTTTTTACTCGCTAAATAAAGATAAAAATTCTCGTCGAATATGTCATGAGAGGAAAATGTTCTCTGAAATAAAACTTTTTTTTTTTTTTTGTAGTTATGTTAGCTACAAATTTACAAGCAAAAAGAGCCGTATTTGTAATGCTAACAATAATTTCTTTTTTTTTTTTCTGCACTTCTCATTTTGAGGACACAATGAACGCAAAGCATTCAGCAGTGATCATATTCAAATGAATATCTATTTCCTTTTATTATAAAATCAGCAGCAAATATTTAAAATATTTGTCGATTGCTGAGAATAAAATCAATTGGAAATTTACTAAAAACAGAAGTGAAAAATTAACATAATAAAAATCAAGTGATTTACTCGTTGGCAAATAAACATTAAATTGAAGTGGAATTTCTCTGCACAGATAGCACTTTCATTTGCGCAAGATTGAAGCTCATTAAAGTTTCTCGTATTTTGGATGCGTTAAGTTTTATTTTATTTTATTTTTCTTTTTTTTTTAAATAAGAAAGAGCCTTCTAAACAAACTTGCAATTTTTTGCCGATGGAGCCTTGAGGAGTGCTGTTGTTGTACTGAGCGATTATTTTATATTTTCAAGTCTACTTTACAATCTCTGAAACAGATTTATGCCACGTATTATAGACGGCGCATTTGTCAAGAAAACAATTCAACATGCAAATGTAATGATTACATATATATATATATATATATATATATATATATATATATATATATATATATATATATATATATGAAATTTTGAGGAATTAATCAAAAATCCCTTCTGAATCATTTATTTGTAATCGATGGAATGAAAATGCCAAACAGCATTTTTTTTTATCATCGATGAATTTCCATCAGATCGTTTCAATTGCTTCTTTAAATACGTAATAAATCAATCAATTATCGAGGAGATCCACTCAGAAACACAGCAATAAAGAGGTTAGGTTGCGTAGATTTTAGCATCCGCAGGTATCATGTATGTTGAATGCAACAAGCTTTATAACAGAATATTGCATTCGCCGATCAATTAATCAACCAATTAATCGATCAGAAAAACCGGTCAATCAATAAATCAATAAGTCATTCAATCCCATGATCGATCAAGCAAAATCAGTCAAGTAAATAATCAATCAATAGACAAGTAATCAGTCAAGAGATCAACTAAATCAATGATCCGATCAGTTGATCAAACAAGTCAATCAATCAATCAATCAGCCAGTCAATCATATAGCCGATCATGCAGTCACGTAAGAATGCAATCATACAACCAATGGGTAACCACCCAGTGACTCAATCAATCAAGTAGATCAATGTGAATCACTTAGGCAATCAATCGATTAATGGCAGTCAATCAATTTTTCATTCAGTCAGTGGATCAATTCGAAGATCTCACTGTCATCAGTTGAATTTCACTGTTATCTTCTAGAGGATTGATCAGACCGTTTGGATTCTCATTAGAGAATCACAAAAGATTGCCTCACTATTGCCTACCATTTCCGTCATATTTGTGTCTTTTATTAAATGGTTTATTTTATTCAAATCAGATTTTATTTACAAAAAAAAGTTTCATCGATCTATAAATGAAATAATTCAACGTTCACTTCCATAGTTTTCATAAATGATATCGTTTCAATAAATGATATAAACGTAAATGACATGTAAATGTAGGTGATTTTATTTGCAGATATACCGCTAATTACGAATCTCTATTTCGTAGATTATGCTTCGTAAATGTGCGAGCACGTTACTGAAAAAAAAAGAAAATTTAAAGGGTAAATGAGCGCGGAAATCATCACAAATTAAAAGCTAAAAATAATTCTAAATGAAATTTAGAAATACTACAACTTCGCGAAAGATGCATCAATCGTTTCTTCTTTTTTTTTCGCTTCCTGATATATTCTGTTCTATTTTTATATTCCACAAATATGGTTGCAAATTTCAAAAAAAAAAAAAATTGCACAATAGACGTAGGCGGAATAGAATTTACGTCAAGCGAGAACTTGTACGTATACGTCAAATTGAGCTGTAAAGCATTGGAATTCGGTTTTGAAAGCTGAAATTTTAAACTCCAAATATAAAATTTGCATAAGCGGCTTAAAATTTGTTATCTCAAGCACCCACCTTTTCACAGATAAATATACTCAATAGACGGTTTAATACTGTCATAACTTTCATTTGTGGTATATGATTTGAGATCCGTTTTTTTTTTTTGCGTATTACGTTACCTTTGAATGTCATACAAAGAGAAACATTATTAAATATATATTTCACATTTGAAGAATGCTTCATGTAGAGTGAACTTAAAAATTACAGCCTAAATAAAAAACTATAGACTTAGGTTTTGATTTGTATAATTCGATTGATCGACTGTTCTCATCACTATTGATGGACTGTACATTCACAAGATGATGGTTACTGAGCTACCTCAATATTAACTGAGTAATCGTCATCGCATTGGTGGCAAAAAGTTAAATTTTTTCGAACGATATTTGAAATTAAGCGATCTTTAACAGATTTCATATTGCATAAAACATGAAATTTTTAAATCTCAATCTCATGGGAGCGATATCCTGCTCTATAGACTTATGGCATTTATAAACGATGGAACATACACCAAATAAAATTTTTTTTTTTTTAAATCATTTAGAAAAATTTTACATAATATTTGATTCATAGGACGGAAGATACTCCACATCATGAAAGCGATAGTTTTTATTTTTCAACGTTGAATGTTTACTGAATTTGTTGTCTTCCTTTCCGGTAAATTCAATAAATTAATTGTAGATTTGATACAATTTTATCACTTAATTTGTAAGTTTTCAGATATTAAATTTTCTAATTTTTTTCGTGTCCGTATTCGTTCTCTCTAATAAATGAGATATTTAAAACACTGTTATATATTATTGCAAGAGAAGAATTTCCTTATTACAGAGATAAAAATTTTCGATTATTTTCAATCGATGTCGAGGAATCTACTCTTAATTGCTGTAAATATTTACTATACGTTCTCATCTTTGTCGATTTATTCACAATAAAAAAAAAAATTTCTCTAGCTAATTGTGCATAACAATTACTTAAATGAATGAATTTAGTGGATGGAATTATTCCATTCCGCAAATTAAATTTTTTTACAAAAATTCTCTCCGATCTTTAACGCATAAAGATAAAATATTGATGTGTTATAATTAATAAAACATTAATGTGTTATAATTAATAAAACATTAATGTGTTATAATTAAACTGGAAAGAATGTGAGTAATCTTTGCATTATTTATTAGAGAATATATTAATGACTATTTCAAAGCACCTATCCAATTTGGTAAATAATCTCAACACATCTCTTTATATTGACTTAATAAAAGAAAAATCTTTTAAAGATCATTAAATCACAGTACAATATTCAAACACATAAATAACAATCAAAAAATTTAAAAAAAAACGATGCACTTAACTTATTATGAAAATTAATGTATATTTTCAAAATTGAGATCAATAATGCAATTCAATTTCACTTCTCTTTTGCATATGAATTCGAAGAATAATGCAATTAGTGACATCTTTTTAGGCAAAAAAGATTGTCTTCTTTTTCCCTTAAAGAAATAAATTCGTTCGTTTTCTCTCAACACCTGAAAAGTTTCTTTAGCACTTCCCACCCCCTCTCGCTCTCCCTTCTACCCGTCGATCAATTGCGACAATTCCCATTCCTCACCCTCTCCCCACATCCCAATTCAAAACATATGAGCATATTAGCATAACTAGAATGGGCCTATCACAAAAAAGTATGCAATCAAGCAAAGCAAAATCATACGAACCCGCCTTCTATTGAAAGAAATATATTAAATAAATAGCAATACGAACAACAATGCAAATCATAGTTAAAATGCACTACCTTAGATTAGACATCGCAATAACTTCCCTAAGTTGCATCATACGAAAACGAGCCCTATCAGGAGGTGAGACAGCAAATCTTGACCTCAAATACAACAACCAAAAGAAACGACTCTTTAAAAAATCCGGCAATACGTTAATGTCATGAAGGAAGTGCGAAAGCGACGTGAAACAGAGCGCTAACAACGATGGTGGTGAAGTTCGTAAGCGTATCACCTTGGAACATGTCATTGCCAAAGATAAAGGAATATCCGAACCACCACATACTAAAATAAAAAACAACTATAGAATTAGAATAATCCACCTATCGTATTTGCTCATTTATATGCTCTGTGGCATATGTTGTTCATAGCTGCTCAGGACCAAAGATCATTAATTTCCATATGTATTCTATTCATATCTATCAAAATGCTGCGAATTCCTCACTTAATTCTTGAAAACAAAATAATTTAGTCACAGGCAAACATTAAAAAAGCACAAATTGGCTGACAACGCCTCAATCCATCAATAGCCGTACCGTTGTAAACTACTAGTGATGCTGCGAAAGCGAAAGGAAAAATTAAATATAAGCGGATCTAATAACTAAGAAAAAAATCGGATTTCTTAGTAAGTATTGAACTAGTGCATTGCGATATGCTATTTCGTAGGAAAAGTTAAAATCAAACCAATAATATAACATTTCTTTTCACGGAAGGTTCGCATTTCCAACTTTTTTTTCAGGTTTAGTAGTTTTATATTCGAGGAGGTATCCTATTCTCCCCAAGTTCCATTTCGGGGGGGGGGGATGGGGGTTTCTCCTCAATCACTTTTCATAAGCGCTTGTAACAAAACTTATGGGCTACGCTATTATTAGCAAATTTAAAGCTTGCAAAAAAACGTTTATGCACTGTCAGTAAATTCCCAAAAAATGCTTTATTAACGAGTTATTCACTAAATTTTGTGCTTTCGAAACTGCCTTTCCCAAGACGGGAAGTAATATAAATCAAAAACAACAAATAAAATAGACATACCAAAAAGCAATCCATCAACAAAAGCTGCCGTATGCCACAATCGGGCAGCAGGCTCTTTCAAGCAATTAATCCGTGTCCATCTTCCTTTCACTAGACGTTCCGATCGTGATGTGAGAATCTCGATTCGCCACGAATCCGATAACACGAGTCCGTCCGTTGAAAAACCACCATAGAGCAGCGCGCTATCAGATCCTATTGCTGTCAAGGTGCACCATGAACGACCACATGGTGATTGCCCTAACACATTGCTGAAATCAACTCCAACCTAAACGCCTTACAAAAATTGACATCCCTCTCACGTTAACCAATTATTCCTTACAGTATCAATTAATGAAATCTTTATCCACAATGGTCACCATCATAGTGCAGTACCCAGCTTACTATCATAGTTCCTGTCGAACAACACTCTTCCACCCATTCTTCCCAAAATTTGAGCAAACAAAAATCACAACAAAAATAACTTCGCATAAGATGAATGCTCCAAGCAATCATTTCTTCACAAAGATACATCGTTCATTATAAAAAAAAGATCAGAAATACAAGGCCTTATCTCCCACATCACCGAAAACACTTCTCAAGAATTGCTTCTCTGTGAATGCTAAAATAACTTTCCGTCATGAGAAGGTAAAACGCTAATCCCCCTTTCCCCTAAATAATAATGAGGGCCCTATTCGTATTGCACTAACCACATCTCAACCTACTACTACCCACTGATAATTTAGAGTTTATTTGTGTTAATGTCTTCAAGTGTTTTTCACTATCTAAGCTGTTAACTAAACGTAACGAATCCATTATTGATTTAAATAAACAAATAAATAAATAAATAAATAAATAAATAAATAAATAAATAAATAAATAAATAAATAAATAAGTAAATAAATGAATAAGCTGTCAGTGAAGTGCCCAACTTACACACTGGTCCATATGAGTGTTTCCAAATCAAGCAGATATAAGTCAAAAAGTCGCTCTCCGGCATGCCTTCCGCCAAATAAAAGAGCACACTCTCGATGCTCTAAATATGTGCTCGACGATGCAGCTCGTGCTGATGGAATTGAACCACTCGTCCTACATTTTTTTTAAATATATCAATTGACATTATTGAGACAATATTTTTATAATTTATTACCTTAAGCCACTTCTTCAATGATTCCACTGAATAAAAAAAAAAACCTAACGGAGAAAAAAATTCCCCCAGATATAAGACAACTTAATTTTTTATCTACATACAGAAGTAGTTTATCAAAATAAATCATTACTCCCTCTTGATAATTTATACTTTGAATATCCTCAAATTCGACTTTAATTCGTAAATTCAAAAACTGTGCAATGATATGATTAAGAAATTGAGGCACGTAAAAAAACTCAAAACAAAAAAAAAATTAACTCAAAATATTGAAAAAAAAAAAAATCGTAAAACAGAGCCACAATAAAATATACTCACTTATGAAAAAAAATGCAAAACAATGAAATGCTTACATCGCAACACTCCATCTTATAGGTGCTGAATCATCGTAGATCAATAATTGATTATTCCAATAGAAAGCGTCATGATTGTCTGCAAAAAATTCACCACCCCTTCGTAAATACAATGAAGGATTTTCCATATCGAAGACAGAAGGACCGTAACCACCGAAAAAATAACACCTGAAATGGAGAAAAATTTCATTGATGGATGTTCCCGAATCTCATATACGTATGATTCTTGCAGGCCCTATTCTATTAAATTCACCTTATTTAGGGAGAAATTCATCGATACACAAATTGATTGAAAATACTGTGAACGCACTGAAATTAATGAACCAAAGATTGGGTTCAACCACCCCTCTAGGGTATTTGGGAACCGCTGGAAAATTTCTGCTATTACAGTTCATAAGAACGTGAAAGGTTTTCAACTCTTCAGGCTGCAGTATAGGCAACCTACTCTTTGAAGTTAATTGTTCTGGAAATGTTAAAGAAAAACAAAATGGATGATTACGAGAAGACGAGCAAGTATGCCTCTAAAAAACAAAAAATAAATAAATAAATAAAACAGGAGGCTAAATCCGAAGAATATGGTGCAGCCAAGACTTCTTAAGACGTGTAGGGTAGGATATACTTCTTAGAACGTACTTCAAAAGAAAGGGTGCCGGAGGTGAAATCACCTCACCTAATGACCGATGACCACTCGATGACCCTTATTAGTTCTTTATTACTGACTGGAACACCCATGGCAATCATCAGGCCTAATAATGCTAGATGCAGTGACCCACCCACACTTTGTCTTACATGCTTCATGGTAATAAACATTCATTCATAGTCGAGTGCATCGCAGACAGCCTCTCTATGCCTTGGGCAGCTGAGCACCCAGGGATGTAGGCATGACAAACTTCTGACGCGGCCATTCCACCAATTACTCATCAGTCGCTAAACAAGAAAAATCACCCGCAAAATAATACTTTTACCCGCAAAAATTACCCGCAATCACCTAATCCTTTCTTAGATTCCTTCACTTGATCCACCTAAGTGCTCGTACTATAGTGTTCACTCTCTAAACAGCCCACTTTATAGGCCTAGTCCATACAGCACCCACATATTACGTAACCCGATCACAGCTCTTCTTGCCACAATCAATTCACTCTACACCTTTGCCACATCGTATTCTAATAACGAACGATACAAGCTTATGAAAAATAATCTCAATGAAAGCATCAAAAAACGAACCTTTGCCGATGAGTCCATCCAGTTGTTTTATCTCGAGGTGTTGGAATGAGTTCACCTTCACGACGACCGATAGAACGCCAACTTCCTTGCTTCAGATCCAACATGAATAACGTTGAAGTGTGACCTTGCTGCTGTAGTTGATCAGTCGCTGAATAACAAAAATACCATACAACTTATGCGTCAATTTCACGTACCCCATCGTTTCTCAACCTGAACAAGGTCGGGAAACTACGGATTGGAGGAGGGAAATGGGGAAAGAGAAGTTCCGTGCAAAATTTTCGAACAAAATTGTGTGATATGAACGAGGAAGTGCCCACCGTTCCCATGCTGATGGATTGTCACCAAAGTTCACGGAGGCGTTTTCGAAAGTTTGAAGTTTTTAAAAACGAAGAATCCAGCATTTTTTCCTAATCACTTTTGTCAATAAACTAAAATTTAAGACAAACAGAGATCATCAGACGATACAATTTTTTGAAATGAAAGACCTCCTTTCTTCTCGCCTCCTTTCCCGAAATTGCTCCCTTCAACTTGAAAAAGAAATCTAATCCTAGGGTGCTAATCTTCCAAAAATGCCAATTTTAGGGTCCCTCAGCTTCAAAACATATCCTTAGAAAAGTCGGCCATCTTACAACTCTTGAGGCTAGGCATATTCTAACGTTTAAAAAAAATTACAGTGATTTGAACATTCAGGAAAGTTTATAAAAATATGCGAAAAACTGTCAAAATCGGAAGGAAAACAGAGGATGGGAAGAGGAAAATTGCCCAAATACGATTCAGTTCTCATACATACAGAATTATCTATTTTCTCAACTGAAAAATTTCACTCAAAATAATTGCCAGATGTGAAATAATATAAGAAAATAAAAGCTAAATTTATAAAAAAAAAAAAAAAAAACGAACCATGGCGAACATAACCGCCAAAAATGACCATAAAATGATGCAATAAAACGGCACATGCACCACTCGTTGGTGGAGGCGCTCCTACATCTGACACGTCACAAATTATCCTGAAAATATAAAATAGGCCCACAATTATGGCTGATAATTTCTAAAAATCCACGTTTCCAACCTATGGCCTATTAAGTTAATAAATATGCAAATTTTCAGCCATTCAGTTCTACTTCATCAGAAAAGGTAAACATCAAAAGGGCAAGCAAAAATTATTACCAATAAAATTTAAGTGTTTTCATAAGAGAAAAGCGTATCAGTGCTCAATATTTGTTGCAGATTCCATAGAACTCATTTCGCAGTAACAAGTTATTGAAGTTTCTTACTTCCTTTGTTCTCTAAGATGAGAGGATCTTAGCACTCCTCTCCCTCTCTCCCTACGTCCTCTACCCCAGCCCCTCCTCCCACCCCTCATGCGTCTATAATCCGAATTTTATGACTGATAAATGCGATAAAACAAACCATTTTATTAAAGAAGACTGTGTCATTATTCCCGCAGGCAATATATAGACCTGATCGGTGGGGCGATAGTGCACCTGCTCATCTTCACATTGACTATAACCGCCCCATACAATCAATGAACCCTCATAGTTGACCATCGCATGACCAACCACTGGACGTCCATATTGAGTATCGTCCTCATCCTAAACCATTAAAAAAAATGATATTCCGCAAGCAAAAAGATTCATTAAATTGATGGTAAAATGATGACTGTATCTGCGTTATTTCACCTGAGGCGTCCAAAAATCGGCCGATACCGTGACTATGAAAAATTTGGATTCTACCCAAATTCAAATTTTTTGAATTTTTTGAATGAAATTTGAGTTTTAATAATTGAGGAGAATCGATTTTGGTGTCAACATGCTCTTGCAACACTAGTGCTTTTGCACTCAACCATAGCAATAGAAAAAACTCAACATTGTCCGTTAAAATCAAAAACTCATACAATATGTTGCAATAGAATATTTATAAGAAACAATTCAAATTTTAGTGACTTGAGAGTAAAAATTAATAAAATTCGATTAAAAACTGAAATTTCAAAAAAAAAAATTAAAAACTGAGTACCAGCCATAGAACTGAGATCTTTATCGAAAAAAAAATCAAATTCTAATTAAACATCAATTTTTCGCAGTTATTTTTATTACTGATTTGGCAAACGTGCCATTGATTAATACCGATAAAATATTACAGGCTAATCTCATTGAAACGATGAAAAATCCCCCTATCTATCCTATAATCCCGAATAAAGGAACCATAAAAATTCTGGAAGACCATATAATTTTCGTCGAAAAAAAAACACATCAGCTCTTCTAATTTTATTTTATTATGTATCTTGAAGAAATAATTTATTTCCACATGTTTAAAACCTTTTTTCACTTTATTGTTCGCCTATATTTCAGCAAACAAGCTAGCCAAGTTTAGAAATGCAAAAAGCGCATATCTGTAATTTGTTCGTTTCCCTCCCAAAAAACAGGAAGATAAGTAGTCAACATTTACTATCAGTATTCTTTGAATGACCCCTTTTGCGTAAATACCACCGCAAAGCATTATTCATAACTCAGCTTGTAGAGCGTCCCTCATCTCTCGGTGTTGATTGCCTGCAACGGTAATGGCCCTCTATAATCCATACTCATCAGTAAATGGACCATGGCGCTAATGGCCTCCTTGTTCGAATTCGTTGTTCGATTTGCATGGATTTCAGATGAGCTGCTATCTTCCGTACGTTTGTTATTGTATAAATCATATATTTCAACATAACAAATAGGAAAACACGTACTAAACAATAAGAAATGACAAAAAAAAATATTTAAAAAACTCCGTAAGAGAAAATACAGAAAAATGAAGCAATACTCGCTAAAAAATGTACAAGTTAGGATCGTCTCCTTCGAGCGCAAAATCGTCATTAGACGATTTAACATGTCACAGGATTATATTTCACGTTAAATAAGAATTCACCATCAAAATTATCCATTTTTCGATTCCAATATAAAATAATAACGGTAATAATTAGGTGTTCACTGTGCGCTGATTTTCAACCCATTCAATATCCGTTGAAGAGTGTGATTACCTTCGAAAAAAAAACGATCTAACAAGTTCAGCGATCCTTGATCGTATAGCCTTATCCATAAAAGAAAATTGGCATGACACTGGCAAAAAATTAGTGCAAACTCACTGCAATGTGATAGGTACTCGATGTTGATTCCCATTCAAAATCCGATCCAGGTGGTGGACCCGCAAACATCACACTTCAGCCTGTCGGTTGAACAACGAAAGTATGGTCAACCTGTAAAACATATGAGCGCATTTTGAAAAAAGTTCACCTTGCAATTCCGGTTTTCCGGATAAAATAACAGATAATATGAACAGAACGGAATATTCCGAATCAAAACTATGCTTAGCAATGAGGAAGGGAAAGAGTTTTGTGCTGGAAAATTTCGTAATCAAGAAAGATTGGAGTGAAGTGCAAGCAAAATGGCGGACAGCGGAAGTGGCATTTCAATCCAGGAAGTATACTCTGCACAAAAAAAAAGGATTTCAAGATGATGAATGCAATAAAAATTCCCGGAAGTTGAGTCGATTCCCGTGAACAATAAACCAAAAGAAGCAACGATCAGCTCTTATTTAAAGTAAAGGCTAAAATAGACGAACAGCAGTTCGAATTCCGATGGCGACTCCCATTCTCATCTTGCAATAAACGATCTCTTTCTTTTAAAAAAAATCCTCGAAAATTATAAAAAAACAACCAAAAGTTACAATCAAATTTGTATTTCATATATTCTCCCAATATTTGTAGCAGAAATCCCATTAGAAATATATATATTTGTAGCTATACCACTCTCACTATGCAACTGTTGCATAGTGAATCATAGAGCACATCAACAGTGAATGTGCATATTTCCGGATTTCCGCTACACCGGTTTCCGATCTTGACAGTAACCGGAATTTCAACCGGATACAGTAGTGCATAGATATATGGGAAAGAGTTGGACATATCTGGGTTGGGTTAATGCCGATTCCCGCCGTATTCTCAGCCGTGGTCCTAACCAAATTTAGCTCAGGTTCTCCCATAATGAACTTCACCATACAACAACACCTCGCCGGGCCGGCATCCAAATTGTGCCACGCTCACTTCAATTACCGTAGGATGCATCAGCTTCTTAGCTCCAACCAGTTACCCTTATTTATCTCTACAATTTAAAGTTCCGCTTTCTGAAGCAATTATTTGTTTAGTTGTTGACAAGTCGTTGCTTGCAGTAACACTAATAATCGGGTACATTGATAACAATAGAGCTATAAAAAATCACTGTGAGTTTGTAGACAAGTTTGTCAAAAAATTGACTTCAATGAAACTAATAGATTTCGATGACTTTTTTGAATTTTCATATTTTTAGAATTACTGATAAATAAAATTTAGTATGATTGTAAAGACCTGTATTCGATGAAAATTTTAAAATTTCTTCAACTTTTGAGATTAAAATGATAATTTTTAGGTTTATTGTTTCGATCATATGACATTTTCCCTTTATTTTTTCTCATCAGAGTAAGGGAAATGCCATCGGAAATAGAGTAAATAATATCGAGAATAAGGGAAATTACCAAATGACTCAATTACATCATCATCAATTTAGATCTCATTCGCTACTATGCAAGTGGAAAGGAGTACTGAAGCAGCTGATATAATGATATGTGTGTTTTCTTGCAGTTCCACATATCAAGCAATTCACTAACATAACCTACCAACAACTAATGAGTACCATAACTTACTAATAGTATTCACAAAAGTCTTTCCATAGAATATTCTTCTTTTTCCAACCCGACTGACTATAAAAAATAAAAAACTAATTCTATTTATTTGACATTCATCCAAATTTTTAGAAATATTTAATGAAAAATTTTGATCGATGAAAAAAATTCAGTCGATAATTTTAGATTATTTATTAAATTTTCTAGCTTTCCTATACTATTAATTTGAATATGCCAAATAAGTAGGGAAACATTTATAAATAAACAAAGAAAGGATATTATTTTTTTGCATAATTTCCATATTTTTACAAAAGCGAATTAAAAACAATTTTATTTTTCAGGCTATATATTCCTTATCGTTAATCCATTTTCCATGGAAGATTCATTTCTTTTCTCCAACCAACTATTACCAATATCGTTAAGCATTCCATCCTTTCAGTTTATTTAGAAGTGAATAGCAACTAAATGAAATGCACATATTTCTGCATGACTACATATCTCCGTTGATGGATCTTTTGATGGCAATGTAGCAATTGTTCGGCTTGTATTATTTCTAATTACTAAAGGATTAATCAATGTTCACACTGCTAAACAATCAGTTTTTATTATCGATAATATATTTAATATTTATTCATCTTGTTGTAAATCAACCTTGCAAACTTAATTGCGAGCAATACACTCAAATTTTCATTAAAAATATCAACAAGAATGATGCGGTTATTGATGCGGCTATTGGACAACCTCGCCAATCCTTTTTAATATCTGTATATTTATTTAATTGTTTATATCTGGTATAATGTCTCACATTTTTAACTATATCATTACAGCATTACTTCGTAGATGTAATAAAAATCCAAATTTATCAGTAAATGAAATTTAAAATCTACAATTTGTGGAGAATAAAAACCCATGGGTTTTTCTTCAGGGAATTTACTGTATTTGCTCGCTTATACAAATCTCAGCTGATATACGCAAATTTTCAACGTTCTTGCAATATTTGACTACCATAAAAAAGTTCCTCATGCACATTTGGGTGCAAAATTTAAATGCATTTTTATATCCGCCAAATTTTATGAATTAATTCTAATCAAATATGCAAATAATTTCTTTGCTCTCACAGACAGACAAACAGACCGACAAATAAATAGACAGATAAACAGAGGGAAGCAGAGACAAACCGGTAAACAGATGTTACTAATCAGGTGGGCAGGTGAACTTACGTCAAAGTTCGGCTGACGTTTACAGATAAACTCGGAAGGCAAAATAACTGGACAACTAAACGATCAATTGACTTATTGAATTTCAATAATATGTGCAAATAATTTTTCATAAACGTTCTCTTCTATCATCTTTTAGGTAAATAAATAAACATATATAAATAATTAACTATACCTATAGCGATTAATAATTTCATTTATTATGAAATATTGAACCTTCATTGAAAAAATTTCATCAAGTTGTCGAATTTAATATCAGAATTCATTGACTAATTGCTAAAAAGTTGGATTTTTCTATTGTTGAATATTTCTATAGTTAGTTTTAATCCTCTTAGGTCATTAAACTTAATTCGATACTTCTGAATAAAGTCTTCAGATACTCAGTCAAAGGATTGAGTATCTGAAGACAAATATACCGTACATGTTGATCATTGTGCTGCTAATCGCTGTTAAATTGATTGAAGAATTTTTGAAATGATAGTAAACAAACATGATGTAAGCAATGAGTTCGAAAAAAAGTAATATGGTAATAGTAAGTAAGAGATTATTACTGGCATCGGTCATTGTAAGTATTAAAAAAGAAACAAAAGAAGCGTAGACTCAATCCTAAATATAATATCTGTCTGACGTCTATCGATCTCCCTAGTGAAACGGCTTTTCTGCCCGAACAATAAACAAATCTATAAAGAGATTTGCAAACCGTAATCAACTAAGCATAAATAATATCAATGAGATTATCGTATTCAATTCGGATGACAATAATGTGGCAACAAATCTTGTGAGGTTCACTTAAATAGATAAATGAATAATTTTATGTTATATGGATGAATTGAGCGGAAAAAATGATGTAGAGATGATCGCCGAGTTCCATTGACTCACATACTGAAAGCACGAGATGGACAGGAAAGTATGGAAACATAGTCCTAGAAACTACAAGAATTTTTAAACAACAATGAAAAATCAAGCTATATGTGAGCTATGATTCGTATGTACCACCCACCTCCCCCGATTTCTAACCAGAGATGCTTCCCCTCATGGTACCTCACCAATCTGTCCTATTCCATTCCACCCTTCGAAGCCCCAAAACAGAACAAGGCATCCCATCATACGACGGTCGCTAACACAACAGACCCAAGCAATAAAGCAAACACAAATATATAAGAACGAAATAATTTTGTTGAGGGTTTGTTTGCGTTAGATATTTAATAAGTGTTTTGATGTTTGTATCTGATAAGCGATATGTGATAAGTGTTTGCATATGATAAGATAACGAGATGGCATTCTTGTTGTTGTTTAACTGACCATTCTTTTTTTTGAATCTCTTCAATTGTACACTTACGCAGAGGCTTTTTTTCACATTGAAAAAAAAAGGAAGGAAGGAGGACAACGATGGCGTGAGATGATATTCGGTATTCAACAAGAAATTCAAGGATGGCTCAACAATGTTTCACGATTCAATGCGAAAAGTTGCAAAATATAGAATGTTCAATCTTTCAGCTTCTAATAAAGTATGAGTGATTAATTAAATTATTAGATGGAATTAAATTGCAGTTTGAGAGGATGTAAATGACGATTCGAACAAGTTTGACTCATTTTCGGATAGACGGACGAATGGATTAAGAATTTATGTAGAACATCTCTTAGAGATCTTAGCAAATTATAAATTAAAAGGAATGAAGACATGAATATTTTAAAGGACTTACTAAAATTCAGGATTAAGTTTCATTTTCCGTCTACGAATTGGCACATTATGTACCCTGGATTGCGCTTATAGTTAGAAAATATCAGGAAATATCAGACAACCTTAAATTTTCGAATATAGCATTCACTTGTCAACTACCAGTCAGCTTTGAATTGCCACCGAAAAAAAAAAAACTCTTCAGCACTTACAGGCAGAGGTATATTTTCAACACGCAATCCACTAAATCCTAGAATATATGATGATTTTCAATGATTTTATAAATGTAAAATAGAATTCAATAGATAAATAGCATGATGGATTTTGTTAATATGTCATATGTTGCTTTGAGCTGCGCAATCTAATCACATTTTTCTACGTCTTACCAATGGTTTAGTCGGCGATGGTCAGTTTGAGCAACGGTCAATGAAGTGACCACTAAGTGACGTTATATTCGAGCGTAATTTATTATTGCGCCTCCTTTTAAACGATGTGAAAAAGATATTGCGAATAGAGTTCGATTGATATAGGTTTACCTTTTCGAGAATTTCATTACGATAATAACACATCCTTCCTTTCGAGAACGATATTTACATTTATTTCATTTTCTGAATGAGTCTATCATATCCATTAGATTGAATATTGTTGTATGCTATTGCACTATTTTGCTTTCTTCCTTTCAAATCGTATCATTTGTTTTATAAGATTGTCGCAAATATATGCGAATAAAAGTTATTGCTATTGTTCATTGGCCGTTCGTTGGGCATTCAAATGCAAGCAATAAATCTCTCATTCCTCATTGCTATATTCCATATCGTCTATCCATTTCTTCTCCATTTCATGGTATATATCTGAAGTCAAAGCACTATTGTGATGGATCTCCTCCGTTCGGATTAACCACCACAAAATGAATGCTGATTTCAACCTTGAAAATATTCATTCATGAAGACCGTCAAATCGAAATCGCACAGTGCTCATTCGTAGTTGATATACTCGTGTAAATAGTGCAATATATATTATCACGCTTTTTTCTCATTTCCTCGGTTTCGGAGCAGCTATTTATGGCATCGCCCAGAAAAACTGCTTATTGTAGATAATGCCCCTCTCATGAATCTTAAAGAGTTGCACATCTTTTATCATCTATTATTTTCATTATTATTTACACATGAATTCAAAACATTCTAATTAGTGCAATGTGTTGTAGACCGACCGAGTTTGAAAATAAGAAACCTTTTGAAATTAACTTTCCACATGAACAAAATCGTAAATGATGCTATTTCATCATAGTTTAGGCTGTAAGGAAATGTATTCGGAGCCATCAGTTCGAGAACTAGAACGGTAAGGTGTAACTTTAAAAAAGTTGCATAACAATCAGCTATATGAGATTTGCTTCAGAATCCTCTGAGAGCGTCAGATGGAATAAAACGATGCGCATTATCGAACACTAATGAGGGTAATTCGATGAATGACATATGTGTGTTGGCATCAATGCTATACTCTTCATTAATGATGGATATTGTCTGTTGATGTGTTGGTGGAGGAAGCATGATTATATGCTCAAATGCTTGTCATTGTGCGTCACTAGGATGCTCTTTCAACAGCTTTGTCCATGTCTGCGTCGTTATGAGACAACTGCAATCGGTGATATCACTCAAAAATGCCGTCAAGGTAAATTATTCACTTCTAATCAATGTCTTATTTCATTATAATAATTAAAGCTTCAATAAGTTATGGCTATACGAATATCTTTGAGTCCGTCGATTTGTACGTTTATGGCCAATTTGTCCCTTCTCTTTATCTTATCACTTAGCCAATTCTTTGCTCGTTTATGGCCAATTCGTTTATGGCCACAAATTTGCATATATTATTGAATTTCACCCCTGCATCATTTAATTAATAGCTCTACCGGATAATTTAGCGTTTGTTTTGTGGTTACCTTTAAGCCGATGAACATAGTTTTCTATGCAAATTTATCTGATGAGAGCCGTCTGTCGGCGATGTCTAGTTGTCTGGCACCTATGTGAATTAATCACTCGTTTATATTATCTACTAAACACTTCTATAGTTCAAAGCAGCTTATTTTGATGAAACCAACCCATCTCCTTGATGGTCAATCTATTGCTCATTCAACTGCTTATGGGAATCAATTGAATAATTGCTCAGCAGCCATTTTCCATGCGGCAGAGTTTTCCTTCAATTTGTCAATTCTTTTTTATGCATGATATCTCGAACAATGTTTCATCTTTGGATTTCTTGGTTGTAATCACTCATCGAGATATAAATCCTTAACTTTTCAACACGTCTAATGATCTGAATATTCTTTCATCTGTTCCTATGAGGATTCAAATTGATATCCATATATCTTCTAGTTGTTTGATTTCCATTCAATATATGTTTTCTTCGTTGAGCTTCAAAGTAGGATGCTTTTTCTCTTCCAGAAATCTTTTACACGAGATCATTGCCAATGGTGATCTCTTCCCTTAGATAAATAAAATAATCTTCTTTACCTTTATTATCTTTGCAAAGATAATCTCCCTTTGGATAAAGGTAATCTCCATTTGGATAAAGGTAATCTTCTTTGCTTTCATATTCATAGAGAATCATCTTTCTTTGATAGCCGTTGGATATCATCGCTATCACTATCAAGAGGTATCATTTAACCTTCAAACCATTTTTTTCAGTTTAATCTCGTAATGTCATCTCCAAGTAAGAAGAGAATTTTGTAGCCATTATGTCTGCTTGTTTAATGATGTCTCGCAAGTATAGTTATGGAATTTCTTATTCATCAAAAAATGCGAATGATTAGTTTCACTTAGATTTTATTTAATAATACTTTGAAGAGAAATAATTAGAGCATATGAAATATTCGTTGATTGATTTGATTCTCAAAAATTGGCTGCAAATTATATTTTATTTAAAAAAAAAACTTTTTTTAAAATTACTTTAGACTAATGAGCACTCATTCAAATATATCTTATAATTGCAAAGCATTTTTCAATAACTAAAAATTCACTCAAAATTGTCTCCTATTCACCTCTCAGTTAATGAGCACATAAAGCGGCATAAAGCACTTTTCCTGTCCCCCCCTTCCCACATCCCCTTCCTGCCAGTCTTTAGGATATTAAGCCCTGAAATTTAGCTGGAGTCATTAGAACGAGAACCATCGTTAATTACGCTCCCATCTAATTTAGGCCACTCTCTTACCTCAATCCCCCCCTCCACCTCCTTCCCTCATCAATCCCTTCCCAAATTTCCGCCCCGCTCAATGAATTGTGAGCACCTGTAAATGAATTTTGCCGCTGATCTTCATTATGAATTAGTATTAAGCGGTATTATGAATTGAATGCGATTGCGAGGATGAATTTTTTTTTTTTTTTTGAACTAATCTCCAAGTTTTCAGCACGTTCTTCTTCACAAACGATATCGGCACTTTTGTTAGCGAGTGGTTCACAAGTAAGGACAATGCGGCTAACGGCATCGATTACATGCCGAGTGACCACTGCGAAACCGCTCAAAAGAAGCCCATTCCCAGAGAATATGCGAACCAGTCCAGTGCAGCCTATTTCCCTTCGAGATGGTTTCTCTTAATTAATTATATTTCAAAATGTATAATCTAAATGCATTTTAAATATAGCCAGAACGTTGTTTTGGCCAAAGCCTAAATGGCCAAAAGATGCGCAACAGCCTTGTTTTCTCATGTGTCCTTAAGCCCTGATCCATGGTCAAATCCTGGAATAGGAAAAATGGCCCTATGGCTCCGGCATTGCATTCCTCCTCTTCTCTTCATTCATCCTCTCATACAAGTGAACGCTTATGTCTGCAACGTGGGAGTATGAATCTCTTGATTTTGTGGAAAGTACAAAAACTCGACTCTTTACGTCATCATAATCCTTTCAGCAGTCTATAGAGACGTTAATTTTTCTTTTACATTCACGGAATACAGTATAGCTCGAAATAAACGCTCCCTCTCTGTAGTAGTAATCCTCTAAAAAAATGTCTTATTCTTTATTATGAATTACTATTTATTTACAAAAATAAATAAATTTTTTGTAAGATTTTATGAGCGTATGAATTCTAATCGAAGAATAAATAATATATAAAATTTCAGGACATGTACATGCAAGCAATGATCCAATCCTTTCAACCGTTCCACCTGGTTATTATTATGGGATGCCATCTTCGTGTACTTCTGAAACTGTAATTATAAAAAAATCAACAGATATACAGAATGAGAGAAAATTCTCGAAATTTTGAAAAAATTTTCCACTTTTATAATTATAAAAATCAATTTTTTATTCATCGAAAGACAACCTAGTAGTGTAATTATTAAGCGTCGGTCGTTACGAATGAATAATTTCTTATGATTTTAAAATACAAATAAAAATTCTTTCATTTTTCAATTGTGAATACAATTTGAGAAAATTCCAATTTTTTTGAATATTCTTAAAGTGCAAAAAAAATTTTTTCAAGAATATTTTCCTCGAGTAATTATATAAAAATTTTTATGAAAATTTGGAAGGAACCATATTAAATTTTTGTTTCTTTTTCAGTTTATATATTCATGAAATTAACCCAACATTACTTTGATGAAATGATGAGGAAGAAATAATAAATGAGCAAAGGAAAATGCTTTAAAGAATAAAATCATGAAGTTAAATGCTTTGAGATTTATAGAGATGTTTATTTAGTGTTAAATATGTAGTATATAACGAGATCATAACTAGAGATCAATTCATGAGATTTCGATGGTATTTAATTGCGTCCGACATACGACATACCGTAAAATCTTAAATAAACCCCCTCTTTTCTCTCGAATCAATACTCTTTTCAAAAATTTTCACTGAAGAAATAACATGAATCGATATAATCGCATAGTCGAAAAAAACCCCTCTTTTTCTTCTGTCCATTCCTTTCCACCCCTTCCCCCATCGCATCAAAGAACCCCGTCAATAAATCCTCTGAAAACAATCTCGGAGGTTTTATTCGAGACTTTATAGGACTTTCATTACTTTTTTAAATTTTGCGTAGTAAATTTCCGATATCTTATTCATTGAGATTCTCTCTTTTCTTCTTCGAATAAATTATAATTAATACTGAAATAATGCAAAAATTATTCGAGTTCGATTGCTTTAATTAATATAGTTTTTATACTATCACATATTTTTATTCAATTTCTATATAGAATTATAAAAAAAATAAATAATATAACGATAAAAGTGCTATGTATAATACATGTGTTATGTTTAACGATGTGCCATTCGAATAAACTCGATTTAGCTCAATTGTCTTATTCAGCGATCATATCTTTTTCTTTCAGATCGATCAGAGATAATTTCTTGCAGAAATAATTATTAATGTGGTATTTTAACTGTAAAAATTGTATTCTCATGTTAAAACGTTGTAAATATCAAAAATTTTTTTATTTTTTTAAATTATGCGTCATCAAATTTTCGAATTCTTTTTTTATTGAATATATCTGCATGAAGAACATGCGCCAGGTTTTTGCTGTTTTTCAACCTTTCTCCCTCCCCTTCTGCTTATGCTTTTTCCTCCTTTATGTGTTTGTCGACCACATCGCTGAGACAGACTCCTTTGCCCAGGTATCCGATACGTGTCGCAACGAAGAACTATTCGGCAAGTACCCTAAACTTCACACGGGCCAGCCTGGTCAGACTGTGGTCAGTTTTCAGTCCACACAATGGTCAGCCTCACCACTCTGCATTTATACAACCTTGTGCTATGAAGCAAATAAACGTTTTCTAGAGTGATTGCATGTACGCTGCAAGGCTAAAACTTGAAGCGGACGTTACGGTACTCTGTAAAAATCGGTCGGTGGTAGCGATACGATAGTGGCGTTTTCCGCCATGATCCTTCCGTTAGATGATTGATGGTGGATGGTAAAAAATTACGTCGACGAACTAGCACAGCTCTAAATTTAAGTTTCGACGGTAGTTGAGAGCTAAAAAAATAGAAAAAATTCCTAAAAAAATATTAAAGTTTATTTACGCATCAATGTTGGAACAGGTTCTACTTTTATGTTTAGTCGTTTCTTAGGCTTTGAACTAAATGATCTAAAAATCTTTTAAAAAGGTTCATAATTGAAGTCATTTTGTCCACTGCACCGAATTTTCAAATATAGGTAAGAAGTACGGTCACCATTGTTATCCAATGAGATAAGGATTAAATAATTGCTTAAAAAGTGGAAGATATGCTATTCTCTTTGTATAAATTTTCTTTTTCGGGTTTAAATAAGGTTTAGAAGGTATAAAGCTCTAAGGTTTAAAGTTTAAGGTTTAAAACAAGGTTTAAAGTCCGATTTTTTAACAGGTTTTTTCTTCGATTGGAAAAAAAATTACCTGCCTCAGTGGCAATGAATATCATTGAGGTAATAAAGAATTTTTAAGAAAAACATTAATATCATTTAGGTAGTCAGCGAAAAAAAGACAAAGATATCCTTAAACCTTGAACCGAACAAAGAAATGCGTTCTATTAGATAAACGCTAAATTTTCCAATCTCTAATGGTCATTTGCTTTCCGGTCATTTTCGCTTTGACCACTTGAACAGATAATTTACGCTCTCGAATCATTTGCTCTTGGTCATCTATCCTTAGGTCATTTGTGCTTTTTATCTCTTATGGTTATTTTTTGAGAAACTTCAAGCGGAAAGTATTTTATTGCTTGCATTTTGAAAATTTGACTCGTAAAGTTCACAAATATTATCTACAAAATTTCAAAGTTTAAATTAAATTTTAATTAAAGTTCTAATGAGTAAATAAACATAAATTTATTCATCTCATTTCCTTAAAACTCTTCGAATCTCATTTTGCTAGCAAACGTCTTTTTTTTTGCACAACGTTGTGTCCTTTAAAGTGGGTTTTTTTTTCTTCAATTTAAGTGCCCATTGAATTTATTTGCTAATGTTAACTTTCTTCCTCCCCTTGAAATTTTCCCTCATTGTTCATTGTTTACTCAACCTTTTTTTTGGCTAGAATCTACTTGTTTGCTTTATTTGCCTACCTTTTCCCTTCTCTTTCCGTGCAGTTTTTCTGGATACAGCCATATTCTGAGATTCTGATCGGCAGAAACGCAGAGAAACTTCTGTATGGCCAGTGAAAAAAAAAAATTAAAAAACCTTAAAAATTTCCTCTTATCCTTTCATAAATAAAATCATCACTAAAATAAGTCAAAATGTGAGGAACGCCAGAATATGACTTCATTCTACATCCAGAATACTTTTTAAAGAACGCTAAAACTTCCCTTCCCCACTCTATGGGTAGAAAAGTGGGAATGGGAAACGGGAAAGGGTTATAATTTTGTTTGAAATGTCAACGAAAATCTTCGACGAGTAAAGAAATTCCCTTATGTTTATTTGACTGTAAAAACAAATTCTACGCAGAAAAAGAAAGTTATAGACTGCATTAAATCGGGTACAGCAAGCAAAGAAAGACTCGAATTAGGAGTCCCTAATGCAAATCGTCCCTCAAACAAATTGACAAATGAGTTTCTCTTACGATATTTTCAATACATCCGACCAGTTCGTTAGGATTGTTACTTTTTCCTTCCTCTCCCATGGCTATTTATTTCTCTCCTTCAAAAGACAGTTTATCCGGGCGCATATCTCCCTCAACAATTCCAGGATTTTATCAGGTTCAAATTAACAACGTTTGGAGTTCTTAAGAATCTTCTTTCATCCGCTCCGCCTCCTTTCTCAATCCTCTCACTCAAATATATATTTGTAACACTAATAAAAAACAGGTTTTACCCATCAAATCAATCAGTGCAACAACTACTAAAAAAACAATGCAATATTGTCGTCTAAGTTGTTTTCGCAATCGATGATAGGAAACTACAAATTAGCACTTCAAATTCTCTCTCTTATAAACACCTCATTTGTCAAAGTTTTTTTTTTTTAAATTTAGGCGTAAAAACTTGCAATAAACACATAAAGACAAGTCGATAAACGTACGAGATTTGTTAACTTAACTGATCCATATTACTTGTTCGAGAAACAAATGCATGAAATTATTTAGCGCTTCAATTATTTTAAAACAAAATAATTAACTCATCTTAATTACTCCTGAACACTGAGGTCAAATTGCCAGAAGGCGAATGACCACAACGTAGATGAGCACGGCTCAAACGGTCAAAGCCTAAGTGACCAGTTTAAGTGACCAAAATGCAGATTGCCTGAGGGCTAATTCCAAAATGTTGTAAATGCGCAACGATGAGATCACCTCTCTCTGTTTGTTGGTTCATTCATTCGGTTCTAGTAAGTTAGCCTTCCGGATTTGTGGACAAGTTTGCGATCGTCGTTTGGTTTACTGGACATTCAGCAATGATTACTACATGAACAAGCTGTTCAGGCATAAATGTTTGAGAAAGCTAGAAAGCAGATTTTAAAATAAACAACTTTTTAATAAAGAAGTATTTTGCATTTGTTTAAAGGATCTACACTTCCAAATTAGCTACAGATGAGTAATTGACAGCCTACACACTTTATGAACGATATTCAGATATCTTCCACTACATTACTAAGAAAATAAAAACACAGAAACTCTTCCTTAGCAATATTTCTGTCCACGAATATAAAAGAAAATCTGAATAAAAATGCGCAAACGTCATCTACCACTTAGTGACAACCGTTTTATAGTTCTTCGGTTTTTCAGTGTCGCCACGTTACTTTCACAACAATCTCACCTATAACATCATATGCTCAAACCTAAGTTCTACCTGTAGAAGCTTTAGGTTGGAATATAATTTTCTACAATTTCTTATGCATATATAATTTGAAAAAGCGTTTAGATGTATATAAAAATCAACCATACCCGAATAAAATAAAGGTCAGTACCTACTATAGGTCAATATAACCCATTAAACAGAGATTACACTTCAATTTCAAGACCATTTAAATTTTAAAATCTATTATAGACGCAAAATGGATTTTTAAAAAAGAATATGGATCAAATAATTTTATTTTTTAAAAAAATAGCTTCATGCATTCTAACGCTGTTTTTCCTCTCTACGTCCGATGCCTTACAAAGATAAAACTTAAGCGATGCAACTATAGTTTATTTAATGATTTATAGAAATAATAGTGATGCGATAAATGAAAGCAATTTTTTTTTTTTTTTGGTTACTATCAATATCAATCATATTCAGATCAAAAGCAAAAAAAAAAAAAAAATAATATCAGCAATTAGAAAGGAAATTCGCTTACATTCACAGATTATCACTACCATGAAAGAATTTGCATAGATAAATTCATTACGAGAGGGAATTCCACCTTTAATTAGATTTAATTAATCCACCCTTTAATAAGGTGTTTCTATGATTCGGCTATTACGAAAAATTCCTCTCATTTTATGCCTATTCATCTATATACTCTAATATACTTCTATCTCACCTTTTCTCTCTCTCTATCTCTCCCTCTCTCTCTTTCTCTCTCTCCCTCCGAAATATATTCCTTAATCTATTATAAAACAATTATCGCAGATTAACGGACTACAAATAAACAAGTATTCGAGTCTTTTAGAACAGAATTCCTACCTAGCAAAACCATCGTTACAAATGACGAAGAAAGAGGAAATTAAAAAGGGAAACGAAACGACCATCGAAATGGTGTCCAATTCCACAAATTGAAGATATTTGATACCAGTCGGCTGGCACTATAGCACTAATGCAGCCAACTAGAACAACCTCATCCCCATATATGTGAAAATTATCTAGCTCCTTCCAGTAAGGTTCAACTGGATCTGCTGATAACCTATGGGTACCGCATACTTCGAAGAATCCTCCCCCCCCCCCCTCCACCCCCTTCTCCCACTTCACTACTTCCTCGAAGTCTTTCTCATCACAAAAGTCGCAAAAATGACATATCCAAAACGTTATAGACGTTAAATATTTTCTAAGAATCTTATGGATGCCCTTCCCCTTCTTTAATAATCCTTATATCCTTAATAATCCTCCCCCCCGAAGACCTTTTCAAAAACTTGATAAAATTTAAAAACCCTGCGATTCTATTCGAAGTCATACGGTAGCTGGGAAGTATCACAATCAATAACAGTTTTCATACAATTCAAGTATTACGGAAGAAATAAGCAATTTTACCTTCATGATTCAAATAGGTTCCATACGAAAAAAAGGAAAAACAAAATCCTCATTGAAAGTATTTTCCGGACCATTCCCAGTCTATTTATTTCTTCTTGAATGTTGTTCTAAAAAAGCGCATCAAATCGTATAGCTAGATGTTCCATACTGTACGGTTTCATCACTCCTCAGAATCACAACCCTTCAACTAATAAAGCATTTTATTACTCCCCCCTCTTCCCTCACCCTCCGCATCTCTTCAGAAATATAAACTTATTTCAGTCTAATAACGCATTAAAAAACAACCTCGACTGTATAATTTTTTAGCATCACTATAGCGTGGCCAAAATTCACCTCAATAATGTGATGAACGCAATTCTCAATTAACACCTGAAAATATTTACGATCCTGAAATTTAATAATTTACAAGTTAAATTAGCAATAATCTGAAGAAAAAAATAACTTCACAACATTATACACTCATCATCGCGAATCAATGCATTCGAAAGAAAAGCGCTTTTATATTACACATAGGGATAAGCAAAGAAATATAAGAGATGACAAGAATGAATTAATGAATAAATTCTGGTGTGTTGCAAATTCTCTCCTCTCTCTTTCATTCTTTCATCCTCCATCCCTTCCTCCCTCTCCCACTTCCTTTCAATTTTTTACAATGATTTAATGTAGCAACAGTATTGGTGATAAAAACTGTTCAAAATAGCATAATAATATACTTCAGATCATATCGCCCCATTATTCCCTATTAGTTCCCGAATAATTCTACCATCTTCTCGAATCTCCATCAGTTACCTTTTGGCGAGACGTTAACAAAACCTGTTAAGAGACGCGAGAGATTAAACGCATATAAAGCAAAATATTTCAAGAGAAAAAAAGTCTAAGAGTTGTTGATGAATCACTCAAATGATTGACTAAATTTACATCTAATAATTTGGCATTGTCATTTAAATAATAATAATAATAATAATAATTTTTAAAGAATGCATCCGTTAAGTATTACGCTTATGCCATATAATCTTTGGTGACAATCCTTGTAATGATTTCATCGCTGATTGTTTCTTCGTTGAATTCCGGTTCAGTGACACGATATACCTGAAATACAATGGGAACCTTTAACTGGTCCGATGATATACTTGAAACGTTGGCCGGGATTTTCATTACAGCTTCATGAATTTCATTACAGTGATAAATTATAGCAGCATATGAACTGTTTGCTGCACGTCTGAAGAGTAGAATTCGAATCACATTGGACATCGCCGTCATCAATGAGATAAATCAAATCTAAGAATGTACCTTTTTAATGAGGGAATAATCGGCAATCATCGGTAATTCATCAAGTGAAGCTGGTCGACCATCGATTTTCTTTGCGATTTCAATCATTTTTTCACCGCTTTCATCATCGAATATTCCCACCAATAAATCGTGACTCGTTTCCGCTATACCAAATGTTATGAGTGAATCGGAGATCTAAATTTAAAAAAAAAAATAATAATTTGAATAGATATCGTCAGATTCATTGATCATATTCATCATAAATCCAAATATCCTGTCATCCTGACCAAACAATATGAAACTAATTTGATTGCTCAACAAACGATGCAGATCACAATCAAAAACTTCATCAATCTAAATTTTGTGATAGGTATCGCTCCCTCATAGCTAGAAAGAACTTCCTGCAGAACGGCAGATTTTCACTTCCTCTATCCTTGCCAACTTATTTTTATTGTTTTTTTTTTGGATGCCCAAAATCTTTTCCACGTCACGCACTAACAAAAGAAGATAGCTGTATATCAGCAATGAAGGCTGAAAGTCGCACGAATCCACTTTGAACAGCACTCGATGTACTTGACACCTGAAATTCAAAAATGAAGCAAAAGTTTTTGTTGAGCTACAGAAGGGTTTATGTTGAATCCCTCACGGAAAAAATTTCCACTCAGATAATTTGCGAAATCCCATCTTCGATTGCCGACCTAATGCTCTGACTCACTAAGGTAATCCAATAAATACATACATCACAAAAAACAATACAATAATGCAGTTACATTTCTACTTGGAGACAGCGAATAGATGAGTTCAGCATGAAGTGATCGTGTTGAAAGTCGGTTATGTGCTGCTTGATGCACGGCACGATTTGCTGCCGCTAATAAAATGAATGTTTCAAGCACCTAAAATATGCAAATTAAGAAAAAAAAAATTCATCAATATGCGAATTATTTCACGATCAAAGTTGAAGAAATAGGTGGCGACCATGATAAGTGGCGCTATATCAAAGAAAATATATATACCACACATATATAACCTGAATCGACTAGCAATGTTTATAGAGAATCAATAAGGAATTGCTTAACGCATTATTCGCACGGATTAGAGTTCGAAAATTTTGGCAATGGTCGATTCAACGTTTGATTTTGCGTTGGTAAAACGATTCACTTGTTTTGTTTGCATCACGTATACAACGTATATCCCTCTATACACATCGTAGGTACTATATGGACCCATCACCCACATATATTCCTTTAAAAAAATTTTCGTGTAGATATATGGCCAGAAAGAAAAAGCTAGGAATGGCTTGTGAAAATAAAAGAATGGCGTAGTTTTGTTCTTGAAACTTGCAGTTTTTTCTTATAATATGAATGGGAGAAATGAATATGAGATAGCTTCGTTTGAATTAAATTTCTTTTGGATCCTAGGACTTGAAACCACAGGTATATATAAATATAGGTACGAACATGAAGGTAGGAGTAATCTGTAGATCCTTAAATTTTGTCTGTAAGCCTAAAATTAAATAAATGTTTTATTGCTGGCAAGTGAATGGGGAGGGGGGTCTGGAGGTGACGGCAGTGTTTTTTAAAAAAAATGTAGCATAGATAAAACTTACAAGTTCGGCTCTGATGAATGCGGCATCAATTGTTCCCGTTCTTAATGCTTCACGTAATTCAACCGCATTTTTAACATCACGAAAGATACATGCCCTGAAGAAACGTCGCTGCGAAACGTCGTATGGATCGGGTTGAAGTTGGAATAGGCGTGATGCACCAAACTTCATCCTTCTTCGGCGTCTGAAATCAACAAAACGATTCGTTCACGGCGGCTAAATTAGCTAAACGGCCAATTAATTCCTAAATTATTTTATAAGCGTAAATATTGTTTCCTTTAAACTTTAATGTCAACGATTCGCTTTGTTTAGCGATTATCTCGTGATATTATCATTGAAATATGCTAATGCAATAAAAATATCTGATAGAAATTCGTCAACGTTGTGAAGTATATTTACTTCACCACTCAAATCACTCAATAACATAGGTGTAGGGAACGAAGACATCCTGACGTGGCCAACACTAAACGCATGGCCCAGTTTGATTCATTCCTTCAAGCACTACCTCATCCCCCTACGTTTTAATCCCGCGGCCGATGCTTCAGTTTTTCCCTCAGCGTGGCTCTACCTTTCTACCTATTTAAATTCCTACTTCCTCCCACATAGGTATCCCATCTAATTTTTGATTAATTTTGAATGGGGAATAATTTCTCGTCAGCATTTATGAGGACCAGTTTTCCTGTAGGAGCCGATTTCTTGCTAAAATTTGTAGAAAACAATTGCTTCTTGCTTGGACTAATTCCGTATCAAATGTGCTAGAACCACATTTTCCTAGCATTTCGATAAACCCACTGCTAAAAGCATTGAAAGTTTTACGTTATTGTTTCACTTCCTCGGATTTCACTCTCCAAAATTTATGAATTTTATGTAAAATTACAAAAATTTTCAACATTTCCTCTGAATATGCTTGAAAAGTTTTGGGCACGTGATCGAATATTCACTCATATTCAGAAATTTAACTCAGTTAAAAAACGTTTGTGGTGATCTTATTGCTGCACTATCACGATCGTTCTTCATTCCATCTTTATAAATTCCTAAATTAAATAAAAAATGAAAAAAAAAAGTTGCAGTAGAGCAAAAATAAAAACTTGAAAAATTTTCGATACAACGCAAATTTAATAAGCATGAATTTGTCGCAAAAATGCCTGACGGCTGAAGATAAAGAACACAGAAGGAACTTACTTATACGAATCAGGTCATCAAAAAAATACCCCCCCCCCTCGATTCTCCGGTATTTTCAAATTGTTTTATTCAACTTCAGTGCATCTTTCCCCTTGTTCAACCTACAATGATTCTTAAATAAAAATTCAAAAAATGATTCACACAACTTTTCGAGTAATGCAGCTTACTACCGTTCCAGGTTAACCCATCTCAGTCCAGGTAACCGCTCTTCACCTTCTGCAGGCTAGAATCGGGCCAGATATGAACAATTTCTAATATGAGCGTGGATTAGCTCCCAATTTGTTCCTGAAGCCGGACGTGATCGCTACAGGGATGAGGCCTGATCTGGCCCAGACCCGCTGTCTATGACGCTCATTCTACTTGCAACGTTTCAAGAATATAAGGAGACAAGCATGAGTGTACAATTTAAAAAAAAACACTGAAAACTGATATCTATCGCTGAGAGAGAAATAAACAGTTATGATACACCAACAAGGGAACTAAAGTAGCAAAAAAAAAGAAATTAAATAGAAATTTAAAAAAAAAACAAAAAAAAATTAAAAAAACAACAAAGAATCATAGATGAGAGGAATGAACACTGAATAAAATTTACATTTAAAGGAAACAAATTAAATAATAAAATAATAAAATAAGTGATTAACCGCGGTATATCGTCGCTCATTTAGATTACTAAATTCAAGAAGGCGAATGTTTTTGTGTAACGTCACAACCACAAACGCAATCCATACGCTTGTGAAACGACTACGACGGGCGGCGCCGAATGCCATTGTGGTGGTCAATTAGCACACGGCGCAACGTATGTATGTATGCATGTGTGTATGTATGTTCGTATGTGCGTGCGTGTGTACGTATGTGTATGTATGTCTGCATATGTGTGTATGTGTATGTGCATGCATGTTTCTGTATGTATGTATGTACATGTATGTCTGTGTATGTACGTGTGTCTGTGTGCGCTTGTACATGTATATGTATGTGTGTACGGATGTATGTGTGTGTGCATATCTTGTGATATCAATTTATTTGCTATTAACTTCACCAAAAATGTCATTTTTAAACGAAAGTAAAATGCAAAAAACTTTAATTCATCGCTGAAAAACTTCAATAATAAGCATCTGCAATTTCTACTCGAAAATTGAAAAATATCAAAAACCATCGACGATTGTTGATGAGGTAATAAAGAAAGTTTTTAATTTACCACTGAAAATAATTATTAGCTTCATAATGAATTGGCTATTAGTTTTTTTTTTCTTCATATTTTCATACAATTTTTCTCGATAATTTCCGAGAGGAGTTCGAATTTCAAAATTGGCGGTTAGCGATTTTTTCAATAAGTTTAATTTCTGTTAATTTAATAAAAATTCTCAAAAGTAATTCAATTAGATTAAAAAATTTTTAATTTTCAAGAACTTCTCATCGTAATAATCACGTTTTCGTTAAGCAATAGCTAAAAGACTATTTAATGCAAATTTTTAATGTAAAATAAATCGACAATTTTATTTTCATTGAGAATTTTCTATTTAAAAAAAAAAATTTTTTTTTCACAATTTCATATTAATGGCCATTTTAACAATTTAATTATTTATATTCGCTTATATATTCTAGTTGATTCACTTGCGAATTCTTTAGATTTTTTCATAACAAAATTCTTTAGATTTTTTCAATAAATAAATAAATAAATAAATAAATAAATAAATAAATAAATAAATAAATAAATAAATAAATAAATAAATAAATGATGTTCTCATCGAAGGAATAAATATATTTCATTTCTTTACTTATGCTATAAGTCTTATCAATTTCTATCTAATTAAATTATTGAATGATTTCAAGTTCCAATTGATATATCATAAAATATCTTTTTTTTTTTCGATAAAAATTTAAATTAATAGAGTTATAATATTTTTTAAACCTAATGATGTAGGTGAATTAAAGTTTGAAATTGATAATGCCAGCATTGCAACATTCATGTATCATAGAAGTCTCTATGATACATCAGCGAATATTTTATGGCATATAAAGCAATCTCTTTGCAGGATTATACAGGATGTTTTTTGAAGGATATAAAGAGGAAACAATACTGTGAAAAATTCTTCAATACATCCTCCTCCTTTCCTCAATTCCTCTTCCATCTTCATTAGAAATTATATCACTCTTCATGGACAGTTATTCACCAATACGAACACACACATACTACTACTCCTTTGTCTTCTAAATCCGCTTCTTTCCAAATGAGGCATTTATAACGCTGATAGAACCGGGCAGGACAAACTCTATAGTGGCATGGAAATGGCGAGGTAAAGGAGGAGGGGGATTAGGGAAGGATGTCGGCGATTCATGGAGGAGGATGAGAGATGAGAAGGATATGGAAGGGAGATTGAAAAGAAGGAGAAAGACTAGTGAGAAAGAACTCAATGGTGCCAATCATATCTATTTTCATACTCAAAAACAACCGATGGCCATTCACAATCGATTCACCATTGCATCCAAAATGAAAACAACATCAATGAGAGCAGATGTTCGATTGTGCAGTCATCTTTCATTTCTCATCTCGTTAATTCGACACACTCGTAAACATATGCTCATTAATGCAGATTAAATGTCGTCTATGATATATCAAAGAAGATTTTATGATACCATAAATCAACCTCCTTGCGGGATTATATAGGATGTTTTTTTAAGGATATGAAGAGGAAATAACACCGTCAAAACCTCCTCAGTACATCCGCTTCATTTCCTCAATTCCTCTTCCATCTTCATTCGAAATTATAACATACAGTTTTCCTATATTTCATAAATTAATTCTAGGAGAGCTGATTTTTATTGAGATGAGGGGGAGAAAAGGGGAAAGGGAAAGGGGAGAGGGAGAAGGGGGAGGGGGTGATTGCATATTTACTGCGAAATGTGAATTACTAGGGAGAAACTGCCGAACTAACCGCCAGAGGTTTGCTATCGCCATTCTTCTACGAATTTTTCTGAGCAGATTTTCTTTTAAGTCAATCTCTAAGCATATGTACAATGAATATTAACAATACTGGAAATTAGAACCGTTTAAAATAGAATATACTTGTTAAATACTCTCACAAATTTGCATATGCAAAATTGTTAAATACTCTCAAAAATTTGCATATGCAAAATTGTTAAACACTCTCACAAATTTGCATATGCAAAATTGTTAAACACTCTCACAAATTTGCATATGCAAAATTGTTAAACACTCTCACAAATTTGCTTATGCAAAACTTGCTTGAATAGCGTCATACCTGTGCATATATACGTATATTTATATAATAACTCTTACTCAATAATTTTAGCTTTTTAGCCAGTCAAGTTGTACATTTGACCGAATATAATGTAAAACGTATAATGCCATTCTAGATCGTCGCCTAAGGTCATCCGCCAAGTTTGAAAGGATTAACGAAAACTTAAATATGCTCAAAAATTAAGATCAATTTTTTTCGATCTTCATCTTACAACATCCTAGCAACCGAGAAATTAATTTTTTTTATATTTAGAATATTTATATCAGCGGTCGGATTATTCAAATCATCGAAACGTTCTTGTATATATTTTATATTCTCGAATTTTGTAATTATTAACGCTTTGATTTATTTCGTTGATATAAAATAGATCTGAAAAATATGATTTTACACTTTGCTTCGGAATTTTACGAAAATACTGTCTAAAATTTTGGAGAATATTTTCAAAAATATTTCAAATTTTCAATTTTAACGAAAATTTAACCTGAAATTTTGAAAAATATTTTTATAAATATTTCAAATTTTTAATACAATTTAATGTTATTCTTCACAAATCGCATCAAAAACTTGCATTAAAATTTACACTTAGTATATTCAGCACTCTTGTCGAGAGATAGCTACTTGAAGCTACACAATGCTAACGAAATTGTAAAAAATCACTTTTTTATCCATTTTTAACAAAGAAAAAGAAAAGCAATACTTATTCATTATTTTTGCTCGTTTTTATGCGTTTCGGTATGTGACAGTTCGGCTGTTTATCTAAACTTCCGGTTTCTTTGAAATTTCAATCAAACTTTTTTGATAAGCAAGGAAAAGCAGATGATGGCAGAGCCATGATGTTAGCGGCTGGCTAAAACGATATTTCTGCTTAATGACAGCAAGCTGTTCTTTACGGATCGACTGGTCAATCTAGTCGACGGTTTGGGATTTCATTTTATTTTAAATTTGCAGTTGAAACTAATGATGAAGATTAAAATTTCGAAAAAATTTCTCCAAAAGGTTTTTTTTTATGATTGTGAAAAATATAGGAGCTGCCTTTGAAAAAGCAAGCAAACCTTATAGATGTCTGGTGATGAGAAATTGTTGAAAGAGAAGGAAAAGAACAATGAAAGAGGATGAGAGGGAGGGAGAGAGAAAAAAGATAGAGAATGATTTCAACTGCAATTTTTTATCAATAATATTTATTATGAGTAGTAAATATTTATTAATATGAATAATATTTATTAATATAAGTAATAAATATCTATTAATTATGAGTAAAATGAGCTAAAATTTTATCGAAAATTCGATTTTTCTTTATAACGCAAGCATTTATTTTCTTAGATCAAAAGCAGTAAAATGGGGCCGAAAATATTTTAGCAAAAGCTAGAGAAAAGAGTTGAAAATTACTGCAACGAAAAATGGAAATCGAGAGCTAATGAATTCGTGAGTTAATCGCATTTCTTCGTTGTGCTTCTTAGCTTCTTCATTTAGAAGATAACGAATTGTATGCAGCCTGACTCCTTCTCTTCCCCCAATTTTTCCTTTTCTTACAACATATTTTTTCTTCATTTCTAAAGAAATATGGAAAAAATTGAATAATAAAAAAAAATATTGCCTCAATTTTTTGTATCTCATATTAAAAAAAAAAAGAATTCGTACTTTAAAAATTTCTCAAAAAATTAGAAAATTTCTTAAACTTTTTCAAAAATTTTCACATAAAATTATCATTATTAATTGATCGGAATTAATTCAAATACAAAATATTACACTATAAAAATTAATAATTCAATCATTCATAAAAAGTATTGTTGAGATTTATTGAAATTCGTAACGCAATTATTCGTTTGCAGTTGTTTAGAAAATATTCGCAGCGAAATATTGATTTTTTTGCGTCATGGGAATATTTTTTCTTTAAAGAAGCTATACCACATAATGCATCAATTTCCCTGGAGCATTCTATTCTATGAGAACGAAAAATAACTTAAATATGAGACAAGAAAATTTCACACGAATGAAATTTTTCGAAATGTGGAAATGAAAAAATTTTTTAAAACGGAATAAATATACATAAAAGTATATATTGAAAAAAATGGGTTTATGTAAATTTGTTTTAAAAATATAAATTTATAACCAATAAGACATATGATGGTTTTATTTTCAATTGCGAATATGATTCTTTAATTATCGCAGTCTCAACAACTCAACAATGACGCAAGAATTGAGCGATTATCAAGCTCTTTTCCTCTCCAATACACGATCAAAAACACCTTTTCGGGAAAAACGCACTAATTTTCAAAATTCTTTTGACCAAAAATCATTTTCTCACATGAATGCACCACACGGCTGGTGCTAAATTATGAATAAGGATTTAATTTACTGCCACCTTCCATTTGTGGGCAAAAGTAATAGAACAACATGATCGATCACTTCATCAGTTGATCTCGACCGAATTATCGATCGTATTTCAATTATATTCTAAGCGAAATCAACTTTATATCAGAATAAATTGTTAAAAATAGTAGAAGATAAAAGCGTAATACCAAAAATTTAAAAATAAAGTAAGTTTTTATGTATAAATTCCAATAAAAGGTAGGGAAAAAGGTAGATCAAACAAAACATATTTTAATGAACGAATGAGTAAGGAAGTAGTAGTTGATAGTTGCAATGGCCGTTGAACGGCCAGCAGTTCTCGTTCATCTTTAGCACCTCATCTCAATGAGTTGAAAACGTAAAAGACTGGTGGATATTTTTTCGACTAGAAGAAAGAGCTAACGAACAGCTGCGTTCGTATCTTCACTCAGTAAAATTGCTGCTTGCTAATGATAAAAAAATACGATAAAAGTACACAATAATAAAAACAACAACATACACTACAACCAAATCATTTGCTTATTTTCGATTATTTTTGGAATGTTCAAACGTCCAACTTTTTAGAAAGCACTAGAATTATTTACCAGAAAGTATTTAAATTATTTATCAAAAATTATTGGAATTATTTATGAAAAAATATTAAAATTATTTATCAAAAAATTTGCGCAAAAATTTTTTCAATTCAGTTTTCAGTTATATTTCTTTAAAATGATAAAGTTACATATCGTTTATTAAATGTGGGTGGAAAGTTTATTGTTGTGTTAATAATTTTCATAAATTAAGAAGTAGAATTTTCTTCTTTCTCTCAATGTTATATTAGCCAAAAAATTTTAGATGCTACTGAGTAGCTGAAAATACAGTATACAATGCAATAAAACACCAATGTTTAACTAGCCAAGCTATAATTTACAATAAGCATGAATACTGCTGACTTTTTACAGCAGAAATATTTTCCACATTAGTCAAATATGTATACTTTACGTTTATTCATATATATTGATGAATATATTGTTTGCTCAAAATGTGACGTTTATGACATATTCTACAATTGACAACACGGCTGCAATCATTTGAATAAAAATATTTTCCATTTGTATAGACACTGAAATTTGCGCTAAAAGTGAATATAAGTAAAAAAAAATTTAATGAAAATATAATTATAAGTAAAAAATATAAATTAAATCTAAGCTGAAAGTAAATTTTAAAAAAACTTTTTAAAGAGGCCGCAGTAATAAGTTGAAATTAGCATTTTTTGTCACGTTTATATTCTTTCTTCTGCTTCATAAATTATCCGCACATTTATTTCCGCCATCATCGACCATCATCACTCTCAACAGATAAATATTTTTGTTCAATCGATGTTATTGCTCAATATTATTCGACTTTTTCAATCATTCAAACGAATATAAATTTTCTTATTAATTAGAAAGTGCCGATTAGATCGTCGAATTCATTATTTGCCTGTTTAAAAAAAAATACTGTATAGAAAAGATTGACTATCATTCAAAAAAACTGTTTATTTTCTTATGGAAATTAAAATTTTAGACGCTGAAAGTATCAACTCCAAATTTTGGACAGTTATATATTCAAAAAATCCCCCCATTTCAATGACGTTGAGAGAATTTTCAAGAAAACTCAAAAAAATTCATATATATATATATATATATATATATATATATATATATGATGAAAGAACATACAATGCAAATTTTTTACTGAAATTTATGAAAATTTTTGAGCGGCCCTTAGGGTTTTCAAGGTTAGAATCGAGGACCTGAAAATTCTTTTTTATTGGGGCACGTTGAATTTAAAGTCAACAATCGGCAATATTCAAATGAAGCTTTTGAAATAGCCTTTAGCTGAAATATAAACAGAGAGCGATTTGCGATTCCATTTCAGAAATTCATCATCTATTCAACATTTTCAATTGAAAATATGCAAAAACGCTGATTCGACATTTCATAAATAAATGTCATTGCAACTGTGAATCATTTATGCAATATGCAAAAGACTATATATATATATATATATATATATATATATATATATATATATATATATATATATATATATATATATATATATATATATATATATATATATATATATATATATATATATATATACTTGCATCTACAAGCATAAAACAGTTTTAAAGTGCTCACTTCTTAAATACATCCGTCATTTAAAGCAACAAATTCGGACCATGATTAGCATTCCCTTTCACCTCTCCCTTTCTCTCTACCCGCCTCCTCCCATTCCTGACAGCTGTGTTATCTGACAACACATATACACCTGGTACACTTGTGTACAGTTTAAAATATTAAATTAGACGGATGTTGAGATGTTATAAGAATAAAAATGACATTTGATACATCTAAAACGTATTGCTACATAGACAGACATCGATATGAACACAAACATAAGCATCTATAATATTTACCTACATCATGTTCGATTCGTAAACGTTGCGGAAGAAATGCATACCTCTAACAAATAGATTGCAACCGTCATCACACACTCCATTTGCCTCCTTCCCCCTCCCCTCTCCCCTCTCTCTCTCCAGAAAATCTAAACAACTGCAGTTTATCACTAGTAAAATAAGCGATATCTAATATAGCTTCCGTTATGGGAAATTTGCACCTAACATTGTTATTTTAAAAAAATTTTTTTAACGGTAAAATAGCAATACGTTCCTGGATAGAAATGGAACTACTCAAATACATAATTAAACTAAGTAAAATTGAAGTAAACGCTGCTAGTTTCGGCAAGAAAATTCGGTGAAATTCTCTTCGAAAATAATGAAAAAACTGATGAGAAACTCGTTCATTTTTAGATCGATTTGTTTGCATTATTTAATTATAGATATTTGAAATATTCAAGAGCAATAATTTTAAAAGATTCTAATTAAATGAATAATACATATAGAAAATTCCATAATTTTCTACTGGGACATTATTCATGAGTTACTGTCATATTGCTGAACTACAGCAATTATTTACATTTGCATTACATCTTATCTATTCTCAGGTATGTGTGTCAATATTAGTCTCATATTTAATTTCATCTCAGAAATCATTGATACTAGTATAACAAACGTTAGCAAATCTAATATGCATAATAGGGTACGCTTTTATTCATAAAAACTTTCAAAATGCAATTCTATTTTAAACTTCGATTTAATTTATTAATCAATGAGGTGGTAAACAATAAACACCTTTTATATAGTATTCGATAAGTTAAAATATGAATGCATTATAGCATATAATTTATTATTCGTTCATAATTTATACAATCAAATAAGTATATATCATATCAGTTTTTTTTTTCTGATATGTTTCTTTATTTGTTTTACTATTACAATTGATTTTTCAAACATTTGCTTATCCTCAGTTTTTTTGAAGGTTATTGCATAGGAAACGTTCAAGTCGACGAGACGATAAAAATGTTAATCAAAATTATCTCCATAAATCAAAAAATCACCTAAAAGAAATTCTCTGATTGCAGTCACTATCCATCAAATCAAGACCGTATCTCTAAGAACGGCTCTCTGATCTCTATTCAAATTTGTATGTTAATTTCAAGTCAAAGAGATTGACCTCAGTAAGCTTTCCTCTTCGATAGAATTTTGTTGCTTAAATTAGCATAGAGGGATTTTTGAAAATCATTTCTATAAGCACCGTAAAGTGTTGATATTGAGCGAAAATTTTCCTTACAAAAATTGTGCACGAAAAATTTTCTATTATTGCATTGCATTGCATTGCATTGCATTTTGCATGAATTGTTATTTTATTAATTATAAGAGAAAACAATTCATTTGATAGAAATATCGAATAACACTACTTTATTATTAATCCAAGCCGATCTATTGATTGATTTTATTTTGGATGAAAATTTAAAAAATGAACATTCAAAAACGAAATTACTTTATCATTTCCGCCAACGTAATTTGCTAAGAAATTTTAATTTCAATCCCTCTGATATAAAATTTTCGATTAAATCGACGAATATAAATAATATAAAAATATGAATTTTTTTTTAAGAAAAAAAAAACTCCACTTTATTTATTCAGTATTATAAACGTTTAAGCTAAGATCCTATAAAAATTTTTTTACTAATCTATAAATGTTCTTGCAATGAATTTGTTTTAAAACATTATGAGTTATTATTGTTTAGAAAGAACTATGAATAAAAGTGAGTAAATTACAAACTATATCAAATAGGTTTTTATTATTAACCATAAAAGTCATTTTAATAGTAAATAAAAGTAGGAAATTTCATTCTCATCCCGATCCTTTAAATAAATGTTGCAATTAAATATTAACAAATGCAATAAGCTTAGATAATTTCATTGCAACACCGGAAAACATCAAAATACCTTAGAAATACATACCCATCTCTAAACTAACGAAGTTATCGGTGTAGTTTTCAACCAATATATGCGTACTTGCCGAATAGATTGCCAGGAAGGAAGGAAGTGAGACATAGTTCAATGAACGTGGCACAATTAAGGTGAAAAATATTCCACTATGAAATCCAACTAAGAGACCATAAAAGATTATTGCAAATAATGCGTTTTCTTTCTCTAGATTTAGACGAGATTTTGCATTTTATCGTTAAATTTTACAAATGAAGAAATATATACGTATATATTTACTAAAGAAAATGTCTTCTATTTCATCAGTTCTGTGTGGATATCTCAATACCTCATTTTTAGATAATATTACTTGGTATATGGTATAGATGGTATATTACTTTTAGATGGCTTAATATTTCATAATCAATTATGCAAATGTCATTTAGATACTAATAGTGTGGATAATAATATAGGCAAAATAATTGGTTTTGTGAGGCCTATTATTGCGTTTTATATTCACATATTGCAAAGTCCATATGTTGTTTGATTGATCAAGCCTTATAATGCGTACGCAATGTGAAGCAATTATGTGTGATAAAGAATTGAGTTGGTAGACTCTTTTTTTGCATTTTTCTTTTTACAAAAATCTCAAATCGTACTTGTGACTGATGCAAAATTCGCAACATTTTTTTGCAATCTAGGAACCGCACCTCACCGATATATTCTACTGAGAATATTCCACTATTCGAAGAAATAGAAAATATTGCGAAAGTAAAATTCTCAAAAAATTTTTACATATAAGACGGAGGTCCAAAAAAAACTTTTAGTTCGTCCTCTATTGCAATACAAATGCACTTAAGTGACGAAATACCCATGTATAACATAGGCAATTATAAGCGCAATTGACAATCTAGTTTTAGTGGAACCCTGCGAAGAAGATAACAAATCGAATTTTAACGCTTCGTTGCATTTCTAGATTACAATTGAATGCAATATTGCTCTGAGTGTTTCCCATACACTAAAATTTAAAATACACAAGTACAAGAACTTGATTATTCGAGGGATATTTTTAAAGTTAAATGATTTGAGTTGATGAATTTGATAATATTTATTTCATTGTTATAAAGGATATATATATATATATATATATATATATATATATATATATATATATATATATATATATATATGTATATATACATATATAGAAAAGTTATTCCTAAATTGCTCATAATTTTTTCATTTAATAAAGCGATTTATAGCCTTATAAGACTGAATAATAAATAAGATTTGAAAAATGTAAATTGAGCTAATAAATCAATTTTTTTTAATTTTTTAAAAATTTCGCAAAATTTTCAAAAAAAGAATTCCAAATTTTAATATTAATTAATCATTTGCAATCATAGTTCAACTTAAATTATAATATTATAAACATAATTTTGATAATAACGGCTATTAAAATTAAAATTGACTAAATTATGACAACAATAACGATTATAAGAGCAATTTGAAGTGCAATTATAATTGTAAATGCAAATATTGCACAAATAATTCAATAGGCAATTATCGCTCCAATAATTTCACTAAAAATAATATTTATCGATTAAAAATATTCTCAAATTTTGTTGAATTTTCTTTTGAATTTAATTTAAATAATATTCAAATTTAAAATTCATTTTTTATCTACTGTTTACCTTAAATTTTTCACTAATAAGCAATTTTTTAATTAAGCGATGAACAGTTAATTGGAATATTTTTTTTTTAAATTTTGCATTATAAAAAAATGTTTCATCAAATTTAGATTTGACCATTTTACATTTTCATTATTCATATTTCAGTATTTAGTTATTCCACTACTTTTAATTTTTTATGAACGATTTGAGTAATACCTTCAATTGAAAGTAAAACTATTCGTTATTTAATAAAAATTCCATTAATGAGTAAATATGTTCGACTTGGACATATCTGGACAGTGCAAACCTTGAAATGCCGATTTGCATACAGCGATGATTCTTTAGCTGTACTTCATTCAATTAAGTTTATGCAAAATTTATGCACATTCCCAAGATTATATAATTTCAAGCAATCAGAAAGTTACGTATATTTTAGTGTGCAGTAAATATGGAGATGCTAGCCATAAAATGACAGAGGAAGGGAAAAAGTAGACGAAGTTGGAAGATAAGTAAATTCAGGCAATTTCCTTTGAAGATTTTAGCTGAAAAGCGTGTCTGATCGATAGAAACGAGGAGGAAGTTGAACTGAGGATTTGTGAAAATTTCCTATTGCCGGATTTATAGGAAATTGTTTGTACACTCGTTGTGAATATTTTTTTCTTTATTTACTTCGCAAAATCAAATCTCAAATCTCCATTACCATAAAATTCACTAGATATTCATTCATCTCAATTAATGAGTAGTCCTGTACTGATCCTTTGGTACTCTCAATATTGGTAATTTAATCGAAATTAAAACGATTAAAGAATTTTTAAAAATTAAGAGATTAGTTTAAATGCATCGATTTCTTTGACTCATTCGGAAATCTTTAATAAGCTGCTCTTTTTTTTTTGAAAAATTCATTGCAGTAATGATAAATAATGGAAAGCCTCATTTACTCTCTTTAACAATACTATATTTCATATCGAAGTGCATTAGTAAAATTACATTTGCAGAGAGCATTATGGTAAAGTAATGCCTACGCATATGCAGCTGTTTGTCTATCTCTTTGTCTTTCTCGTAGTTATGATTCGACAATCATTCAAGATAGATTTATAAAATTCGACAGATGTAACGCATATATTAAAAGCCTTTCATTTATCATATTTCAAAGGGATCCATCAAATCTGAGAGGAATTACAAGCATCATGTGAATATAATTTCATTGCATTTTAATATAAAAATAATTTTCATTTTATATGAATGCAGCCTTAAAAAGGATTTTTTTTTTTTTGCAGAGAATTTGTAAAAGGATTTGCTCACATCATTTAAAATATGGATACAATTTTGCATAAAATTTTATTATTTAGTGATGATTAAATTATGCGATTTCTAAAGCGTATATTATTAGCAGTTCCTTTGACAAACTTCTCTTCTTATTGCACTTTTGATCTCTTTCATTTATTCTAACAAGATCATTCAAAAAAAAATTCAGTCGTCAATTATTATCCAAAAATTGTTGCAAAATTTCAAAATTTATAGTCTCACAACATCCGTTCAGTTGTTCAGTCAACTTTTATATCATTTTCAACCTCTTTTATCTTAAAATGAAAATCTAAATTCGCTAGAAGAAATTCAAGTTTTTAAAAGATGGAATGTATATCTAAAAATGTATATCTAAAAGTTTTAAAAGTTTTTAAAAGTTGCTTTAAAAGAAAAAGTTTATATTAAAAGATGGATTAGATTTATGAAAATGTTTGTTTTCAAAAGAATATGCGCTATTTAATAGACATTTTGGCCAATTATGAGCAATATATGATGAATGCACACAAATGAATCACACTCGGTCATAAATGAATAATTCATTGTGCGATTTGCATTAAAAGCATCGAGAAACGTTCGCCGGGAATAATTTTGAAAGAAAAATAGATGAAATATGGTGAACGCAACGAATTGGCTCATCCATTGATCGAATGCCAAATTGCACAACGTCACTAAGAATGAGCCAATTTCAATGCAAATGCAATGCGTTAACATAGAAAATACGAAATCCCGCACAATAAGATTAGCATTTGACATCAACTAACATAATGCTGTTTTATTGATGCTTGATGAGGTCTATATGCAATGACTTGATCGAGAGATTCCCTAATCGCTAGGAAATTATTCTCGCTCATATATCAGCAGTAAATATTTTCAAAAATTTCTAAAAAAAAAAAGTCGCATATTTGCACTCGCTCCTTAACGATTATTTCGTTTGAAGTATTATTTAATTGAAATTTTTATCGCATTTCATTGAGCACTAGTTATTTATATTTATTTATATTGTCTTATTTTCAAAATGAACTATGAGTTTAATATGATGCACTAATTAGGCCAATTATGACCAATATTTGGCCAATTATGACTGATATTTGGCCAATTATGACTGATATTCCGCTTGCGAGGAAGATTACTCGATGGGCTTTGTATTTCTTTTATCATTGAAGGAAAAAAGACGACTAAACAACGGCCAGTACTAGGATCACTCTCATTTAAGCTCATCTTTGCTCTCAATGGGTTGGTAGTGGAGAAGGAGCCAAGTGACCACGAAGAAGTGATAGTTCATGAAAATTTCTTTTACTTCATAATCTTTACCGGTTCTAATTCAGTTTGTTGCTGTTCGAAGAAAATAAAAAGCATCCTCTATTCAAATATTCGTTTCTTTAATAATAAGAAAATTGTTTCACATTTTTACAAATAGTAGAAATAAAAAATAAATAAATCATTTGTTTTTAAATAATGCTTGATGAAATATGAAAAACACTAATATTGAAATATTTATTGTAATTTTTTTGCCGCAAAAGTTAAGAATTTTTATCGAAGAGAAATGATTGAGACAGATTGAAGCATATGGGTGAAATATTGAGCGGGCCAAATCCTATGGGACGTTTACATCTCAAAAAAAAAAAACGAGAGATGATTGCAAATAGAGACTCTCTTTGCATTTATGTATCTAACATTCGAATCGCTATTTCTAGATAGAAGAGAAGTGTTTGCTTGCGGGGAAAAAAAATTGTGCTGAATTGGGAACACTATCATCTAACTTTAGAATGTTCTGCTCCTAATTATCCAAACGGTTTAGCTATATAAAATCTCTTTCTTTAACTCAATCCCTCCCCTCCATCCTCCAAGAAATTATAAACTAGCATTCAGGTAGGAAATTCTTTTCTTTATTTTAGCCATTCCAATTCAAATAATTAAAAATTTAGCGATCATTAAGATAGAGCAATTAAAAGAAAAGTTTTTAGATTTTCAAATTTCATCTTAATAATTTGCATTTAAATAAGAATATACTGCATAAAAGTAACGTTTGGAGTAGATTTTAAAAAAATAAACGAACCTTCTAACCAAAGACATATAGGCGATCCACAGGCAGTGAGATTCACTAACGGGCAGTGAATTGCTATTTATTCAATATACGCACATTCGTGATGTGCCTAGTTCGATTCTCAATAAAGGCACGCGGGTTTAAGTGAAAGCACTTCGGATTCAGATGCACCACAATGGAAAATATTGAAGAGGCATCGGATTTTAAGTGAATAAGATTTGAATAGTTTGAAGGGGGAAGTGGAATATAAGGAAGCACCCGGATAGGTGGGGAGGACGAGAAAGGTGGGAGGATAGAAATGGGCGAGGAACAAGCGTGAATGCGGACAAATGGGCGGATCACAATAACAAGCTGTGACGGGTGCAGCAAAAAGCGTGAAAACGTTAAAGAGGCGTTGCCATCAGCATACGCCAAATTCAGCTCCGTAACGATGTGCGCTTTCTTATATGCGCCTCGATATGAATGAATCAAGACCCCCTTTAGAAATTAATGAAAATTACGATCTCAAATATATTTTTAAGCATGACCTGAAGTTTATTTTTAAAGTGCGACTTGATGTCTAAGGTGTAATTTTTTGAAAAACAACTGCCAGAGAAAATATTTAATTATTTATTATTAGAAGTTTAGCTATACAATTTCCTTTATGGTCATATTTTATTGACTCCTGCAGGGTAGCGAGAAAAAAATCGCTTTTCTTATTTAAAAAAAAAAAAAGAGAATGTAATTTGTAGAACTAGAGGACGAATGATACACCTATAATTACTTATCATCGAATGAAATCAGGTCATTAGGTTGAGAAGAAGGGAGAAAATCAAATGAATTTTTTTTTCTTTCTAAAAAAATTTAAAAATTGGGAAAGGACTCTTCCATTCCTTTGCTGTTTCAAGGGATGAGGAGGAATTTTGAAGATTTGCATTTTTTTTGCGTTTCTTCCGCTTCAATAAATTAAAAAATTACGACGAATGGCTTATTTTAATAACAGTAATACCTCTTTACTATTCGAACTTTTTTATGCGAAGTTCATAGAATTCTCGATAGGTTTGTAAAATTATAAGATAAAAATTAATGAGGAGAATCTATAATAATGGCCTATTTTCAATTGGTCATTATTGCAATGAATTCGAGAAGAAAAGCCTAATAATATAAAATAAACGATTAATTCTAATATGTTATCAGTTTTTAACTATAGTAGCTAAGATAATAAATTATAAATTATATATGATTTATAATTTAAAAATTATAATAATTATATCTTAAGCGTATTTTTAAGCGTATTTGAACAAATTAGGCATATATATATATATATATATATATATATATATATATATATATATATATATATATATATATATATATATATATATATATAATTTTTATGAATTTATGAACAAATGATTTTTTCAGTGCAAACTGTTAAAAATGAGTGGATGCAAATCACTGCACATCCCACATCCAAAAAAAAAGTGGAACCAACTATATTGGAATGCATTCATGTGGAATAATTGAAACGAGAATAACAACTGGAAGAATGATTGCATTGGGAATAATAAATGCAATAAAAATATCGAAATTATGCACAATAAAATTGCTCTGGGTAATCGGAAACTTTCAAAGAAAATGGTGAATGGATTTTCTAAACAATTGCTCTAAGGAAAGAAACTATTTAACTATGAAACAGTTTTACTTGAAAGGATAATATGGTAAGAAAATTTCCAATGCATATACCAAACAAATATAATAATGAAAATAATGTGATTTCAATTTACAGATGTAATAATATTTATTTTTTTATTCAAATCGAAATAAACAGCACATAATTGTGTTGGAATATTTTATTTTTTTTTTAATTTTCCCTCATATTTTACTAGAAATAATTTTGTGCTACAGAAGCATAAAAGTAGAGAAATATTTTGCTGATTTTCATAGAAAATAAGTACCGCAAAAAAATCGATATCTTTAAATAGAAGGAATAAATGCCTTTATTTTGAATTTTAAAAGCAATTTTTTTATTAATAATAACAAAGCTTGTCCGTTAAATTTCATTAGATAGTAAATAAGACTTAGTGAGTAAAACTTCCAATTTGAAGGATAAGTAAAAAGTTATCTATAAGTTGTACTATTTCAGGCTTGTTAATTTATTATTCCAGAAGTTATAATACGTTATCATCTAATAAAAAAAAGATTTTCTTTGCTACTATTCTTGACCTGAACAGATTTTTCGGCGATATTTTTTTCTTTATTTTTTTGCCCACATTCAACTCCATTTGTTTAGCAATTGATTAATCATTTAAGCTTATCAGCTGGCAAACCAAAGTGGTGGTATAAAGGAAATCCGTTTATGTAAATATTCAACGTTTAAGTTACTATTGGCTTATGATTATATAAGAGCATCAGCACCATTAAGTAATCCTTCCTTAACCCAAAAGAGTAAACGAGAGTGGGAAAGGGGGACGGGAAGAAGAAGACTTCGAATCAGAATCGCCCTCTTCCCTTTCCTTAACACCGTGAAATATTCTTTTCCAAATTTCCATTTTCATTTAACCAAATTAACGGTATTTATGTTGTAATTTTCGGCTTCTTCTTTATAAACTTTCGGCTTCTTATATATAAACAATGCGTGATGAGGAAGAAACATTTGAAGGGAGGGTTTGGAATCGTAAGTGCTAGCGGCTTTCGTTTTATGACCACAATGAAGGCAAGCGTAGAGCAGGTGGTGGTGATACAACATTACAAGGTGCGCCTCAAATAAGATTAGCAACAATTCCCACAACTCGAGACTTATCGCTCGTGAATCCCACTGAGAAACAGATCGATGACTTTCTCCTTTATAAAGGCTTACTAAAATATTGATCTAACATTGGTCTATAGTATTATATGGAGCCAAAATTGGTGCATTGCTGGAACCTTCTACGAACGCCATTAGCATTAGAACTAATGCGTACGACAGAGCGTCTGCACACGGGATATTAATTTTATTTTCATAACTTCATTTTTATTTTAGTAGCTTTATGATAACTATATCATAGAATAATTTTGACCACTCTGTTATTAATTAGATTGAAAAGAAATTTTACTCACCACCTTATAGTAACGTCGTGCATTAACTTTTATTTTATTACCCATATGGTTTAGTTTAACAATTTAGGTTAGTAGTCACAGTTCAATATTGTTATTGGTATATTATTAAGGCAACATAGGTAACATTTCTTGTTAGGCGCGAGGCAATTCGTAGCGTCGTGTGTTTTGTGTTTTTGAAAAACTTTTGAACTTTGCCGTTTTTTAAAAAAAGTTTGTAGTATAAACAATGGAAGTTGGTGGCAAGAGGAACGTAGGTTTGGCTTCACAAGGATCGGTCACTGAGAAAAGGAGAAAACCGGAACGTGAAGACGAGGTAGGCGAGGTCTTTGTAATCTACTTTTAACCGATAATATTAATTATATTCTCATTGCCGCTAGCTATAGTTCGCTTTACGACTTCAGTTGTATTTCTTCATTCTACTCCTCGTCTTTTATGTTTCCAGGTCTTCTTTTCTACTTCTATCTATCTCCTTATTACGCTGCCCTTTACATTGTTCTGTTTCACTAACATTACAACTTTTCATCATTTAACTAACAGGGTTATGCGTATCGTTCTGATGATGGCCCGCGCATAACTCCGGTGCACATGTAAACGAATAAGGGCCGAAACGTGTACACCTTTCAGGTCTTTGTTCTTTTCTTAGCATATCCTTTTTACAAATACGATCTATTTTCACTATCTTCTTGTTCATTTTTATATTTTATTTTGCATAATCTCATGTTTTTAATTAATGGTGCATTCATGGGTTTAAATAATTTCTTATATTCAATGCCAATTATGCTGATAATACCCCTTCAAAAGATCGTTCGAATAACAAAAAAGGAATATTAGAGGTTTTCAGTAGTTTTATATTTAGTATTTTGTAATCAATTTTTATAGTATTTCCTTATATAGAGTAAACCTTATAAAATGTTATAATATTCTCTTAGCCGGACATTAATAAAGTTGCAGTACGATAAAACTTATCAATGCAGAATAATGGAATCATTGAAAAAAAAGGAATTCAATAACCATTTGTAATTTTAATATAAAATATAGAATTATATCAAAATATCTCTTACACAAGAATTTTTGATAAGATATTATCTGAGTGATAAGATAAAATAAAGGAGAGATGATGAAAAATAAAAGGAACTCGTAAAATTGAATAATTAATTCACTCAAACATATGCAATTTTAAATTTACATTAAAATATCTCTAATCAAATTTAAGAAAAGAAAAAAATCTTTTCAAATAACGCAATAACGCTATAAGTCGATTTTGTGTATCATTATACGGCATAATATTTGCCGTAAGCGGCTGATCAGTCGTCGATCTAATTCACTATCTTAGGCATACGTGGTCATCCCCCCGACAACTTACACCGTCTACATGTGGTAGCGCTTAGGTCTGAATGGTTTCTCGATTTAAACCAAATGTGATTGCTCCCCTACCCCTCCTCATCCTTCAGATCCGAAATCTAGGGTTTACAGGATGCCATTCCGAGATTCGCAGGATGCTAAAGGCAGGTGACGCCAAATTTCCGGATGACCAATCCGGAATTACACGGCAATAATTCGAATTTTCGAAAAAAAATTCTTATTTCGCCTCTTCCCTTTAAATAAAACATGTGGAAGGTGCAGTGCAATTCAATTTCAGTATGTGGAAATTACTACGCTTTCTTTCTGAGCAATCAAAATGGTGTTGCACGTTCATTTTTTACTAAAGACATTGCCGCATGCTCCTCACGAGTATCACTTAACCGGAAACGGTGCTCTTTAGAGTCAACTGAGGTTAAATCTATACACCTTTCATCTTCTTTCCTTTTTCTTTCTTATAATTTCTTAGACACCTCCTCTACATTTTGGAATTCGACTACTTGCTAACCTTCAAATGATGAAGCTAGAAAGTTGGAGGAACCGCATATGTGATTGAAAGTACCATGTGAACAGATAAATATGCATATATAAACACATCTGTGTATATATAGCCGAAATGCGCGTTTCATCAATGTAATTTTGTTAAGGCGTATATTTATAGATTATATAAATAAATAAAAAAATAAGCAAACAAAACAAATCAATCTTTATTTAAGAGACCCAATTTTTAAACCAAAACAGACGGTAATCAGCTGATATTCAGCGCTAATGCAATCGTAATGAGCTGTGTATGTGCGGCATTATTTGCTTTAGTATATAAGAGCGATTGCGTTTGATATTTCTCAAAGCGTACTTCATAGATAATTAAGGATCTTCTTTATATGGTCCATTTATGCCGCATAGAGCATTTAGTCATATGTCATTAAATGTTGTAAATATGCAAATTATAAAGGAAAGAAGAAAATACGCTATAACTGTTATTCGATAGCAGAAATTGAAAACTTTTTTGAAATAGCTCAACGGCTCAAGTTCTCTTATTTAAGAGTAAGTAAATGAATAAATAAATAAAATAAAATAAATAAATAAATAAATAAATAAATAAATAAATAAATAAATAAATAAATAAATAAATAAGCATTTTTCTATTTTAAGCATAGTTTGTGGCATCTATTAATATTACATTACCATCATAAAAGAAAAGAATGTACGTTTTTTTTCATCTTCCGAACAATCTCAAAAGAATTCAGAATTGCACAATTCGTTGGACGAAATGTATTTTCCTTTTTTTTACGCCACATTTCTTCCTCAACCGACACCATCTGCATTAGTCATTTCACTCCTTTGTTGTTCTCTTTGAATGCTTTGTATAGTTGCCGCTAAGATGCAAGTTTCGACTTGAAAAACGTGGAAGGGAGGAAGGGGGGGGGGGCAGATTAGGGGGGACATTTAAATTTTAGTGGTACTTCAAACACTCATGTTAGTTTTAATCTAGGTTTTCCTTCGCTTCAAGGACACGAATATTCGAACGAAGATCGTGAAGGCTCATAAAAACATAATTAAATTTTTTAATAAACTAATTAATGAGATGACATATATAAATAACAAATAAAAAATATGAAAAAAAAAATTAAAAGGTCTACAAAAATAATTAAATTAATTAACAGACAAAAATAATAGAAAATTAATTATCACATAGATATAACAAGGAAAAATTATATTATTTATAATCCTAGTGGTACCGATTTCATATTTAAAAATGATAAGAAAATTTATTAAAAATTTTTCGAACGAGATCGGAAAAAGAAAACTCGAAACGTGCAACCTTGAATTTTTAGGGAGAAAAATTTTCTCAATCTACTGTTATGCAAAACGCCAAATAAAAACTTCTCATAATATTTCGCTGTGACTAAGATTATTGCCGAGATTATCGTTTTTCGAGTATTTCCCTATCGTACGTTTAATCGGCCTTTTCTATTTTTTTTTTTCACTTCTAAACTCTCATTTTTAGACTCATTTTGCCTCTAAACTTGTCTAAATCAAATTATCGTATAAAAATGATCATTTATTTACGTTTATAAGGAAGTCTTTTTAGTTTAAAGATCTATTACGAAGGTATTTATCTTATGGTAAAATAAATTAATAATATTATACTGATGAATACTTAAAAAATATTTGCCAAATAAATATATATTATTGAAAATATGCGACAATGAATAGATTAAAAAATAAATATAAATATAAATATAAATATAAATATATATATAAATATAAATATAAACATAAATATAAATATAAATATAAATATAAATATAAATATAAATACTGGTAATTATCGGTTTTCATTATTGCCATTCATTTCATAATTTCATATAACATTCAGCATACGGCCTTAAATGAAAACCTCACTTTATTAGCGTTTGTATTGTTGGAGCCGTTGCGTTCACTTTTCGAATATAAGTACACAAGATGGAGTAATATAGCGGAGCTTCTTGAATATGCAAATTAGCATCGAAGAGCTAGTATCGTTGAGTTGAGTGGCAGCAATAAAAGCGTATTGAGGCGTAATAATTGCAGTGAGAGCTACGATTGCAATCAACGATAGGAAGTGAACCACATCGCCTATAATTAGAAACGCTGCTAACAATGTCACCTTATTTAAGCTTCGATTAAGCGTGGTGACTATGAAGCCAGAAAGGTGTTTCTATTAGCCACCTGATTTAAACCTGAATAACTTTTCTGAATAAGTAATATCACACCTTTAATGATACTTATCGTAAAACTGCCTAATTCTTGGACACCTTATTCAAATATCTATGTGCCTACTTTCCCCTCAATAAATATTTAGGTCATCTTAATGGATGTTCAATTAAGTAACCTTCTGAAATTTTTTTGTTTTTTGAAATTTTTTTTTTTGAAATTTTTAAATTTAAAAAAGAAAATAAAAGAATACGAAATTTCTCAGCATCACATAGCTAAAGCTTCACTATGATGCAATTAAAATATGTTCTTCTATCCTCTCACATCTTCAAATGTGATATCTTCGAATTCCTCTCATATATAATATACACAAAAAAAAATAATAAATTCCTTCTACTCTCTATATCGCCTTTCTGCTATATTCTCTAGCGAAAATTATGCAATAATTTATACTACCGGTTTCTTTAATTTAAAAAAAAAAACTAACATTTAATTGATTTATGACATTTAAAGCGATATGAATCCAGCAATGAGAATATCATTTTTCTGGAAGAAGCGGAAGTATTGATAGAATGGGATAGCTGACATGATGCTATTCAAATGCAGTAATGAAGCTATTCAATAGGCAAATAATACGATACGATGTGCACTCGAATGCAATTGATGAATTTTGTTAGTCATATTAGACTACCTAATTACCTAATACGAGTAGATATTAACCAATGGGTATTTTAAATTGACAATGCTGTTGAAATGTAATGTTATTTTGCTCAAAATCTATGAGCATAATAAAAGGCTCGGACCTCGAAATATGAGAAAACAACATAGCTTTCAATATAACGCTTAGTCAAATTTCTTTGCTAGCGCACATAGTTGTATGCAAATTTATGAACTTGCATGTTATCGAAAGGGAAAAGCCGACAAAAGCGCCAAAAAATTAATGCTCTAACGAGTTCTTTTTTAGTGAAATTCATGGAAAGTGAGAAATGAGAGTGTGATCTTTCCGACAATTCACATAGCAGTAGCATATTTTAATCGAAGAAAGAAAATTAAAACCATGCAAACGATCGAGATTATATCCATTGACGTTTTTGACTCTTCGAAATGATTCCAGAGAGGAGCAAAAATTCATATTAAGTGGCAAGGATATTGCACAATGTTATTAATAACTGATCTACGTCTAAGTACGCTACAGGCAGGTGGAACATCTTTCAAACGAATAACAATTTATAAAACAAAACGCTGTCGATTTATAGTATTTTCCACATAGATAGCTACGCATATGAGCGAGACACTATTACATAGCGAGCACACGCTATGGTAACGGATATCCGTAAGCGCTCGGAACATAACACATTCGTTCGCCGATTCATAAATCTTCGGATTTAAAAGTAAGCAATTTGCATAATCGATAACGATTGGCTACGAAATACATCACTTTATGCAAATGAGTGCCCCTTCTTCCGGTTTACATTTTTATAGACAACTTGCAGTGTGCTTATAATTGCATTCATCCATTAAAACGTTTATTTTAATTTAATTTTTTTCAAGAACTTTTTTCGATGTAATTCAATGATATCGAAATAATAGTTTCGCTTTAAAAGATAACAAGAAATACTGAAAGAAATATTCCATAAGAATAAATGCCCGGACGAATTGAATTACAATACTTCTGAATTCCACTATCCAAATGGAGTAAAGCGATTGCACTGCTGATCAAGAATTGTGAACGCTTTTTTCATAAACAACAACGAAAAGGAGCCCCACAGTTGATGCGGAGCCTCGGAGTTGGGGACTATTCCAACCCCTCCCCCTTTCCCCTCTCCTTGATTATGTCTTGGATCCGAATATCGATGAAATGCATGCATGTCCTAATATTCGAAGATATTATAGCTTACTTGAAAGGATACCGCGCAGTTTCAGCAGCCGTTTCCCCAATACGCGACTGTTTTCATAAAATGCTGCATTATTAATCCCCTCTCATTGTTTCATGTGAATTTGACGAATATGAAGAGTGAAATATCGTCTTGAATTTTAAAATTAAAATTATTTTTTCTCATTTAAACAAATATCAAAATATATTCTTTAATGATCGAAACAATATTAAAAAATGATGAAGAAACTTATTAGCAAAAACGAATAATCGCCAATCAAGATTACTTCATTCTTCTATAGTCATTCGAAGTATAAACATTTCATGCTTATTTTGTTTAGTTTCTATTCTTAGAGAATTTCACAGAGTATTGCATCGAACAATTATGAAACAATTCATTTGAAGCATATTGCAAAGTACTGAACAGCTATAATAATTCAACATTATAACATATACCACAAATTATGAGCAACACAACGTTCATCTTTATGGAGAGAAAAAATCTATACACAAGTGTGGCGAACGCTGGAAAAACTTCTTATAGATTCTCTTAAACTCTCAATGTGGAACTTCTTTACTTCTTATAGATTCTCTTAAACTCTCAATGTGGAACTTCTTTACTTCTTATAGATTCTCTTAAACTCTCAATGTGGAACTTCTTTACTTCTTATAGATTCTCTTAAACTCTCAATGTGGAACTTCTTTACTTCTTATAGATTCTCTTAAACTCTCAATGTGGAACTCCTTTACTTATTATACGCCCATAACTAATAAAAAAATACATGTTTGTTTCGCTTCATAAAAATAATCCATGAGAAGGATATACTTTCATAAATCTTAATCTTAATTCTATCGTTTATGCAGCTCAATAAAAATGCTGAACAATAGTCACTTCTAATAAGCTTATCAATAGTCACTTCTAATAGCCGTTCAGTCAATAGCACAAGAACGATTTACCTGTATTACCTGTAATAAAGAAAGAAACAAATTTTCATATTTTTTCAAATTACTACCGCTATATTATACTAAAATAGCATACACTACAGATGACGGTGAGCCTAATTTATATACTGAATGCAAAAAATCGTTGGAAATTTTAAGCGTACTTCCTAACAATTTTCCGAGTAGCAAATACATCCTTCCTATTCCTTATTTCTAGGATATTAACCTAAATGTACCATAATATACCAAAGGATATTATGTGGTCATTTGTCCAGGATGGGAATCGATTCTATTCTTGCGCATTAAGAATTGAGTTTTACGACGCATATCCTCATTGAAGATCGCTTTCGATGCCTCTACCGAAAGTGCTTTCCTTTGCATAAAAGGTTTTTGATAGTATTGCGTTTGGCGAATTATTTTCAACATTCCTTCCATATCCATTAATCTAAAAATTACTTGACTTCAATACAGCTCAGTGTTTGTAATAATGAGTTGATAAGCGAAAAAAATGTTTATCTGACGAAATTCTAATCGGCGATCTCAGTCTTATCGGCTGACACTCTGTCAGTAAGGAATTTGTCAGTAACACCCCAAAAGAAGCGATGGCAGAGTGCTAAAGCAGGAAATTGGGAACAATGGTGAGGGGGATAGGAAGCATGAAAGGGAGAAGGGAGGGGGCCGGTATACCTACAGCACTCATGCAAATACACCGCAACGATATATCTCTACAATTAAACATGAGGAAGACGAAATATTTTCGATCAAAATCTTCAACATTTGAATAAAAAAGATAGGCCATCTTCAAAGTGAATAATATCGCGAATAATAAAATTTGTTCACATAGGCTGCCGCAAGGCTTGAAAACCATGGTGATGTTATGCGATAAATAAGCCACAACGACGATCGATGGAAGATCGGATCCGGCGAACCACTATCTTATAGACTAGGTCACAGTACGACCTCCCATTCTCAACTCCCTTCACTCTCCTTTCTTGGAGTCCATGCGATCCGCTTGCCCCAATAATGTCTCAAAACAATCATCGATTCGTCAAAGATAAAACAATAACATTTAACCCTTCCTATTTTAAACCGCATTAATGTTTTATCTGAGATAATTAACTTCAAAAAAAGTGTTCTATACATTTTCCTTTACAGGAAAGGTTTTATACCTCATCAATCGTCAATTGCAACAAAGGTTTCCGACATGGATCTCTAAATTATATGTCGCAAAACATAGATTTAATTACGGAAAAACATGGGCAAATCATCATCCCATTCAATTGAACTAGTGCTCGTATTTACAAAAATGTACTCTACCATCCTATAGCTTAATTTTTTCTCATCTAACGTTTTATATAACAGAAATTACACCTTTAAAAGGTAATTCGTGTCAACTCGAAAATAAAAAAATACACCTATTTAGAAGATGAAATGCAGAATCCACATCGTTATCCTTGACGAGTACAGTTCGATTCATAAAACGTGGATGTGCATGCCAAATACCGGCGAATAATGCAACACCAAACGGTTGACGTAATGTACCACGCCAAGCTCGTACCATTACCACTCATCGACGAATACCACTCGTCTTGAGGCTTCAATTCAAGTAAGCTTAAATCAAATAGCTATAGAATGGTTGCATGAACATATAACCGCGTATATTATCAATGTAATGGACAGGAATACACCTGTACAATTATAAAAGAAATGGACGGACGGTATCTAACTGTTATATCTACGTGAGGTACAAAGGCCAATATATAACTGATATAAATATCAACGATTTAATTACAAATAACTTTTTGACACTATGAAATACAAAAGCAACCCTATGTGGGAAGGGCTCGATAAGAGATCCACACCATCTACTGCAAGAAGCATGTACTCTTCATATGAATTAAAGCGATCCGATGTTATAATACGTGAAATTAAGCCCTTTTTACCTTGCCAACAACTTTCAAACGTCAGTCGGCTGGCTACCTCACTGAACTGACACAAGCTAGAGCTTCAAATGAGCCTAAAATGAGTCTAAGAATGAGCTTAGGTCAAGAGCAAACTGAACTATCCATTCCCTTAATCCCTCTCTCGTCGGAAAGGAAAAGAAAAAAAGGTGGGCAGGATAAGGCGGAAACTCCTGCTCGCTGAAATCTACGACGCGCCATTTCATAGCAACAAAGGGAAATGGTTTTTTGGAAGGCGAGGGAAGCAGGGGGAGGGGCAGACGGAGTTATAAGACTTTCTCTGAGTTACTATGCCCGATACTAAACAACACATATATCGATCACATTATCTAAACGCAATCATTTTCAAGCGAACTTTCCAATAATTCAAGCGGAAGCACAAAGCGGCATTTCCAGTTGTAACGATAATCTACCACCGTATAATTCCATCACTCGTGGATACTTAAATATAATAATAATAATACAGTAATAAATATCGTTATTTATACGATATGCGTTGACTAAACCCTTTGAGGCGAAGAAAGAACATCGAAAATGTTACTTCTACTGTTTCTTCGGTCAACTGTTTCTTCGGTCGATTGGCTTAACTTGGATAAGCATGAAGTCCGTTGGATTTAACAACGACGATAGAGGGGGGGGTGGATGAAAAGTATTTAATGCTGCAATTGGCGATTCTTGGTTCGCATAGCAAGAAAAATTCACCAACGCGTAAAAACACTTTAAGACCAAAAATTAAATTATTACAGCTCTAAAATAAGTGAATTCGAGGTGTTATCATATGAGCTGTTTTTTTGAATTATTGAAAATTTCTGAATTAATAATTCCATAAACGACATGCTGAAGTCTTGTATATACAGATAAATCCGATACAACAATTCTTATGTTGCCGGATGACACCTTTCATTCAGCACCGGATGGTACTTTCTATATCTGCCGGATGACTTTTTATTCAGCGCCGGATGACCCTTTGACACTTTAAGTTTGGTACATTTATGAGCGTTTATAAGCTGACGAAAATTTTATGCAAACAATAGAGAATATTTATATAAATTTGAAAGAAATATTCGAAACGTTGCACGCAGAATTGAAATTAATCGAATTTATTCAACATGTCATATGAGCGTTTTGCAGAAATTTACGGCAAACTTCACTTGCAAATTTTACCTCGAAAAATTTGCATAAATTTTATATAATATGCAAATTTTCATGTGTGTATTTTTGCGTTCGATTTACAAGTATGGATTCTACAGAAATGAAATTTGTTTAGTCGAATATAGACTATATGATGATCTTTTGCTTCAAACTTGTCCTCGATTGTTTTAATTCTATGCGTCTAAAAGGACACTTCATACTATCATAAAATTTGCATATGAGAATTCGCTATTCGGATTCTTGCTAGCTGACCGTTGGCCGAATGTGATTTCTTGATCGAACATTGTGCAACTGATCGGTCATGCATATTTAAGCATTTTTCTTTATTTTCAGGCTTTTACGTAACTTTTTATTCCGATGGGTTGATTTGAAAAAGCGCATATCGTGCTCAATCTTCCTGACGTGTTGTTCCACTCGTTCCGAATAAATGAACTAGATGGCCAATCTTTTTTTTTGCTGTGGAAGCTTGTATGCTTTGCTTTTTTGTCTTATTAGGATTATACTCCATGCATCATCCTAACCTTAAAATTCTCAATTTCACTTCTTTAGAGACACAGCGTCAGGGATTATGTCACAAATAAGGTTTCTACGATAAGGAAGCGGGGAAGAGGGGTGAGGAGGTTGCAACACAGGCCCACATTGGTGGAATTTCGAATGGATGAAGTGGAAAAATATATGCAAATCAAGAATATTTATTGCACTTTTCATGCTCACATTGCAGATATGCAAATTGGATGTGAGAAACAATAAACCAAGGCAATAGGCTCCGTCTTATCGCGCCACTCCGCTCAGCACCCTCATGAGGGACGAAGGCGATGAAGTAAATCCCCACCTTTCTCCTTAGCGAAACAACGGTGAATGGACTCGTCAGAATCCGATAAGTAGGAGACAAGCTTAAGCCCTGACGTTCAATGAAACCGATCTTATAACTTCTTTCAAGCGGAAGTGAAAGTGATATGAGTAGACGTTTAATCGTAATTAATGCTTTGTTGAATAAAATAAAGCAAATAAACTTATTCGTTCATAATGAATAATCTGAAGAACGTAAAGGTATTATGCTAATTTCCTGGCAAGATTAATTTACATTTTCGAAATATTTGAATGACTTCTTAATCAAAGATTCATTTCTTCGATGTTAATTTCAATGATGAGCTCGTATCACAATGTTGCGCTATTATTTTCGTTGCTATTCATTGGCTGTTATGGTGTTTCAAAAGGAAATCGAACTCCAATTACATGTTTTTCGTATGTTTGAAATATTGATATTATTTCAGAATATAATTGAGGAAAACGATTTTTTTACTGTATATAGTGATCGATTAGTGGATAGGGTAACTGCATTGTTTATATAGTTTATTACTGTTGAAAGATAGTGATAACGTCCAATGAGCCTCTGATCATTGATATATATATGTTGGATCGGAAGCTTCCCATCGATGACGTGGAGTCTCAATAACCGGGGCTGATCCACCAATGGGATCTCCGAATTCGCTACTTTTTTGAGACTTCAGTAATTTCCGCAAGTGGGCTCAACCTCCCCCCCCCAAACCCACCACCCCTTTAAACTGAAATTGCAATCGTTGTAATGACAGGTGTTGTTTTATACCTTTGAATTTCTACGCTTCTCAGCAAGACCATAGTCTATTTATATCTGCAGCTAATGGGCCCCTAGGTAAATCGAAATCCAGAAATCCAAATAGGGAAAGATCAACATCAGGATAGCAGCACGAATACAGCGAAGCAACTTGTTACACAAAATGAAGATCACAACGACCATAGAGATCATAAGAAATCATTTGATCACAATAGATCATTCGTTAACAATTTTTTAATAAAATTTTATGGAAAAGTTGGTGAAATTTATAGATTTCCTCTCTATTATAGATTACTCAACCCTTCGATTTCTTTTCTCATCTCTCCAAATTTAATTAATCGTAATTTAGCTTCTTCGGTGAATTTCTAAAGAATGGTTCATTTGTTATGGTGGAATCATTGAGGGAGGTTCAATGTGCTGAGAAGACCACACACTGTTTCCTTGAGGTATATTTACTATAAACGTTTTAATGTTTGTAGTCGCTTTGAGCGTTGACGCTGTTTGAATATATATGATGATATTTATATAAGGAGGATATCCTTTTCTAACACCAGTGATAGCATCTTACCTCGTACTAGCTCTAGTTTACTTACTGTTTTACCTAAGCAACTTACTTCATAGCTTCACTAACTTACTTACCTATTTATTAAGCTTACTAGTTTATTTCATACAGGATAGATGTCATTAACGACTGAAATAATCGAGAAGATGCCTCAACTAAGATGGTGAGTCCAATAAACTCCACATTAGTACCCACTTCATAGCGATTAATTTGCAAGTTGTAAATGAGGTTTGACTTGAATGAGTTGTATTAAACGTTCTTTGAGACGCTAGTTTTTTAACACCTCATTGATTTGCGAGCAATCATGAGCCCCACAGTGGAGTCGGATTATCCTAAAAATCCCATATATATATCATAAGGAAATTTCAAAGGTAAAATTACAAATGAATTCTTGGCAGACTGCAATTCTACATTTATCGATCACTCATTAATATTATTTGATCTCTCAAAAAACTAGATCGATATCTAAAGGAAAGTGGAAAAAATCAGCGATAGTTGCAATATAGTTTCGAATAAGCATAATCAGAAAGAAATATTCCCAAATTTTATATGAACAACTTTTAATGAAATGAAATAAATATAGCAATCAATTTTATTGCATTAAATGGAATCCACAATATATTGTAGGTACGAAATGCTTTTGTTTGTTTGCAAATGCAAAATGCAAAATGCAAAATGCAAAATGCAAAATGCAAAATGCAATATTTGCTTTACATAGTCGTTCGTAATGCACTATTTTTTAATGTTCATTATCAGATGTAAATAAATTTAGATTTATCGACTCGATGCACAAACCTGGTTCAATGGACAATGCGATGATTCATTCGCATGTCGATATGAAGCTGAATATTTAATGCCACACGGCTGTCAAGCGTGAGTCATTGCGTTTATTGTGTATTTCTATGATTCATTATTAGCAAGAGGTTAATTTCTTTATCTAAGCCCTAATCACTAAATTGTAGTTTGTAGTATGCTCAAAACTTACTGAGTTGTAGTTTGTAGTATATTCATAAATTGTACTATAAATAAAAATTAGATTTCAGGAATGAATAATAGCAAAAATTTCGACATGAAATCAAATAAAATTTTACTTAAAATATATATAACTGATGTGAGTACTGACTGCAGTATCAGAATTTAACTGAAATCTCAACTGAAACAATTACACCCTTCATCGAATCTGCATACCCATCTTTATAGTGCGTCTATTTGAGCAATTACGGTATGCCACCGTAATCACTAATTCTTATTTGAGGTACAACAATTGCAGCACTCTACATGGTGGCGATCGTTGTTGCTGTAGCCAAAACAATTGCAACTTCGAAAGGATTTTAGTGGAACGACCCGATTTCAAACGATTTCTACCAAAATCTGAGAGCGCAAAAGAATTTTTACCACCAAACGCATCAACTTGTGGGAAAAAATCGATGAAACATGGATAGCGTTAATGAAATCTCGGCTCTTATTCCTTTTTTCCACCTTCCTGTTGTGTATGAAATAGCTGAAACGCATTACTTTATGACGACACTATGCGAATTGTAAATGTGGTACATATCTAAATCGTTGTACATTGTTAATGATTAAAGATATGAGATGCGTTATTTGTGTTGAACGATCCTTTATAATTCTGAATATATTATGCAAATTTGATTCTCCTCGAAAAAAAAAAAGCTCAATGATCGCTGTCGATTCCTTCATATTCAGTAATATTTCAATGTCTTCGTAATCTTTGAAAATGCTGCTATTATTTGCAGCTGATCTGCTTTCCTGAAAGCTTCCATCTATTGATGTCCTCCTTCTTGGATAGTGGGGAAATTAATGCAATTGTTCAAAATTTTGAGATTATTCACACATTATTTTAGATGTCCAGTATGCTGAAATCTCGATTTAGCCTTCATCGTTAGCTTACCCACTTTGGGAATAAAAGCCCGTTGATAGCCATGTAGCACTGGCAAAGAAATACATTATAAAGTGAACTATGCTGAACGAGATGACTGCTACTAGATGTTTGATCAATATGGTTACAAAATCGATGCGATATAATGAAATAAATTATAGTAGCAGCAGTGCTCGTATTATTAATTAAAATAGCTAAAATTAAAAGACGAAAACTGCATCCAATATGTACTCCACGATGATGCCGGGAACAAAGCTGTAGGAAAAGTGCAAGAAAACGGGGATATCAATGTAACTTTAAAGGAATAAAACTAAGTAAAATTGGCTGTACTTTTTGAATTCCAAGACGATCTTTGAGAAATTGCAACCACTCAACTGTGGTGATTTTTGTTTAAAGCCAATGAACGAAATGCTTGGGATTTATGAAGCCGATCTTTGAATGCTTACAAACTACCGAATCGGGAATATATATTTGTTCTATACTTCCTGCCCGTAATCGGCTTGTCCCGACTAATGCATAGTGAACCGACCGATATGGTATTGGTATGGGGAAATTTCGTATCTTGTTTACAGCCGGCTGTCATTAATTTACGTGTCATTACCGTCGGACATGTCACCCATCACAAGCAGAAAAAATATCAACGAAATGAATCGTTTATTTTCAAATATTTTAGGCGATTCTCAAATTTTTCAACGAATCTCTAATCTGATGGAATTACCATTGCTAATTAGCAAATAGCCTATTTCATGTATACAGGTATCTTTATATCTGACAATCTCTGTGTTTTCTTTTCAATTCTCTAAAAAATTTCCCTTCAATCTCTTTTCGCCTGAAGATATATGCTCATCACATCTGTTGACATTCAAATCTATCAGTTGATGATTCATATACCCTCATAAAATTATGAATATTTGCTACGTTCTTTGGTAAATTATTCCTTCGATAAGCGAAAAAAAAAAGGAAAAAAAAACACAAAAATGAACATTTAAAGAGACTTGTATTTCGACAACATTCACGAAGGATCATTGAGACACACAAGTTGCTGAAAAAATCTCTTTCACAAACACACTTAAGACACAAAATAAAACGTTGAAAAAAAATAAAGAAATATATAGTTAGCTTGGTTATGAATGCTTACACAATTCAACCAGCTAACTAACATGAAACGGTCGACCAATAAACCAACCAATAATCGATAAGTCCTCTTTTCGAGATTCATTCTACTATATTGTACAAAGGCGGAGGATATTCATAAACGCCATATTTTCGAGACCGATGAGATGAGCGGCAGATAAATAGTTGATTTTTAAAGTTTTATTTCATAAATTCAACATTATGCTTCAATTGTTGTAAAACTTGACAAGTGTGTGCGAATATTTCAACCAAATTTTTTTATAACATGACTTAATCTTAATCTTAGTCAGTGTATTCTATCAAACACTCCTCAAAAAGGAGAACATAAGTGGTACTTCTAAAAATAAAAATAATATCAACTTCTTTGTACTTATCATCGAATTACTTATCGATAAATTTATTCAAACTCATGATGAAATAAATTGTCTATTTAGATGTTCTTCAATGAATTATAGATAAGACGATTCAATTAATGTTAGAAGTTCAATAGAAAAAAAATTTTTTGTAATGATGTCAGCTACGTAGACTTAAATATAATCAGATCTTGACATGAAGCAAACATTGCACATTGTAAAGCAACGAAAATTGAACATACACGTAGCGACTACAACGATGAAAGATTTTTTCTTTTAAAAAAAAAATTAAGGAAACGAAACAAAATAAAAGAAAATAAAAACCCATAATAAGTCCGATGAGCCTAAGCACTGGGATATCCATGCATAAATATCGTCATCATTCAATAGTGAAAACGGGATAAAGCGTAAATGTGATAGATGAAAGAGTTTTTAAAAAAAAATACTCCAAAATATACGAATTCAAATTGCGCTATTTAATCGATTCTAGAGTAGACAGATGAATTCTGATCAATTTACTAGATGAAAGATAAATTTTGAATTGCGTTTCAAAGAGAAATAAACAAACGTTAAGAAAACATTGAACAGAAAAGCATAAAGTAAACACTCGTCAATTCTATGTGACTGATCTTTGACCCTTCATAGCAGAGAAAACTAGAAATTGAAAAAAAAAAAAACGAGTGATCATGTCGCATTATTCGCGTCACACACACACACACACACATATACGCACTGATACAAATTGTACAAATAGGTGAATGCAAGATAACAATAATCAACTACCTAGCTAAGTATGAATAACATAGTTAAGGGATGGCATAGGCGCAGAAACGAAGAAGAGAAAATACCGCTCAATAAAGGATTTCAAGAAAGTGCTTTACTATGAGAAAATTAAGAAAAAAATATGAAATAAATATTGGTGAATAGAGATAAGTAATATGAAAAAATTGAATATATTCTAAGGAAAAATTATACGCATTTAGAAGGAAATTAAATTGCACAAAGCTTTTTAAGCTTTCAGTTACTCGCTTTTAATCGCAATACAGACTACTTTAGCGTTTTCATCCTCTGTTAACGTTAACTCTTTTTATTTAAAAGGAGCTTAAGTGCAATAGTGGATCAGTTTAGTGTACGAAATATGATAATTCAATTGAATTTATCAATATTAAAGTATCCAAAACAAATTTAATGAAAAATACGACTCAGAAAAAACCGAAAAGAAAAAGAAGTGAGAAAAAGTTTAAGGATCGTTTAATACCATGAAAGAGGTGGTAACTTTGTTTAGTTATTGAAAAAAAAACCTTTTGAAAGTGAAAAAGCAATAAGCTTCATTAATACTAAATTAAGACCAATTCTGAATTATAATTCAATGATATTGGAGAATTCATAATTGAATATTTATCTATAATTCATAGTTTTCTAAAAAGCTCAGAGAGGAAATCAGAAGCAGAAGGAATACAACCTCTCGTAACCAACACCTACGCAACATCCCGCATTATCGAAGCCTGAGCACAAATCGGAGCATGGTTCCCATCTTTTGAAGGACGCAGCTGCACACCTCTCAACAACAAGCCTAACCATCCATGCTGTCATGACGTACAACTGGCACTGGGAAGCCATGTCTCATATCTTTTTCAGGCCAATCATAGGTGGCGTTGATGAGTTCCTCATATTCAGTGTTATATACTTGAGCTCTCACGTATTTCTCTAGATCTTCCGGTTGCGGATATAGATTCGCCGTTCCATTCTGCAAATTTTCCGCTTAGGTCTATTTTGAGCTAATGAAAACTCAAGGATGAGAGCTAATTTTTTGATGGTAATATTGTGACATTGAAAATTTTTTATTGAAAATATTGAAAATTTATTGAAAAATATTGAAAAAAAATCCTTTGGTTGAAAATTTTTTCTCGACTACAGTGAAAACGATGCATTCGATGATCTGTATGCGGCTTTTACCAGTCTATATTTGCAAGGTATACTATGGCTATCTCGTATTGGAGGTATTTTCGTCTATCAATCTGTTCACTACTTCAAATTCGGCCACCGCCTACCATGTCCAGTTTGCAAACAATTTGAAATCGATCGGCTATAAAAAAGAATCTTTTAGCCGTTTGCAGATGAATCATGTGAGCAGTGAAAATATGGAAGCTTTAGTCCATTAATGTACGGAAGAGAACTCTCTGGATGAGGTCCCATCCCCCCTCCGAGCCCCGAGGATGGGCGCTATGTGATGTGGAAAATCATATCCCTCGATAAGGAGAGGCGTATATGCGCATTTCAATCTGTCCTCCAGCTCCAACTTGCTGCAAATAACCTGCCCCCATTAATGCAGATTATAGCTGCAGATAATCCGCACCCAATATTATAGGTTACAGCTGCATAATAACTGCAAATCAAAACCAAGTGAATTCGAACAACACTTACCTTGTAGCAATATTTGGCCATTTCGACAGCAATTTGGATTGAGATTTCTCGAATTTCTTTCAACTGCGGATAAACACGTCCCACTTTAAGGCTATCCTCTGTTACACATGCCGCAACTTTCTGCAATAATTTCAGACTTAAATTACGCAAAATAGAATTTAATCATCAAATCAGAAAATATTCAGCAGCTTTAACAGTTTATTCACATAGAAAAATTTGATCAATTGTAGAAAAAAAAAAAAGAAAAAAACTTGATACAAAGCTTATAAATATAGGAGAAAGTGTTTCTTTGTGTGCTAGTTTAATAGCCAAAAAAAAAAAAAAAAACTCAAAAACTCAAAAACTATTAAATCAGAGTCAATCCCCAGAGTGTAATTTAATCAATTGAAATAAAAACTCTATTACTAAATATTTTCATTAAAAAAATCCCCTCATCGCAACTATTAACTGCAAAACATCTATATTAGAAGAAGAAAATAGATTACTAGAAATAATCCTCTCCCCTCCTAAATTAGGAAATCATATAAATATCAACGGCAACTCAACAATTGATCAACAAATCGCTTGCATTTCGTATAAAAAAGTATGAAATTAAACACAAAATTCAATCCCAAATGAAAGAGATTAATAAACCTTAGCCGCAAGCAAGAACAAATCGTTATCAACGTGGCGTATTTGGAACAGAATTGTGCCAAGTGCAACGCCTGGGAATATATAAGCGTTATTGCCTTGTCCTGGCTTATATGTACGACCATTTAGTTCAAAATTCGGAAATGGACTACCACTAGCGTATAATGCTGATCCCTGAAAAGAATTTTACTATTTCTAGTTTAGAGTATTTAAATAATCGAACATTTTTGATGATTGTAGAGAGATTCTCAGTTTTTTTTTGCATAGAACTCTCACTTAGTATAATATAAACAGAGAGGTTTTCTCCAGAGAATTTAGCAATCAGCAACGAAAGAATCCATAATTTAAGAAGACTAAATAATTCACTAATTAATGGCCAACTGTCGAGGATGACTAAATAACGGTCAAATAATAGCTATTAGTTAACGAAAAATTACGACTTTTTAATTCCGTTTAACTTTGGGATACGACTTCGGTGGTACTCCCTAGAGAGGACGTGCCCCATCCACAGAGAACCACAGACGCCTTCGAGGAAGGTGCTCGCGCACACTTAGTAGCGTTCATGGTCAGCATGCTTCACGGTATGAGGCAGGCTTTAGGGACATCATTTCTGATCCTGTGGAAGCGCTACTTGCCCAAGAGGATTGAGGATCCAATACGGGAAAGAAAGAGGATGGTGTGGATGAGGTTGGCGTTTTGGAGGGTATTTCGTGTTCCTATATACATCGTGATGCTTGATATATGATTTTAATAGATTCAAATGATACAAAATCTTTTCAAATTGAACCACCTCCTCATAAAATGAAATATAGTTCAAATGATAAATATTTCAGAAATTCACCTTTAAGTGATTATGATCAGCTAAGATCAATCTTTGCTAATCGATCGAAAAAAAAAAGATAATAAAAAATTATAAATTTTTATAAAAATAAAATAAAATTAATTATAAAATAAAATATGAAATCAAATAAATAACTAACATTAGTGAACGTATAAGCTTCTTCGGCAGTACATTCGGCTTTACTAGTTGGATTGGAAAGAGCAAATATAATTGGATGTTCGTTTATTTCAGCCATTGCACGAATAACCTCTTCATTAAATGCACCACGTACCGTTGATGCACCAATCAACGCACCTGGACGTGCCGCCCTTACCACCTGAACTCGAACTTTAATATCGATAAAGCACATATGAGTAATAATTCGTGTTTAGATTATTTCCATTCCAATTAGAAATGCAAATATATAAGAGCCGAATAATTTTATAGATGCATTAATATTTAAAAACCTAACAACATGAATTTAGTCCAGTAAATAAATAAACTATTATAAACACCTACCCTCACATTAGACTCATAAAATTTTTCATTAATGTTATTTATATTTTCGTATAGTTTAGGTTATGTTTAGATTAGGCCACTGGTGTATTAAATATTAAAGATATAAGAATAAACAATAAAGATACCTGATGAATAGTTTTATAAGTAGTTTTTGGATTTAATAAGGAAACGATTTACACACGTTCCTTTGACTGGGGAAAACATTTACTATGTGAAGATATTTCAATAAAAACAAATCCTCCAGCTTATCTTGATTTCATAGCCGCATTATTGGTTCAATCTCTTAGTTAAGGGATATCCCCCCCCCCCCCAAAAAAAAAAAAAAAATTTAAAAGCTAATAAACCTCGAGAATGCTTGTTGTTTCCGGCATATCCTTCGCAAACTGAACGTGTCTTGGATTCATCTCTTTCCTATTCTTCGTGATAAGACCATCAATATCCATTAGATAGATACGATTGCATGCCTCCTCTTTAGAGATACCTTCGTTTTGCATTTGATGCACGATCATCTCAGCAATACCTGTTGACGCCTGAATAGGTGAATTTCATTACATATTTATACATATACATATATATATATATATATATATATATATATATATATATATATATATATATATATATATATATATATATATATATATATATATATATATATATATATATATATATATATATATATATATATATATATATATATATATATATAATGCATGTGTACATGCATATGTACATAATAAATCTTTTTAATGTACAAATATTTGATAATTGAGTTCGGATATATTTAAACTTCTTTTTTTTAGATTTCAACCATATCAATTTTCGATTTCTACTCAATATAATCGAAAATTATATATACAGTTATAACCGGTGAAAAGAAAAACTAACAGCTCCGGCTCCGAAGAAGAGATATTTTTCTTGTGATACCAACTTCTTCGTGACTCTTGTGCACGTCAAAAGACCCGCTACGATAACTGATGCAGTACCTGTAAATCAATATAACACTTACAGTGTGCTGACAATCCCTCTCTTCCCCTCCCCTTTCCCTAAAATTGAATAAATTAGAAGAATCGAAACTGATGGGGAAATTAAACAAAAAGAAATGAAATGAAGTCAAAAAAAAGGAAAAATTTTTATCCTTGCAATAGATAAATATCTTCGTTAGATTATAATCGATATGCTCTATATGAAATGCATATAGAAAGTTTTAATTGTTAATTACTTATTAAGTTTTATTTCAGTATTAATTTTATATCCGTTATAGGCATAAAATTTTCGATGAATTCTACAGTGGTCTGATTTTTTTTGGATGGTTCTTTAGTCAATTGCTTGATTATGATTTGACGTTCATTTCAAAGGTTCTACGAGTGAGTTTATCAGAAACAAAAATATATAACACAATGAGGATAGATCAGAGTCTTATCAAAGCAGTAAAATTCGATCAGTGGAAATGATATATGATAATCAGCAATAGAATAACAGCGTATGCATTCGGAATATTTTTATATTCCAATTGCAAAAACTCTAAATTTTTTTTTCATTTTTCATTATTCCGATCTTTTTCTGGCTCTTTAAAATTTCAATTGTTCCCCCTCTCCCTCCCCCTTCAATTTTATTCTTCAATTGATTGCAGAGAAGAAGGTGAATCGCATCATTGAATGATAATCAATAAAATAAATATACATTAGTTTATCGTTTATGACAGAATTTCATGCAGAAATTTCATAAATCGTTCCCTTTCAAAAGTTTTTTTTTTTTTTATAAATCATTCCAATAGGTACATATCTGTCGATGAAGATAATCCATATACGCTATAGAAAGATTGCAAATAAAATTTACCGAATCAAATCGACACAACTCAATTACACTAAATACTTTCCTATCATTGTCATGCAATAAATATTTTCAATAAAATTTCGAATAACAATAAAATTCCGTCTAATATTTCTTAAAAAAAAAATAAAAATAAAAATAAATAAAGCACCTTGAATATCATCATTGAACATTGTATATTTATCTTGATATTTATCCAAAAGGCGGAATGCGTTCGGATTTGCGAAATCTTCGAATTGTATCAACGTCTTTTGGCCATATCTTGAAACGACGTGAAATAAAATAAAGTGGAAAAAGAAAAGAATAGTGACAAGATGGAATAATATATGTATGTGAGGAATAAAGAATTTCACCTATGCCTACGTGATCCACTTAAAAAGATGTATTTAAATCTTAAATTAAAAATTAACATATATATCGTTGATATAACTCCGCAATGTTACTTGTAATAGGCTAATTTACTTTTCAACTTTCAAACTTATTTCCAACTTTTAACTTCCGCCTCCAATAAAACAAACTCAAACTTATAATTTACTACTAAAGTAACTTTCAAAAACTGCATACTACATAACTACAATAACCATTCATATATAGATCAAGCATCTTATTAGCAGACATCAATAAAAAAATGAGCATACTTTTTAGTGCATGCCTTCATGAAGTTATCGAGAAGTGTATCGTAATCCTTGCCACGGACACGCTTATGACGTAAACCAATATAGAATGGATCGTTCAATAGGTCCTAAATAGATTATCACAATATCGACCGTATAACTTTATACCGTAAATATCGTAAATTGTATAGATTATTATCAGAAACCATTTAATGCTGTAAGCCTTGAACAGTATTACGTATTTATGCGATCACAGGTAAAGGTGAATAAATACCATAAGACATCTATTTAAACGTCACATAATAACATTCAGATGATCAGACAGCAGTAATGCTGAGTAAAAGATCCGGAATTTAAAATATATTTTGCTTGTATTTCCGATGAAAAAAAAAAAGAAAAAGAATCCATGTTCCATATACGTTCAAGATTTCATAAGTATTTCAAAAAAAAAACCAATTATTGTTATTATTATTAATTGCAATTATAAACAAAGAGTATTAAATAATCAAATATTAAATATTCTCATAATGAATTGCCAATGAAATATTATTGCTTTCTTATAGATCTGAAAATGTTTTAATGATAGGCACAAATCAAAAACGATTCCATTGATCAACTCTACGCCATCATAAGCCTTAAATTCAAGACGAATATTTTTGATGTAATTCTTATATTACAACTATTCATAATGTTTAAATAATTCAATCATTCAAATATATTAATTTTAAATAAAAATTAGCAAATTTAAAACGAAACTATTCTGCAATGAGAACAAATTGGATCCTCACTGATAACAAAAGAAAAAAAAACGCTGAATCTAATATTTTTATCACTAAAAATTCAACTTAAGCTTAACAAAGAACCTGACTATTATAAAATACTTTTTTACTGAATATATTACTGATATTAACCAACAACTATCGAAACAGTAAGCTGTTATGATAAAAAATTCATCAATTAATTTTTATTTTTAAGGATAAATAAGCCTTTTTTTTTCTGCAATTTTTTTCTGCAAATAAATCTGCAAATTTAATCAATCAATTACCTGCACTTTAATAGTAACAGCTGTATTACAAAAAGATTAAAAAATAATGATAAAATGTCTCTTTAAGATGGATAAAACTCTGTCATAAAGTGCTAACTAACAGTTGGTATACTCAACAACAGCTGTTGTTCTCTTCTGACACTGATCTTTTTTAGCAACCAACTCTATTAACTGTCTGTCTATCGAATGCTTCTCTCTCGAAAGCCAATCACCTATCGGGCTCGAGGTTTGTTGTGTGACGAAGATAAGTACCCATTTCCAAGTAATCCATGGTGGGAGGGGGGACGGTGGGATGGGAGGATTTAAAGAGAGGACAGGACAAATATCCAATGAATTTTAAAAATAAACCAACTCTAATAGGGTAAACATGAGATGGAGTTCAAACGTCAAAAATAAAAGGAGTAAGGAAACGAAATAGATAGCATCGACGAATCGTCATCTGCATCAAATTTTTTTATTTCTTGCTTCCTTTTAGCATTTCAGTTCAAACACAAACAGCGGTACATGACTGCTGACCTTTGTCCACATTATGGTCATTATCTGCTTTTTTGTGTGCCCTCATCGGAATTTTAATGCAAACGATTTGCAAAATAATTTCTAAAAATTAATAACTTGATGAATGGGGGGTAAGTGCAAAATATAAGAGTAAAACAAAACCATCATGGGTATCAAAACGGCTGGTAGAAACCCAAATGACAGCCGAATTAACCATAATTAACCAACTAATCACACATACATTAGTCTTAATTTCTTCTACCATATCTAAAATCGCCATAAATAAATAATTTACAGTAACATGTGAACATATTACCTGCAGAAAAAACTATGAAATCTGATGGAGACGTACCTATGAATCAACTCTATAAAGAAAATGAAAAAAAAAATTGTGGTCACTATTTGGTCAATATACTCAAACAAAAGCAAAAAATATACCATATTATTTGTACCGACGTCCAAAAGAACAGGAAGGCACCATTTCGGTTGCACACCACCAAGTGCCACATAAAGAGCCAGCTTACCCACCGGGATACCAATACCATAGGCACCTAAGTCACCCAATCCCAAGATTCGCTCACCATCCGTTACAACAATAGCCTGAAATTAATCACCTTTAAGGATGACAATATTCCAGGGTTTATGGCTTTAAAAACATTCAAAACTAACATATTATATATATATATATATATATATATATATATATATATATATATATATATATATATATATATATATATATATATATATGCACCAAGATTCTTTAGATTCATTGCTGATCTCAGTTTAAAAAAAAAAAAAATAGCCCAGCAGACTAATTTGTTACTAAAATCCGAATCAATTTTTAATCTACCTGGAATTGTGTTTCTAATACAAAGAAAAGAGAAACAGGTTTAAGTGGAAGGAAGATAAGGCTTTTTTTTCTAAACCTAATAAAGTCCTACGCTAGCATATTTCATTCAGATGAAAATAAACAATAATCAACTTACCCTCACGTCTTCTTCATGCCAATTCGATAATATTTGATAAATTTTACTGACACTATTGTCGTTTATTGTAATATAGAGACCCCTGAAATGATAAAATTTAATCACGATGGTAATCTAACTTATATGGATCTCTCCTCCTTTCAGAGGTAATATAATTTAACCATATAATCAATTCACCGAATTTAGCATCCAGGTTTCTTGTAATGTTTTCAGAGAGTTGCTGCATCCTTTTTTTTAAATCTAATTTTTGCACTTCACATTAACGATCCTTATATTTATGTTACGCTTATCAATTTCTTTAAATAATCAATCCAATAATTCACTACTAAACATTAAAAGTGATCATATCAATTGCTTGCTTATCACCACTGATATGAGTACCAACATATCAATATTTTGTATCAATAAAGAATTTGAGGAAATACCAACTTACTTTGGCTTTCGATAGATGTAACCGAAATTCTGGCAAGCAAGACCAACAGTGGGCGTATAAACGATTGGCATTAGCTCCTTCACATGATCACAAACAACGCGATAGAAAAGTTTCTCATTACGATCCTTTAATTTATTTATTCATTTATTAATTACTTCAATATTAATTTATATGCAAATATTTGCAGGCATCCAGTGAAAAAAAAAAATAAGACTATGGTTTCGAAATAATATCGCATTATTTCCGGAAGAGGTTTTTCGATATAATATTTCCTTCATCAAGCATTAACCTTTATCGATTAGCTAGCAGATTGTTAGTACAAACGTTAATATTTATATTCCTTGAAAAAAAATTTGGCGTACTTTCTACAAAAAAGATGACGTCATAATGCGAACTTTCTACAAAAAGGATGACGTCATAATGCGATCGATATTTTATGAAACTAACTTTTTTCTTTAATTTTCTATAGCAATCATCAGACAGCGTGAAAATCCTTCAACAAAACATTTTTAACGGTAATTTATTGGTAAACAACAAACATTTCTTTTCTGTGTTTCCTTTTTTTTATCAAAAGATAAACCATATAAAAGTGATAATCTACTATCAGTTACTGATAAGGCAGAGAAAAAACGGTGAACTATACTGCAAAGAAAGCATAATTTCTTTTCCAATATAATAGTAATTCATTTAGCGCATATGAATTATTTCCCTCATGGCTATATGATCACAATAAAATTTACTCAAAAATTTGCATATCCTCCATTCGCATTTATCAGGTAATATCGCAGGTAAAGGTAACTCATTATGCAAAAATTGCTTTTTTTCGAGTATCGTTAATAAGTGAAAAATTGAAAATTTGCACTTCAATCGATAGTTATTGGCTAGTCTGACATTTAACTCCTACAGATTCATGAAAAATTGCTTCACTTACTAAAATTTATTAAGATCTGAGTTACCCCTTCCCTTCCCGCTCCTTAAAACACTTTATGCATAGCCACATTTGCTAGGACTTCCTTTAACGAATCATATATAGCGAAGTATAAATTTGGGATCTTTAAAAAAAAAAATTCATTTATATTTCTAAATATTTATAATGAGTTCCACTAACTCATATTACGATCAATTTTGTTAACCGCTAAATTTTTTCTATTTCAATACTTTTTTTAAATATCTGCTATCGCTTGATATTTACTTCCCATAGGCGATTTCGATGAAGCGCCTTATTTTGTCGAATTTCGAGTAAAAAATTATAACTGTATTACTACGAAGTAATGCTGCAAAAAAGTGAAAATTTTTGATACTTTTATGTTTCATTAAGAGCGCTTTGTTCAAAATTTTCAAGTCTCATTGAATGTCCTCATACGTCCAGCATCTTTGCTCATTCTCGTTGCACTCTCTACCGGCTTCGTGGATGTTTATTTCGGGCTTCGATCATACGAAAAAAAAAACGCCCACATGTTAAATTTCCCAGTGGATTACATCAACCTTTCGTTAATACTAATAAAATATCACCTAAACTTTTATGTGATTAGATTTTACTCTGCTATAGTACCCAATTTTGCTAACACATTTTCCCCTCTTCCTACCCGTCTTTACGGGAAAGGTAGACCTCTCGAAACTACCCAAAAATGAAAGGAGTTTTAAAAAATTGATTGAAATTCTCTACTGTCCTATTTATTTAGTGAGAGTAAAATTTCCCGGCCAATGCGTCTCCCGGATAGACAATCGAAACAACTAATTACTGAACTATAATTTTAGTTCACGAAGAGAACAATCCTTGCTAAAAATTGCATACCTGAAGGCCATCCAATTGGATATATCTAGCCAAGTCATTAGGTTGCTCTCGAAGTTTCGTAATCACACGATAGGCTTGTTGCTCTTGAGTCATAAAAGCGGGTGGTAGAAGTCCATGCAAACCGAGATATTGTCGTTCGTAGAGGCTGAACCCCATACCCTTAAATAATTTCTATTATTATTTCTTTCATCGCTATATTAATCATCAAAAATGCATTTCAAATCCGATTATAAGATCGATAGTGAAAGGAAAAGACTCGAATTTCTATCGAATCTATCCTTCGCCATTCTTTTTTCACTAATTCAATAACGCTCGGCTATTTTACATAACTTAAATGTAGTTGTTTACTCGGGAGTTATTCGGAGTTAGTGGAGTTAATCGGGAGTTATTCGGAGTTAGTGGAATTATTCGGGAGTAAATAGAGTTATTCTGCGATATTCTCATTCGAATTGAAGAATTATTAGGCATTACTCGGGAGTTCGCTTTATAATTTAAAAAAAAAAATTCAACAAATTCATCGCAAATTTAATCTCGACAAGCAAATTTTGCGAATGAACGCAAATACTATCCATTTGCATATCGTTATATTTGATTCAAAATATGTTTTTCTACTATAAAAAGTGTAACTTAAACATATTGCAGTCCTCAAGAGCTTTGATTTGAAGCACTATAAGAATATCTGTGTTATTTATTAGTATGGATTTAGGTCTATCATATAGTCCAAGAAAAAACAATTTCTGAAAATACTGCAATGCGAATAGCTAGTGAATTCTTGAATATCAATATAAAAATTCACCTTGTTCAAACGCGGCTCTTTAAGTAATTCAGCGGATCGTTGTTTAGGTGTTACCCTTTCGGGTCGATACAACTTATAGAGTGCCATCTCTTTCTCGTCCATTGGTGGTAAATTATGCGAATAAACATCTTCATGATGAGAGACACTTTTATTTCGTTGCGATGACACCGACATACTACGAGCCATTCTATAAAATTTACGGTTCATTAAAATTAAATAAATGAATTGAAATTCCCTAATTTTATATTACATTAAAAATGGATTTTTTTTTTAAATATTAAAACATATTTCAGTTAATTTAATTTCTATATTTAAGTTAGTTAAATGCTTAATTGATTTTGAGTCAATTATATCATTTGATATAACTCAACAATATCGGTTCCTATCATTGCTTGAAATCGTAATAACATCATAGTCAATTACGATATTACAATGGCACTTTGTATTTAACACTGATATTTATACTTTATTTGTTATTCGATATGTGCACTTCGATAAGCGAGAACAATTTTTTTTTTTTTTTTTTTAATAAAGAACGATAGCAGTAATGATGTACTCCCAATCGTGCAAACTGAACTTTCTGGAAATTTTGAACTTTTATTTCTATTTAGATCTCAAAATTTTTCTCAAAAATTCAGCTACAACCTTGCAAATAAAATTTGCAAATCTTATTTAACTTGAACTGAATTACCACAAAAAAAAAATTGAAATTTGTTTGATACATTATTTGAAGAAAAACTTCAACAACGTAATTTATAACCAATTAAATTACCGTAATTATATTACTGCAATAACTGCACTGTAATAACCAATTAAATTACTGTAATTATATGGCTAACCTTACTAGCATAATATGACTAGAAATATCGGAAACTGAATTACTGGAGAAAAAAAGATCCGCCTGTATCATAAAATAATCCAGAATGGAGATATAACATTTCTGTTAGTTCCACTTGCAATAATCTAAGTTAAAATGTAAAATTAAGCGATGCGAAGGAAGGTTCGAATGAACTTCTTAGCCATAGCTTATATTATTTTAATTATCCTTCTTGATTTAGAATATTTAATGATAAAAATTTTTTAAATTACATTATACTCGTTAATTGTTTATTATCATATGGTATTATTATATTATGCTTATGTTTATGATAATATAATAATAAGATTTAAAATTATATTTGGGTGTATTATGATAATAATAAAAAGCCAAATATAAATATAATATTTTATGATTTATAAATCATGCAAAATATGAATTAATAAAGAAATCGATAACCTTTTTGCAATGTCGGGCGATCGCCGTATCACCGAAGTGATGCCGCTTTGATGCGCGATGAAACTCATTGCTGCGCCTGTAATTCAATTCTTTTTATTTCCGGTCGAATTTTTATTGAAAGCCGTAAACGAATGAAAACGCAAATTTACATCATCTCTTAATCATTACGATAGATATACATCATTATTTAAGTGTTTGTATATGCACTAATAGAGCAATAATCTAAAATCTGGTGGAGGGGAGAAGGGGAGAGGAGGGGAAGAGGGAGGGGTTGGGGGGAGGTAGGATGGCGGGGGGGGGGGGGGAAAGGGAGGCAAGAACGGGATAATAATCTCTCGCCAAACGGCTGCAAATGTAATATGGAAAAGTGCAAATTTTTTTAAGAAGAACGATTTATAAATGGGAAGTGAAACGTTTCATTACTTGTTGAGCAGTTTTATTTGATGTTTATCACGACACGTACGCATTTTATGAATAATTATATTCAATAAAACTTTGAAATTTTCGTTAAAAAGTAAAAGAAATTAAACTGAAATTATGTAATGGAAATTGATTAATGAATTTAATTGAATTAATTCTCGTAAAGAATTGTAAAATTGATTGGAAATTAAAAAATTGCAAAAAATTTGGAAAAAATATGATCGATGAAAAAAATTGAAAAATTTCAATTTTCGAAAAGTTTTGAAAATGAAAAAAATTCAAGGTTAAAATATTTTTACGATTAAAAAACTGCGTTGCCTATGTATTAATTTATGTAAATATTAAAAAGCCAACTGAACATGGATTAAAAATTGCAACATATTTTTGAACTTCTACATCTATTTCCTGCATAATGTTTGTGTTCCTATTTTGCATTTACAACACAAAATACTTTGTAATTAAGGCAGTAAATATGCACTAAAGCTGATTAGAATGTATGAGCGCATCGATTTTTTATGGTAATTACAGTAACACAAACTCAATAGTATACGATAACATGCTCTTATACCTCGAGTATGAGTCCGCCGTCAACGCAAGTTAATCTGAAAACTTGAAAATCCTTAGATTACAGAAATGATAGATAGATCAAAGCATACGATAGGAGATAAGTCGAGATTTATACATCTGGATTTACAGGATATAATAAGGTTTACGGTACAAACACAACCGGAATCTTACGGTATATTAGTGACGACATCAATAGTAAGCTTTCAGCTAGATTATTCTTTCCGCTCTTCTGAAAAATCTCCTTCCAATCTGAAAGAGAAACTCAAAAGAAAAACCGTTCCATTGAACTCATTGATGCCCTATTTTTACAGCTGTTAGTGCCAGCCGATAATCGTACTTCTAGGAACTCTGAAGAACGACTGACGACTAAGTGAATGACCACATGACTGTCACCTTGCCAATTATGCAAATTTACCTGCCAGCCGAATAAATAAATCAATGAAGATTTATTATTGAATGAATAAATCTGGTCGATAAAAAATTCTGAACAATTCGAACAAATTGAATGCTAATTCAACACACAATTAGGAAACAACTGTAAAAGGTGAACAATTCGAATTTTACTATACCTCTAATAGAGATCAATATTAAACAATTTGTATTACGAAAAAATTGTCATTAATATTACGAAAAGAACTTCCAACCATACTATTCTTAATATTAAAGAGTTGCCACTGTAAATTGCTATTGCAGGTAAGTGAACTTTGATGACCTTCAATTTCAACGTGACGTGTCAACCATCATTACCTACCAGTAATTAGTATAGTTTATCTTCCCTCGAAAATCTTTAACTGTCACTATCATTTTTATATTATTGATGATATCATCATTTTGTCAGTTCAATACAAATCTTACAGTGATGTATAAAGGAAGGGGGGGGGAAGGGGGAGGGGAGTATAAAGGGATCACTAGACCACTTCCCCTCCCCCTTCCGCTCAAAGGCCACAACCATAAAAAAGTCTACGTGGTGAGTTTATTACTGGAAAGTTGTTGAATACGATCCATTCGCATCGCTTTATTCAACTCATTTTACTAATAAAATTGTAAAAAATTTATTTTTCTCTGAGAAATCTTTCAAAGCATAAAATAATAAAAATAATTACTAAACGATTCAATTCTACAGAAAATTTACGATAATTACTGAAAAATAAAACATTAGAAAGTATCTAAACTAAAATATTGAATTAATTAAATTGAAATTTTACAAAATAAAACATTAATAAATCAAGAAAGATGTAAGGATGTTGGAATATGAGATGATCGAGGATATAGAGATGAGTGAGCGGAGGGTATACGAAGACGTTGTGAGGGAAGTGCGCATAGCGGACAGAGTGCTCGTCAATGTGTTGATGCTTCTTGCATTGGGCGCTTGCTCAATGCGCATTGCATAGCAACGCCCTCGATGTGTGTCTGTGTGTGTGCGTTTAATGCTTGCATCCGTTTTTTTTCAATTCTCTTTAAAGGTTTCATTGTATAGGTATGTATAACAGGTATTTATAATAGTGATCTTTTTTAAGTCTATTGAGTGTTAATTTTATATAACTAATATTAGTGACCTTTTATTTTAAGTATAATAATAATTACTCGATAATATTTTATACATTTTAGAAATTAGATTCCATAAAGTAAAATTAAATATTAAAATATTGTTGATTTCAGAATATCCCTCACTTTATGATACTTTTCTTCATAAAGAAATTCACAAAAATCTTTGACATCCTCATCAATTTTGCTTCTTTTTTAATGCTATAGTTTAAGTAAATGGAAAAAAAAAAGCTTAATTTCTTCATAAATGATCTATCGATGCGGAAAAATCCCTTAACGATCAAATAGGAAATTTTTTTTTTTCACTGTATCATTTAAAATCTGTTATTCCAGTCACTATTAACGCACACCTGAAATACCTTTATTTTATTATTGTGATGCATCGTTATTAAATGTTAAGCTATAAATATTCAGAAGAAAATATTTAACTTGAGGTTAGAAATCCTTGTCGGCAACTGCAACCGTTGCCTTTTAAAAATGAAATTCCAAAATTACCAACTATTATCTAAAGATCCCAAAATGAAGGAAGGAGGTCTATTCACGTTAACTAAGAACGAATTTTTTTGTCATGCCTATCGAAAGGACAGCGGTGCTATTCGTTTCATTGATTGGTTTATATATGCATAGGAGGTTTATTATTTAGATAGGCTCTAGTTTAAAATCAACTTTTTTTAAAAATATATTCGTATTTTAATAATTGTTAGCGTTGTTCCCCGTAATACCGGGATATTTCATATGAACCGTAGCGACACATCGGAGATAAATTGGACACGGTGATGGATTCACTTGTTCCCGGAAAAATGGGCAAAAGCAGAGGAAAACACATCTATATAGGTATGTTATTTACCCTAATATAAAGGTTAGAGGTGGATCTTCAGGATTTGAAAGACAGGATATCATCTATTGGAATATCGGATATGCACATATTTTATCGATTTATTTTTATAGTTGACGTCACGAAATTCCGAATTGACAGACGACGCATAAGAAATGAACAGGGGCATAAAGGGTGAGACATTTTCAGATGCCATAGAATGTGAACACGCCTAAATTATGGAGCAGTCACGCAGACGTTCGTCGATGTTCCACTGCGTTGGTAGGCACTTTCAATGAGCAGTGAAGCTATTTTTTTAAACATTTCACGCAAATTCCGCCCATATATATATAAATTTTTTTCGAGTCGGAAAATTTTATGTAAAATGGCATCAAATACTTTTTAGAAATATATACCGCATAGTATATATATATATATATATATATATATATATATATATATATATATATATATATATATATATATATATATATATATATATATATATATATATATATATAAGGGTGTTGGGATTGAACCTGAATTTCACTTAAAATCAAGGAACAAACTTCGCTTAGTGAAAACGGACCAAAATTTTTGATTTCAAAATGAAATTCGTTCAATCGCTTATCACTGTTCCTATCTACACTTAAAGTTCCGAAACCATACACGGAATAAATTTTATTTTTATGGTTCCCTATTGCAGTATTTATGAAGAAAAGTAATGAGTGAAAACTTTTCCGACTCAGCATTCTAAATACGTCAAAAATTTACATATCAGTTTATTAGTCATTATCAGCATGTATCATCATGTTGTTTTCATTAGTTTTTACTAGTTTATTAGAAAGTTTTAGTGATTAAATAATAACTCTCACTTCGAAGCTCATATCTTTTTTATTTAAAAAAAATTTTCTCACATTTTGTTATAATATTTGTCAATATTTTTTCAAAAAAAAAAACCTTCGAAATCTTTACAAAAGTAGTAAATGTCACAACCAACTCTCTAAGACAGTAAATCTCCCTTATATTATAATAATTATTTGGTATATGTGACAACGAAATTAGCCTTTTAATTTATATCTACTCAACAAGGATTTCGCAACTATTGTTAGTTGTTTTCGATGCAATCCGATTGCCGTTCAGTTATATCAGCAGGGTGATTCAATCTTTTATTTGCTCATTGCAGGATCTAACCTGATCCAAGCAGCTTAATCTCATAGCCTCATATCTAGGATCAACTTATTTGATAAATGAGCCTTGTAAGGCAAACGATTCAACTCGAAGAATAAATTTTGCATTTTTTTCAAGCATTTTTCAAGCATTCAAGCATTTTTTAAAAGTCTAAAAGCGAAACGATGAACAATCTTCACAACTGATTACCCTAGATGCTCATTGAAGAAAGTAAATAGCATCAACCAATGATAGTATATTTTAAAAAAAAAATTTAATTTTAAAGATGTACGCACATCGATCTATATTAGTCCATATCAGCAATAATCTAGTACAAAAAAAAAATTTTTTTTTTGGTTATTATTTTCTTTCATAACGGTGAAATAAAAAAAAAATTTTAAAAACATTTGTATATTAAAATAAGATTATAGGAACGAAATAAAATAGAGATGAAGATTAAGATAATATATTGTTCGATGAAATAACGAAATAAATAGAAAAGATTGCACTTCACACAAATTTTCATCTTCAGATGGTGTTTATATAGTATTATTGAACATATTCAACAAACTATGACGAAGATGTAAATATGGTTTTGTGATTACGTTCTATTTGATGATATGTTGACTCATGCAATCGGCGAGTTTACGCATTGAAATTTTCGAAATTCGGAAAACACATTGCGATAAATACGCATATTCCTGATTAAATAAGATCTGATTTCATTTTATGTCTACGATTCGTTTAATTATGTGGAAATATCGGGAATTATTTTGTCGAAAATATCGCATAGAATTTCCTTATTTTCTATAAAATCTACTTTTTGAATATTTCTCCTTTTTTTTTTCGAAACTCAAAATATAATCCTTAATTCAACAAAGTGTTTCGCCATTAAATTCCCATCATATATTATTTTACGGTTATACTTTAAAGTTATAATTGCACTTATAACTGTAAAATTATATAACCGAATCGTTGTACATTGCTAATATCTATAAATTTATCGTTCAGTATACGAAAAGAAAAGATATAGCGTTAAGAATAGAACTTTTTAGTTTTAGGACCATAGCAACGTCGCTTAATGCTAGCAATATCTGCAACAGTATTATCATGCGAGAATGACCCAAAAAAAAAAGAGTGATACTGAAGAGAGAAGGAATGAGCAAATTTTTCAAAATTTTCCTCTTCATTTCCCAAATGGGAAAATTTTCTTTTCTAAAATTTTGAATGAATAATTTTTATTTTTTCTCATTGTTAGTTATAATAGTTAGGGATTCTTTCTTCTTTTTTTTTTTTTTTTTTGCACGAGGAAAAGAGGTTGAAGTGCTGGAAAATCTTAAATGAATTATAATTTGCAAATAAAATTTTCGAGGAAAATTTGCATTCTAGCATTTTCGTAAAAATCAAGTCGGATTTTTTTTCAAAAATTCGCAAAAAAATTCACAATTTTTTTTTTCATTAATCGATTTGGAAAGGAATAACATTTTCAACCTTTTTTTCCTTGTGGAAAAAAAAAGAATCCTTACTATATAACTAGCAATGGTTTTGATTTTAAGGCGATTTATGTTTGCTGTTTTCAAATTTCTTTAATTTTTATTATTTTTTGCGAATTTTATTCCAGGTATGAGATTATAAAATCGCTTAAAAGATATTATTATTTCGTACCTACCCTTGAATTGTTTAGAATCTGAAATAGTAGTTGAATTTGAATTTAAGCATAAGAAGGTATTGAATTTAATTAAGAATATTATTGAATATCATTATGAACACTAACAATCGTATCATAACGAATATCGTTTGCCTGAATAAGGTGGAAATCGGTTTCAAAAGTAAATATTAAGTGATGGATGAAATCTTAAACACGAATCGTCGAATTGATCGACGACACATCTACACACTAAACGTTTCGATTGTTGTTGACTCATGGCGGAGCACTTTCCGGTACCGTTATTGGAGTCACGTCACGTTGCTGACTCATCTATAACATTGATTCTGCAATTGGTGCCTGGCGCAGCATTTCAAAATGTGTTTCGTTGTTTTTTCGGTGCATTATTGAACTGAGGCCTTGAACTTCCGTTGTTTAATGGCCTGTGTTGTTTTTAAGGACCTCAAATAACAAAGGAAAGGTTTGGCATTTTAGTTGCTATGAGGAGAGTTGAAGAATAAACCTTAAAGTAGATGTTTGGTTTAGTAGGCTTTTTTTTTTTAAATTTACGTTATATGACGCTATCAATATATAAGAAATACTTTCTTATTCCTCCTTATATTTATCTGATTATGATTGTTTAGGTAAATTTATTGGTGATAAGCTCTGAAAATAAGTGATATGAGATGATATCGCGCTTATCACAAGCTTTATTCTTTTCACTATTAATAATATAGATTAAAGTGATTTTTCAATGATAAAAAAAAACTTCAAAACGATCGTTTCTATAGAAATACACTTTTAGAAATAATCCCCTAGTAATCCATAGGGTAGGCATTGCTTTCTTATATCAGACTCATCAATAACGTCACGCATATCTGTGAAATGGTACACTCAACGATCAACCAATAGTGCCACTCCTTTCATGTTCGTAATTTTTTTTTTTTCACTGTGAATGCAATATGATCTCCGAAATGCAATGATGGGTGACGATTCATAAGTACATAGATGACGTTAAAGTCTACGTGACACTTTTAATGCACAGACGGACAAATACACAAATAATATTTTACAAATGCGTTTTGCTATTTTTTTGTTGATTTAGACACCGAACGAAGTGCACGACGACAACGACGAAATAAATCCACCGGAAATATTGAATTTTTTCATTTCTTTTTAAATTCTCTAATCACTCCAACCCACTATCTTTCCATATAAAAATATTCATTGCTTAAAAATTTCATCACTGATATCTTTTTCCACCAATTTTCTTCCAATTTCCTAATTTTTTTTTTCAATTTTATACTCTTTTCAATGTCATCAGTTTTTCCACCAACTTTTTTTTCCAATTCAATTCTTCAAATTTTCCAATTCACCAATTTTTTTTTATCAATTACAGTGTTTCCACTATCAGCAACAGTTTATTGCTTTATCTAGCAATTATATTTAGCTTGTGTTGGAGTCAAGGTAATTTGATCGATGAATGAAGTTAACTAAAGGTACAGTATATAAGGAGAGTACTCTTACCTTCTCCTCTTCTGTCGTTTATAAATTATTACCAGTCGGCTTTATAATATTATCCTATTTTCTGAAATTTAAAAAGTCACCGGAAGTAGAGTAGAATCGAGATTAACTGTTGTGTTTATCACTATACACATATTATGCTCTCATATACTACGTTTTATATTTTCATTCTTATGCAAAATGCAAATGATTTATGCAAATTTTTATGATTATGCAAATATTGAAAATTCTTTTACAATAAATTATTCTACAATGATTATTATGCAAATAAACAACTCTGAAAAAAAATTATTCTACGATCGAGACAGTATATTTGTTATAGATATACATGATATTGATACCTGAGCTATATATTCATTGTAAATGATCTGAAAAATGCATTCCTTCAAGTGCTTTTTTTCTCACCAATGTTATCCATCAGCAGTATTTTTATTTTTTATTTTTTTTGTAACTGCGAAAAAACAAGATGATATGTGAACAACTGACAGTAAAATGTAAGATATATGCAACCGTTAAGAAGCAATAAAAAAAATCAGTTGCAAACTTTGTAATGTTTAACCATAGATATAGACATGATTGTATTGTTTGAAGAGGATTGCACATTGGAAAAAAATAGTTATTGATTTTGCAGAAATGCAATGAATGCCTCAAATGCAATAAACCCCTCAAATGCAATAAACCCCTCAAATGCATTCAATCCATCAAATACAATGAACCACTCAAATGCAGTCAATTCCTCAATTGTTGCATGGCCTTGTTGAACCTTGCAAAAACGATAGAATATGAAGGTAAAATTCCTTGCAAAATATTCAGATGAAAGATGAAGAAATAGAATCTCATCATCCAATGTTATTCAACAGTTCTCATCTCTTAACATATAAGAAACACTTTCAGATTCTGTTGTTTTTATAACGTTTAATGCAGCACTTTTCTAACTAATAGCGATAATCGCCGTTATATTCATAGATAAACGAATTGTACTGAAGAAGAAAGAACCATTCACGAAATAAAAAATTGACATTTACCAAAAATAGTAAATTTTTACCCGTAGGTTATTAATGTTGGAGTGGAGGAAACAATGAAAGGTAAGATCATTTCAACTTTTCCTTTCTTTGTCTTCCTATATGAGAATATTGTCAAATTATAATCATATCAGAAGCTATGCTATTAGTTGGCTATGATTTATACAACAATGGGCGATGTGTGCATTTAAACAATACAATATTATTTAAATAGTACAATATTACAATATTACTGATGGAAAGTATTATTGATGAGTTAATTGGATACAAATAAATTTCAATAAAAAAGTACTGAAAAAAAAAGTTCTGAAGGCAATTTCAATAGTTCGAGGCTTGGCTTACATCAAAGTGTCTTTTTTTGCAGTGATAAGGTTTTTTTTTATTCTGCGACTTAATCTGTTTCTTATTCCTAGAGAGAGAGAGAGAGAGAATCATTCACTCTTCCTAAAGAGAAACAAAGAGAACGTATCAAACCCTCTTTCCCTTTCATCTAGAGGGGAGGGGCATTATTCCCCTCTTCCCAATAATTTGGGAAGGGGGTAAACCCTTCTACCTCACCCACCCGGGGGGGTAAAAGGTTTATTTACTTTTTTTTTTTATTGAAGAGATTCAGTATGATGTTGAATGCTATGACTTCAATAATTAACTTCAATCTAAGTTGTAAAATGAATTGTACAAATATTTGAATGTCATTCACTTCATTTACACTCGTGTGATAACCAAATCTCAATGTGCCACCCATTCATAACGATAAGAAAAATTGTTACATCAATCAAATCTATAGATCTATGAACTAGGAAATATAAAACATACTGTAATAGGAGAAAACTAAACCATATTCGGTATAATTATCGTAATGGGATGAATTTATAAAAAAGACCATATATTACCGTAACAGTGTATAATGGATAACATTTACTACGGTAGAATTACAAAGTTTCTAAAAAAAATTATTTACTTATTCAAGAATTATTAAGCAGAAATATTTTCTCTAGTAAAAAAGATTAATATTTAATTCAAATTGGAAAAGAAAAACTAAAAAATTCTGCAAAAATATTGAGAGACATCAAAGAAAACCGTATCTCAAAGTATGTAGGTTAATTGAGCGCTAATAACGAAAATCGGCACCATATCTCATTTGTTAATGAAATCTCATAAATGATCAAAGCGTTTAGGCAAAAAAATTATATTTAAATAAAGTAGTTTGGGTGAAATTTAGACAAATATACAAACAATATACAAAATATTTGAATAAAATATAAAAAATAATTCGGTGAAGTATGATTTCAAATATTATATTTTATTTTAACGGTTAAATAGGTTTATTTTCAACCTTTAAAATACCACCTCAATGATTGATTTCATATGAGAGCAACGCGAATTCGATGTAACGATGAATATAATCGAATAATGAACGCAGCAGTTAGTACATTGATTTTCTTTGATTAATTGGTTAATTCTTTTAGTTAACCAAAGCTGAATAATAAAAAATCGGTTATTTAGTTATTCCTGGGAAAAATTATTTCTTTCTGAGAAAATTTTCAGGAATCTTTTTTATCAAATAGTCTAGAAATGACGCGATAGAGCAATGAGATGAGAAAAAGTTGAAGTGACACACCATTTGTGATGTTTAACAACGATAAAATCGAACCACCCTTTACGATACACCTTATTTTTTGGCGATGCTAATAGTGGATATGATCAGTTACTATTGCAGTCGTTATATTTTCCACTAACGAATGCTATTTTCCACTTTCTACATTGATTATCATATCTATTATCAATAGATATAGGTTTCAAGAGTAAATATATAGGTCTGTAAAACTATTCTAACGGATACCTCATTAAAAAGTGTAATCAATTATTATCTCGGAGATATAATTGCAAATGAAGGCTTTACGGCCTTCAAAAATATTTATGAGAAATGAGCAATCCAGAAAAAAAATTCTCGTCAAGGAATAGGAAATTCAAATTTGAGACGGAAATCGTAATGAGGCTCAAATAAAATTGACCGCAATATAATGATGAGATTTTTATGATAATCTGCATTCCTGAAATTGTGGTACTATTAGAATATGATAATATTTTTGTGAAATTTTCGATGAGAGATAAAAGGTGAGAATTTTTTCCCTTTGAAGTAACTGATAGGTGGCTTATAAGAGTTCGATGAAAATTTAGGATTAGTAAAGAAATCAGCAATTTAATTAGAATAAATTTTATTTCGCCGATTATTGCAACCGAAACATTTCTAGAACCTTATAGATAAATGTTAAGGAGGATTAAATGATAAAGGTAAATTTTTTAATATAAAAGTAAACTTGTTAAGATAAAAAGTAAAAATTCTCTATAAAACAAGAAATGATTATTACAATACTTGTAATATTTAAATATTCTTTTATATTTATTATGAATATTATCTTATCTTCTATCATAAATGTTTACAATAACATCATCTAAAGAATTAAGTAATCTTATGAACAATTGAGAAAAGACAATTGATGCTACCCATCGAGTATCGCATCAGAAAAGTGAATGAATATGAGAAAGGATGCAGCGATCGGTTAAGGGTTAAGGGGCGGATCCTCGAATCCATAAAAAAATAAATCATTTGGTATTTTTGCACTTCGCTTTTAGCTACCGACATCTAGCAGACAATGTCAAAATACAATTGCCCAGATTCTCTTCCAACGAACGCATCTTATAGCTGCAGCCTAGAGGCATTTTGTACCCTTCGGATTGATCTTCAACTCATCATTGTGTACGTGACGCTTAAAAACAGACATTTACTGAGATATCTGCTGACTTCAGCTGTCTTTCTCTTGACGACGTTAACAATGAGAGGCTAAACCTATTCTATAACGAATTTCTATAAAAAGGGACCAATAAATATCGAAGCATTTGTTTTATTCACATGGTCTTTATATGGGAATTACTCTCAAAGATACAAGTAAAGTTTCGTGTTAAATTTGTTGAAATCATACTAAACATTCACGATTTATAAGAGCGATTAGAGTGTTTGATTGGCGAGGAGGGGGGGGGGGAGAGGATATGGGAAGCTATGATTCACAACTGCATTATATCCCATAATCCATTCATAATCTTTTGAATAATTAGCAATAATTTTTCGATGTAACATCCACCGTTAAATGTCAATTTATTATTATCGATATATTCCTCGTATTATTTATAAATTAACTTAGTCAAGTTGGGCTAGCAATTTTAAACTTAGTCAATTAGGAGTGATAGATTCCAACCTGACCTCTATAAAGTTTTTTTTCGAATCATTCATCGAACATTTCAAAAGTGATTCAATCGATTTTCGGCTGTATAGTATGTGCATCGTTAAGTATGACTAAGAACGACTACAATTATAATGCGATTAAATACAAAGTTTTTCTATTGTTTCCGTTTACATGTTTTTCTTTTCTTTATTATTTTAATATGATCCATTCTTAGCGTTTTTCTCTTTTTTTTTTGCGAAATGCTATCGGCGGAAAAGAGATAGTAATAAAAATAAAATGACGAAATATACAAAAAAATTTATGAATGAAATATTTCTGATTCATCATCGATGAGAGATTATCTTAAGTTAATACACTTAATGAGTCATCTGTAATAATAAAATTCAGCAATAGGTGGGAATGTAATTCCCATATATGATCCAGAATTATTGATCAAATGATTTAGGTGATGCACAGGTGGGAAAACTCGGTGATTCAACTTCACTCTTTGTTTGTTTTCCAGAGAACTGGAAGAATAATATGATCGTTCGATCTAAATCATTCGTCTCAATAATATTTTCTGGAAGCGTTAATACTCCATAATTTGAAAAGAAAATATTTTATCTCTCTCATATATAAATAAATAAATAAATAAATAAATAAATAAATAAATAAATAAATATATATATATATATATATATATATATATATATATATATATATATATATATATATATATATATAGATAAATATATAGATATAAATATATAGATCTCTCATAAGCCAAAAAAATGTTATTTTAAAGAAGTTTTGACTCATCAGCTGATATAAATTGATAAAGCGGAATTTGTATAAGTAGAAAACTTCAGAGATCGAATGCATATATTAAAGTTCATCTCTGTAAATTTCTTTGAAAACGCTGTAGAAATAAAAAAAAACTGCATTTATGAATTACATATAAATGAAGATAGACAATAGACAGTCGGAGATCATAATGCTTATTGCATTACAATATTAAAAAAGCACAAAATGCTTTTTATTGCACTATTAGAAAGCACATTATTCCATTTGAAATGCAGTGCTTATGGATATTCGAAGGGGAGAAATAATGGCTTTGCAAGAGGAAATGCGCTTTGTGCTAAATCTTCGTCACCATCGAATCGATTGGGCATCAACTAAACGATTCGAATAAAAAGTTTCAACGAACAGACTAAAATTACAGACAGCTGTCCGACGAGTTTTTTTCCCTTTTCCTCGCTATATGCTCGTCACGAAAAGCTTCTAGAAACGACGTGCTCGCACGCTCTAATTTTCTCGTCACATAAAGCAGCAGCACATATTCGACGTTCAAATTAATAGATCGTTTGACTCCAACAATCCAACTAGGCTCCAACAAATAAAAGCTCCAACAAGCCAATGCTTTGAGAAACAATTTCTCAAATTCGCAATCGGACAGAGAAGCTTGTTTGATGATCCATCTAAGAAGAGAAATGGATCGATTTGAAAAAAAAATTCACTACGGCCAACTAAAATTATATATTGGAATTTTATAAGAATATGACTCGAGATAAAAACATCAAATATATCACACTCAAGGGAGCATGAAACAGGCGGTTTTCCTTATTCCTTTGCTAAATAGAAATTAATTAGCGGCCTTATTTGTGGACTTTGGAGCCATATGCTTTTGATATGGAGCCTAATATTTCGCATATATATTACATTTATTTTACATATAATTTATAAAATGATTTAAGATCTCATTTCTTCTTCATATTTAATGTATTTTATATATCTTTTTCACGGATTATATGTAGATGATAATCGTCGAATGCGGTATCTCGTTGAACTTTCTTCGATATTCCTATCAAATGCGGTATATTTCGATAAATTTTCGATAAATATTTAATATTTCATAAAGAAACGAAATAATTGAAATGTGGAAAATTTTGAATTTAAAAGATTTTTTGTGCAGAAAAAAATACTCTCCTCGAAATAACTAAATAATTTATGATGTTTAATCACGTTTTTGATTCGAATTCAATGATTCCTGCAAATTTCAATTCTAATCAACAATTGCCTCAAGTAAGCAAGTCCGTCATAAAGAACAATCTTCAATTTTTATCGACTGAGATGAAAGATATTCGAGGAATAAAGCAAAAATCAAATCCCATGGGAGCGGTGATGATGGATAATTCACTAGATTTTTTATTTATTTATTTTTGAAAAAGTTGCCCCTAAAGGTACACTAAGAAAATTGTCGAACAAAGAACTCGCAAGTGGGTCAGCTATCTCTAAGGCTCTCTAAGCCAGTCTTCCGAATAAAAGAGAAGTCACCAACACCTTTCAAATGTATTGGTGGCATAACTGGTATTAGCAATAAGAAAAACAACTGTGCCTTTGTAAATAAATGCGAATGACATTAGCAGCTTTAAAGGCAGTCGGCTGTCTCTAGTTGCTAGCATTTATTCCATACAACTAGGAAAAACCTAATTCAGAAGCCATTGGCTCAACTAGACAGTTGTTGACATCAAGTCAATGCTTTATGCTTTATTTTTTTGCAAACATTTTTATCGAAAGATGACGTTTTCCACTGATAAAAACTTAATTGATAAAACATTGATAAATTGATAAAAACTTGAGCAGACTAAACATTCGCTTATCAGGATCAAAAATATTTCCTTATCGCTGTCGGAAAAAAAAAAGATTGCAAAAGTGCATCACAAGCCAATTATCCAGCAATAAATATTTGGCACTTTTTTCAAATTTTCAAAATTTTCTCATTCTTTTTATCAATAAAATGCATCGATTAATGAAATTTTTCATCAGCTCCAAAAAAAGAAATTTAAAAAAAAAATCGAAAATTGAAAATTTATATCCACGAAAATAAAGAAATTTTAATGGATAATTTTTGCAATTTATGGAACAAAAAACTATTTTAAAAAAAAAAATGTAATATTAAAAATGCAAATGAAAAAAACGCTGAATTGCACGTTTCTCGTTCAATCGGAGTGCAATGCAATGACGTTCTTGCAAATGCACCACCATTACAATGAACGAACCGAATGAACGATTGCCCTTCTTGTTAGCGAAGAATTTTTGAGAAACATTCACGCACCAATTGTACGTCTTATTATTTTATGTGCGGGCATCAATGCGCTACAAATCACCCAAGTACCATCAATTTTCACACCTGGTCTAATAATTAACCCCTTTTCATGACCTATTTAGCCAGGTCGCCCCTCCGTCCCCTCCCCCTAACCCATCCCCCTCTCCCATAAAACAAGCTAAGAGGTTGGGAAAATCTGTGATGTTCGATGCTTGAACTATGCGCTCAAAAATTACGGAAATCAAGGACTACGAAGGAAATCAAGGAAAAAAGCTTTAAGAAAGATATTAAATGCGCCTAGAGTTACCTTTATTGTTGGATCAATTCGGCACCGTAAACAAAAAAGCCTTAATTTTCCACATTTCCCATAATAGTGAGTAAATTTGAGATGCAGGAATTAATTTCGTTAGAATATGGGGGGAGGGAGGGAGATTGGAAAGTTTTGAAAATTTTGGTCCGTTTTGCCGAGTTGGTCACACTGAAAGATTGAGATCGAACACGTTCTACCATCGGTAATATCGATTTTGGTTATAACCGAGAAAACCGAAAAAAATCCAAACCGAATTTCGGTTTATTAAGAACCAAGTGAAAGTTCAATTCTTGGCCATAATTCGGCTAACCTCTTATAATCACTAGTGGTCAATGCAATGTCGCATAAATCCTGAATCTTTGTATCGGCCAGTGGGCGAAAAAAAAGTATTGAAAGAGCATCTGCGAATATGATTTTATAAAAGAAACATGCATAAGGTTTAGCAACCGGATATGTAGATAAATAGTAAAATGACGTCATAGATTAATATATTTAAACACGATAAAAGCATTCAACATATCGTTTTGAACAGTAATAAATGAGCGTTAAACTTTACAAATAGAAATCGCAGATACATAATTGAATATTTTACAAAATCTCGAGTGCTGATTACATACTCTACCTATCAATGACAAAGGTAAGATTCCGAAGAGAAAGGTATGTAAGCCTAAAAAAACAACAAATTGACGATCGCAATGCAAGCCATTAATCGTCAATCAGCTATAAGCTGTATGCTATATCATCGCATTGAAATCGATCGAATTGCGCAACGTGTAGCATTGCATACAGTATTATCGCCACATAAACAATCCATATTTGAAGCTATTGCACATCTCTCAATGAATCATCTCTTATTGCTTTACCTGTCCAACTTAACGAAGCAATTCATTTAACGATATAAGCTGCTTTCACCTCTTGCTGCAACATAACAAAGTCATATAATATTGCTTAATTTTGCCTTTATTAGGAATTATTCTTATAAAATATGATGTTAATACTCGTTATACAAGGATTATATAATGGTTTCAAGTTGAATTATTTCCCAACTCGAATAAAACAGTGGGATAGGAATGCTAGTAGTATAGTTAACGTCAAGCGCTTATCTATCTGATCGGTGAGAATGATTTTTGATCAAAATTACCTAAAGCATTATTTTTGAATCAAATATGAACACTTATTTCCGTTGACACAACCACTTCATAAAATTTCAATAGAGAAACGATGTGAAGACAAACCTGCAATCACTAATCTCCAATCTGCAATCATATGTTTATGACTCATAAAATAAAAAAACTGACGCTTAGTGGCTTATAATTACGATCACCAAAACATGTCAAATGAGAAATAACAAAGTTTTTTCTTCTACGGAAATGAACTATCCTCACTAATAATGTTATGATTTATTATTAAATTCGAATTTATAGGCTAAACTTTAAATTTTCTAAATTCTATGTGATCTAAGCTTGAAATATTTAACATCTAAATGTGAAAATAAACCAATAAGAATTTTTATAAATTTAGCAAATAGAAAAATTTTAATGCGAGAAAAAGAAAAAAATTGCAATGCGCATATATCATTATAGAATAGGAAATGGTTCATCGAATGCGCACAATTCACACTTTTATCATGATCAGCGTCGCATATTAGTTGCGTGCAAATTGAAAATCCTAGCGATAGTTGTGAAGTGTAGAAAAAAATTACATTTAATATTTTCCGGCTTAACTTCGTATGTGGTAATCTACACCAATCCTTTAAGTAGAACGAGAAGGAGTACCTCTAATTAAGCGAGAACGACCTGAAGATCGAAAATTGTTGGATTGTTGAAGATGAGAGGGATAGGTGGAAAGGGAGCTCGTGCTAATAGATCCTGATAGGCTACATTATAATACTTCTAAAAGATTAAAACTACCCATATTGCTTAGAACTTTGCGTTGGATCACTTCAACACACAATTCGCTAAATTGTTTGCAATAACTTTTATTTATTGCTTGATGTGAAAATAACAAAAATGAAATAGCTATCAAAATTATTTTTAAAAAAATTTTTAGTGAATATTCTTTCATTATTCAATTTTGTAACTGAATTAATTTTCCATTCGAAATCAATTTATTTCAAAACAATCGAAAATTTTTTGCTTATATGTTAGAATTGTAGTTAGAACACTAAAATTAGCAAAAAAAAAAAATTATAATTACCTCTCATAAATGGATTCATAACTTTTCGGATTATTGGTATAGCTTAACGAGGGAGAGAGAGAGGGAAGGATAAAAAGAGTATTAAAATCCGCCTTAGGCCTGAATAAAAACTCTAGAGGCTTCGTAGCGATTTTTTTTTTTTTTTTGAATAAATTAGCATTTTTCATTGGAATGATATATGATTCACCTTTGCTGATAAAATTTTTCCTTCATAAAAACTTTTAGCCATCTTAAACTATTTTCGTCTCTACCTCGCCTTTCCTCTCTCCACCACCCCCAAATTCGCCCCCTCCAAGCATTCGCAAATCCATTCTACAGGTTGTCGCACTTCCATTTTAGCGCTTTCGATCATTCCGCATATCGCATATTATCCGGAAGTATTTTCACGGTTATTACAAATGAAACGAACAATTGAAAGATTTCTTCATGAAATCAAACAACGATCGCCGACGATAGAGATGGATACTTGCAACGCAAATATTCTTCTAATAAAAAATCTTAACACCTGACGGAAAGTCAATTTGGAGTACAGGTAAATAAGCTTAAAATAAAGAATACATTAAAAACATCATCTGCTTACGATATCAAAATGTTTTCATTTTAGAAAGAAATCAATTTTGTCAATAAAGTAGTGATCAACTCTATATGACATAAGGGAAAAAATAAAGAAAAATAAACTGTGAAAAATTTGATAAGATAACGATAATACTTTTAAAAATTGATAAAATCTTAACGATTATAGAAAGATTTAAATTTAAAAAAAAAACAGAAATTTCTTGTAAATTTTTTTTTCCATCTGTGATGTGAATAATATGAGGGATAAGATGGCAACCAATAAAATTTGGATTTAATCTAAATTCGAATTTTTCGGCATATTGGATAAATGGATATCGGGCACTTCATTTATTCGTGAATGCCAATTATTTTTTTATAGTTTCAATTATAGCTTACTATAACAATTGTTAATGTTTTCTCATATAACAAACGTGATGGAAAAAAATCGATTAATTTGATAATAAAAAATAATTTCAAGCATTTTTCGGTAAAAATTTCCACCCTGCTTCTCAACGATATGATTAAGACGAAAATTACACTTCTACAAATAAGCCGGCTTTGAATTTGCAAACGTTAACTAACGTATGATGTTCTAATAGGTTATAAAAGTCGAAATTTCTTTAGATTCATTAAAACAAATTTTATGTGATTTTTCAAGCGAAGAATTGGCACCTAAAATAGTATTTATAACCATAAATTGAATGAAATTTCTATATTGACCTATACGTCAAACAACGATATTATTTTTATAACAATACTTTTTTTGCTGTTTTTTTTTGTGTATGCAAAGATATGCGTGCTGCCAAACACCAATAGGGGCCTATTTGAAGAATATAGAGTGCAAAATTTATATATATATATATATATATATATATATATATATATATATATATATATTTATTTATTTATTTATTTATTTATTTATTTATTTATTTATTTCAATGAATACAGCATTCGTTACGAATAAATGTCTCTTCATATCGCTTCCACCTGCTCTGACCCAATGCCTCTCTGGTACACTTGGCTCCTGCGGTCTTTAGGTCGGCCTCTACTCCTTGCAGGTCGGTGGCATGAAGGTTAGGGCCTAGGCTCGTCTCCTGCCCGTCGGATGCTGACGCACCGAGAGTGCAAAATGTCGACGTGCTATTCTATTGGTTCAGAATTTTGTGTAAAAAAAGAAAACTCAATGAAACGCTTGAAATTGGTAGGAACATATAGTGTGATATTTACAAAGTGGAAGACTAAACTAGAAATTACAACAGCTTAATACATTTGATTACTTCTTGAATTGCAATGCTTGAATGGAGAAAATTTTTAGAAATTTGTAATCACAAATGTGGAAAAAGGAATAAATTTTAAAATATTGCATTTTTTTATTTGATCGCAATAAAGTTTTTAATGCATATGGCCGGGTGGATTTATAAACAATATGATCTCAGCTTTACATTACTCTAATAGAACTTCTGAACATGTTGGCAAGGTATTTCAATCAATTCGACGATCGTCTTCCTCATCTACTGAATCTCAACGATGTTGCCGATCCATAAACTGATAGAAGCACATAATAGTCGCATTGGTCGATAAATCCACTGATCAAAAATACATTTAGAATCAAAAAAAAAAATTGTCTGCATCAGGATTCTGGCTAACTTCAGCATAAAAATAAACAGATAACTTAGATCGTTTAAGTGCATCAATTGTCTTTTACGAATTGCAAGGATATGATTTCATTGCCATTTGATATATGATTTCAGGTAATTTCGGGCAATTTCAGGTAATTTCAGGTAATTTCAGGTAACAAAATTGCAGGTAATAATAAATGATGGATCGCAGGAGAAAATGGATGTATTCATATGTGTTTGCTCTGACATATAGAAACGCGAAAATCGTTGGACCTCTCCCTCAAAAAAAAAAAAAAACGAAAAAAACTCCTCACAGCTAATCACTTTCAACGTCATTGAGTGTGTTCTCATTCACGTGATTGCTAACGACCGCAACAACTGACCATCACGGCCCATTTCGCTAGAGAACAACGATTGTGAATTCACCGATGTGCATAAAAATAATGTGAATCCCATTGGTCTTAAAATATCTAATGCCACTAAAATATCTTAAAATGACTGACGCCTCTTTTATAAGTTTCAGAATGACCAACGACCACTTAGAGGTCTTAAAATTACCGATGCCTAATGCAAGGCTTAAAATAATCAACACATTTATATGTCTTAAAATAAACGACGTTAATTAGGGGCGTTGAAATGATCGATACCACTTAGAGATATTAAATGATCAACACCGCTCTTATAAATCTTCGAATAACCAGTGTCTCTATCAAGTTCAGTAATTCGATATTAAATTAACACATCAGCAGATAAAACCTCGGCTGTCAGATTCACTAATTAAATAGGTAAAACCTCGGCTGTCAGTTTACTAATTAAATAGGTAAAACCCGGCTGTCAGGTTCACTAATAAAAACGGAAACAGTTCATTGGACACAAGAAGTGAATAATATTGGGTAATCTTCATAGATGGTGCCAACAAAGCAAAAAATGTTCTAAAATACGAAAAAGACTGTAAAATAACCTTGACAATTTCGAGGTCTATGCCTTGAATCGATTGCTTAAAAAGAAAAAGAAGAAATGCGCGGAAAACGGCTGGTGTGTTGAATCAAACTCGAATTAGTAAACCTGACAGCCGAGGTTTTACCTATTTAATTAGTGAACCTGACAGCCGAGGTTTTACCTATTTAATTAGTGAACCTGACAGCCGAGGTTTCACCTATTTAATTAGTGAACCTGACAGCCGAGGTTTACCTATTTAATTAGTGAACCTGACAGCCGAGGTTTTACCTATTTAATTACTGAACTTGACAGCCGAGGTTTTACCTATTTAATTACTGAACTTGACAGCCGAGGTTTTATCTGGTGATGTGTTGATTTAATATCGAATTACTGAACTTGACAGCCGAGGTTTTACCTATCTGGCTAAACAGTCTCAAAATTCTAATTTAAAAATTAATAACATTAAAGGCAACTTAACAAACAAAAAGAATAATGATCAATTCGATACAAAAATACAAAGAAGTGCATTACTAGTAAACTGCAACCGAATGTAACTGAACTCTACACAGTTATTTCCTATATTTCACCTATTTTATTACTAGTTATATGAAAGAATGAAAGGCATCTGCCTTGATACTATGCCAAAATGAGTAAACCTCAGGGTCGAATTTATTGATATATCCGGCCAAACACTAAGCGAAGCTCAAAAACATAGTTACCATATAAAACCGAAATGTACACAGAGCCCCCTCTTAGTTTCTTTATTTGTTGATCGTTTTCAACTAGCGTTCCAAATGAGTCCATTCTTTTATACACTTGCAACTTTATTACAGATTAAATATCACTAATAGATGGCTCACATAACACGGCTATAGTGGTCATTCTAAGAGTGACCACTACAGTCAATTTGAAACATCTAGAGCTAATCAGTGGAATTATTTTAGCACACCATTTAAGCGAAACAACCGGTGCGGTCAGCGTATATATAGAAATTGAATCAGCTTGTAAGTCTGGTCCTTGCGAATTTATTGCTGTGGAAGAGAAAGGTCAAAGAAACGAGATTCTATCTCGTACCGTCCAATAACTATACGATGATTTGATCGCAAACTCATCACTAAAACCCTAGCAATTAATACTAGCTTTATTTACGGTGATTACCAATTCACCTCCTTCTATATCGTCACCGACTCCAGTAGATAAAATTGCTTGTTTATATCAATATTTATTTCGAAAATTGTAGAATAACGTTAAATTTTGCTTCGTTGATTTAAAAAGATAATATTACATAACCATCGAATGAAACAAAGTTTTTCGATCAACAATCAAACAAAACTTTCATATGCAATAGTTATATCGTTATGTTAATATTCCATTCATCGTTTAGTATTAGTTCCTGCTGGATCGGTTTAAACACTGCTCCGACCAGACTCTTTGGCCTCGTTCTACCGAGTCACTCCGACCAGCAGCATCATACAGATGAGGGCGGTGGAGCAAGTCCGGATTCCCATCTTAAGTGGAATATGCATGAACCGACTCGTCAGCACTCGATGGGGAGGAGAGGCCAGCTGTTGGTAACAAATCTCAAAAGACCAACATGACTGTATCTGTATTTAATGTGGACTCAACATGCATAAGTGCAGAAACTGGCGAAACAACGAGCTGAACGCAGAGCGAATATCGGCGAGGGTACAACGATCATAGGTAAGCTGAATATTTAACAAACAAACAATATTTGAATATAATAACCAATTATCAAACACTATATTCCGATTGCCCAATACCTGAAATCCTAACCTTTAATAAGTTCAAAAATCTGGAATTTATTTAAAAAAATATTATTTGATAATCAAATCGTAATGCATTGCTTTCTTTATAAAACATGATGCGATGAATGCTAAATTAGCCTAATCATTAATGGAAGAATTAAACAATGATAAGCAATAAAAATAAACAACGACCAATATTGAGGATAAACCGATTGTTTTCAAAAAAAAATTGCATTTCTAACGAAAACATGATGCATTTCAAATAAAAATCACTAATATTTGCTTGCAAATGATCTGCTAGAAATAAAGATGTGCTATACTCAACTCTCATCGCAGACAACTTTAACATCAGCATATCCATTCTTCAACGAACGTTATTCCCTTCCTCTTCACGTAGAACCATAGGCGGATTCGATCTTGCGATCTCTTATTTACTAATCGAGAGATTAACCGAATACGCTATTGCAAATTTGACCGCTTATTTCAGTGCGTAGATTCTCATTTACCGCTCGAAATTAACCGAATATATTTACAAATATTTCGTTTATGTAAAGGAAAATTTACAACGATAAGAAGCATTCAAATCTTATTCTCAACACTATTAACAACCCATTCAAAGCACCTCAATTTTCTGGATTGATCATTTTAGAAAAGATAAGTACCAAAAGCATTGGTCAATTAATGTAGAAAAAATATATATATAATAAAATTGATTACAATTTATCATAGAATGGGCCACACAAATAATATAACCATGAAAAAGAAATGCAAAATTAAATAAACGACGAAGATATTGATGAAGCACTTATGAAATAAAAGAAGAGTAATTTATAACCTGGGCATAACAATTACCTGATGCAATATAACAATCATATTTGAAAAAAAAATATACATTTTCGTTACTTATGAATTTGAAATTTTACTTGAAAATGTTGAGAAAAAATTTTTTGATGAGAAATTTTTTCTTTGCATTAATAAAAAAAAAAAATTCAAAAAAGGTACTAAACAAACATTTGAATAACACAGAACATAGTCACCTTCAATCGTTATTGCAAGCGCCATTCTTCTCTCACCACCCCCATCCATCCTCGCAACCCACATCTAATTCCCAACGAACTCGTACTCCACACTCTTATCACCTCCACGGACATAGGAACAGCTTATATCTTCTACTACTGGGCCAACAGTAGACTTCAAAAACATTCAAGCACTTTGAACACGAAATATTCAAACAAAAGTTACAAATTCAAATTCTATCAATATATCGAATATTCCTCTCGCTGCTAAACTCACTGTACAACACATTCCAGCTCTTCATCAATAAAGCTCTTCCCCTTGCTCAAAAATTCTTCAAACCAATTTCTCTGAATAATTAATTTTCTCCTTTTTTTTTTATAAAAAATGCAATTTTTTGGACTTAGAAGGTAGACAGTAAATTAAAAAATAGAAGTAGATAAAAATGAATCTTAAATAAATACTAAATAAATAAATAACTTCATTGAGTTTGCACAATGCTCGAGAATATACAACATCTAATGATCCATTCAGCATAAAACACTTCCTGCCGCTGATCAAAGTTAGAACACTAGGTTCCTTTCATATGTACATTTAGCGGCACTGGCAACTTACAGCCACCCCCACGGGGAGCTCAAAAATGGGCACAGAGTAATGAATAGGTACTATCACCCAGATAAGGTGAAATAGAAGGTCATTGAAGTCTTTAAATTCCCCTACTTCCTGCACTTATGGTTTAATCTCCCTCATGCTAATAGACACCATCTCCCACGAATCCAACCAGCCTAGAATATCAAAAACAGCGATTTTCCATCCTTAACGATAGGCATCTATCTGTTGGTAAAATAAATTTATAGTTGAAAAATGCTGAATATTATGTAATAAAAAATTGAAGATGACCAATAAAAATGAAAATTTAGGAAGTGAAAATCAACAAAATAACATATAATAATAATGCTGCATCGGAATGCACTTCAACAAAATTTTTTAAAACAACGATTCGATGAGAAAATACTTTCAATAATTGCATTCAAAACAATACTTGCAACTACAATACTACATTGAAAATGCTAATGCCAATGAAACCATCTAGCGAAGTCTCACAGATCACTGTTGCTTGTTTTCTCTCTCTCTCTCATTGACCTTAACTCTTCTACTCTCTCAATCCCTACCTTACTACAGCTCAACTCATTCATTACCTGGATAGGTCTCTCTCCACCTCACTCTTAAATGAATGTCATTTCTTTTTGCTAAAAGAGAACTCCTAACTCCAAAATGAGTGAATAAACAAAAATATTTTATTAACTCTCATCGCATTTCAACTCAATTCCCACAAATATTTAAAGTTTTCTCACACTACTATTTATAATAATTTCGAACTTGATGTGAATTAAACCGACTTCAATCTAGTGTATAATAATCTAGCAAGAACACTATACAGCTCCACAGAAACCTCTGGAGCTTTTAGAAAAAGGGTAATAACACATGATGACAACAATTCCGAACTACTTCACCACTCTAATATTTAGAATATACCTACGTCCGGAAAAGTACTATCATTTGGCTGGGAATTCAGAAAGGGTACTGGTGGAGCGAGAGTTCGAGCTAGTCGATGTTGAGCTTGAGCTACCACGCGACGAAGTTGGTGAGCTCGAAGTGGAGCCTTTATTGCTATGTTGAACATCACCTGTTGTCGAGTCCGGTAGTGTTCTCATCTGCAAATTTTTGAGATATCTGAAGTAATTCATCCAGCATCCTTCGATATTAAAAGCAGCAAGTATTAAGAAAAGCGATCCCCAATCGAGAGCATTACGTCAACGTGAATTGGGAAAAGGTAACCTGACAATGAGCGTCGCTCAACCATCACACTGACCATATGATACCCGTGGCTGATGATCTCTAATAATAAAGTTTCCAGTCTATGCCTACCCTCCCTCCCCTTTCCATAAAAATACAAGACCAAAACCATTCAAAAAGCTGAGGAGCAGCAACCAATAAACCACCCAGGTGGGCTCACTCTATTTAACGCCGGTGGAAAGTCGGACATTTGACACTAATATCCCACCCACCTCGACAATCTACGCTAAATGGAACAAAACGACTGAGCAATTTATGATGAAAGAATTGGTGCGGTCACAAAAAAGTAACTAAAGAGTTGAACAACAAGGAATTTTGTTTCACAAACACTGATAAGAAAATAAACATAGAACAACGGCTCTGAGCTAAACAAACAATGAGAAATAAAAGTGAAATTCAACTGCAAAGTTATCAGTGCGCCAATATATCTCCATATATTCGTATGCTGCGTACACCTGTCTGGCATCAGAACTAAATCCCAGCCAACGATTAAATAATATAAATATAGAAAAAAACTTTTAAAAAAAGTTGGCAAAATGAATTAAAATTATAAATACATTTGAAAGTAATATATCTTCCTAAAATAAACGAATCGAATATATTAGCAATGAACCTTCTAAGTGCAAGATAATATAATAAGCATGTATCACCTAGCACAATATAGTACATATTCCGTGCAAAAATATTCCTAACACTAAAATTTTTAAGTTGATTATGCGAGAGATAGGAATGATTCCTCAATGATAAGCATACAAGAAAATAAGATCCCATATTTCAGATACATTATATATGACCCAAGCGCTAAAACCACATACCATGAGTTGTTCGTTATTGGTTGTTGAATCGACAACTGGAGACGTAGCAGTAGGAGTCTGTGAAGTTATCAACGCATTTGTGGGTGGTGTCAGCAATGATATCACACCTGGTATTGATGCCGAACCACTGCAAAACGTTCATTCTTACTCTATCACGCGTCCTTTACATGCACCACTGTCTTTGTCCAATTTGGTTGACAGTGAAACCAATGGTTAGAGGGGGGAGGGGGAGGGGAAAGTTGTCTTGGGAAAGCTGGAATGAGATAAAAAAGGGGAAATATGGGTGCGATGACGTCATAATCATAGTGGGAAACATAATCAAAGCCAATATGACAGGGCCTCATTTTCTTATTTTTCTCTTAAATCCAACCATCACAAACATTCAAAACGTTTAAAAACTGAAGCTGACATGTGAGAGCGGAAGTGAAGGAGGTGGGATCCGTACGTCATCCTCGTCGACCTTTCCGGGTTTTTTCCAAGGATCCAATGGAAAGAAGCGGGGAACAAGAAGTACTTGAGAGGCAGTTGTTTCATAGGTTTGCTTAAAAATTATGAAAAAACGGTGGTCTAAGCAAGGTTCCAAGACAAAAAAAATATAGAGAAGGAACTAATGCGTCTTCTTTTCCAGGACACCTCACTTTTGAAATGCTGATTTAGTGGATATGAAAGCCAAATAGGTTTGTCAATAGAACATTTAAAACAAGGTTTGGCCCTACAAAGCCTAGGAATGTGTTAGATGAGTTGGAAGTGGGGAAAAATAAGGATCATTCAACCATATCCTATGAAATTCCTCGACGATCAGCTACCTCGGCAACTATACAATACTCTGGCTATAACCAATAGTTCTTCGACCTTTCCGATTTCATCAAAAACACACATTACCTGCACTTATAGTCTTGAAGTAAACACTAAGAGCTTCCATTCGTACAAATTGTTCCATAACATTTCCATGCGATAAACATGTCGCCTTACATTCCTATATGACAAAAACATAAAAATTAGCTGATGCAACAGAGCAATTAATTATCTTAGTTTTCTTTTCAAAGCAATTCGCCAAACGAATACGTACTTCAAAAGGGGGGGGGATTATATACAGAAAACTACGATAAACTAAACTCATTCTGCAGTTCGCAAATTGAAATAAAAAAAGAGTTCACCTTGAATTCGATGAATCAGACCTTGTCTCCGTATTGTTTTGAGAATTCAACAATTGCAAATGCACGTTATGACTATGCGGAGAGCGGCTGTTCTCATTGAAATAATTCAAAAACTGATTCGACACTGAAAACTCATTGTCATACAAAACATTTCAGCTACTCAATGGTCATATGCTAGTGTCGAAAATAGATGAAGAAATTGAAAAATTTCGTTCAAAAATATCGACAAAAATCCCCTCATTTTTCCCTCTGAGTAAATCTTCGTAACCTGAAATTAGACAGAGAGCTTAGGAACTTATCAGTTGTTGCTTAATGATATTTCCACATGCAATTACCTACCCCACCCACACATATTTATTTTCAGTTGTATCGAATTTCCCAAGGACATATGTACCCGTTTAATAATCCACTTAAACCATATCAACAAAACTTTGCAACTTTATGTGCTTGAAAGAATTGCACAAACTTACATAGGCAGCACAATTCTAAGAACTTCTATTTTTTTGTCCCGTTTGTTACTACACCGAATATTCTGCAGTTTTTGCAAATCCTGAATTTCATGGATCGTCGGCCCTTCCCTACCTTCCATCTTTGCGCATTCCACTATTGAAATATTGCACAGCTAGAAAGTATTAAAACAAAATAATGGAACATTCAATAACTAAACGTACCTTCTCTCAGCAAAACTTGTTCGCCACCAGTGGCGTTACCACCTGAAGCGGTGATGACTGTCTGAATCAGATGCGAGTATTCCTCGTCAGTTAGAGGCCCTCTTGACGAGGTTCCCCCACCCGGAATCGGAGTTCCAATTGCCGATGTGGCTCCTCCAGCTGCCATCGCTATTGGTACAGGTGTACCGCGAGGAGTCGTTAATGGGCTTCCAAGCGATGAAATAAATGGCACCGGCGATGGCATCGCCGAACTACATGCACTGTTCAATAATTGCTGCTGAAAATATAAATGTAATAAACATCTGCTAAGATTTTTACAGCTAAAATTTTAAGTATAAAAAAATTGAAATCATGAATTAATTACAATTGTTTTTGTAATGCGTCGCATTCTAAAAAAAAATAAAATGCAACACAATAAGTCCCTTCCTATCATACCAACGCTCGACCATGACCTCAGAAAAATAACATTTGAGGGCCACATCCACCACAATATTTAATAAAATATTAATCCCCATTGCCTCTACCAGAAGGCCAATATCAGCCAAAATTCCAGCCTTAAAACATTAGCAAACACTACCCCAAAGAATTCATAAAGTGTAGGGAAATCGGCCGAATAGAAATAAAGTTCACCCTCAGTCATGTCCTTATACTAAGATAACGTGCAATGGACAACAACAAAAGTCTGTCACTGAGCTAAAACTAGAAAGCACATTTACCTGATGCGAAACGATGCTACTTGTTGCTGCAGCTTCCCTTGCAGCTGCAGCTGCAGCTGCTGCACTGCTTGCATCACTGAGTTGCTGAACAAGAGGTGCCCTCGATGCGGCCACAATCGGTCGAGGTGTCACCAACAACTAAACAAGTAAGCTTCAAATAGTAACACTCACACCAATAACAGCAGTTTAAAAACTTTCCCACTGAAGCAACCTCGTACACGCCGATAAATCAGCTTCTGCCATAAGTCTCGAACCTGACCAGCACAGAAAATAGTTTCACGTTATAAAAACCTCACTCGATGCTGCACCATAACCCATACTGCACCAATAGGATCAAATCTGTATCTTCCCGGATTTTCGTATCAAAAACCCTCAGGGATATAAGCAGATCTTAGGACCACAAATTCCTGAAGTTTCTAAACCTATACTTGTGAATTAAATTCTATCATCGTCATCAGAGTGTAATAAAAAGTTGACATTAAAATTTTGCACGAAATGATGCATAACTAACCTGAGGGTTATCGGGTTTCGAGATGAATTCGCGTACAGGTTGGTCAAGAAGGGCAACTTTTTGTGCGAGTTTCGTCTCCACATCCGTTATGGTAGCCGCCTGTTGTTGCTGTTGAAGCACTAGTTTTCGTCCTTGAAGTAGGACCGCATGTGATGAACCTCCCGAAACAAGACTCACCGATGCACCTCCCCCGTTACCTGTGCCTCCTTCATTCTGGCTCTCGATACTGTGCAAGATTGAACTGCAAAGAAGAGTTGCGTAGCCACAAGCAAAAGGCATACAGTGACGAACTAATAACCACATACAGAGTAAAGGATAAAAACATGATAGTTCAGCTAGTAGAGCAGGGCATCCGTAAATTTAATTTGAAGGTTCGAATCATATATGTGAATAGAAATATACAACCCATCATTCCCCGTTTAAAGGTAAGACCTCGTTTCGTCTGAATCATAAACAACTTTATTAAAACAAACTGTTCAGTTTGCATTCTATAGGTTAGATTTTGAGTATTGCTCACTCAATCTGCGCGTTAATTGATAGATCAAGTCTTCCCTAAAAAACCCATTCGTTAATCAAATAAACGAACCATACAAATGCTGATACAATCTATTTTAAAACATCCTATCTTGCATTTGCATGCCTTATATTTCCTACGTGTTCCTCTGTTTTATGCTTTCTGCGTATGTTCCTTTACTTCATATATTTCTTGAAAATGACTGCTTCATATAAAACTCTATTTTTTATAGTTATTTGTGAACAAGTACGGCAATTTAGTAAAAAATAAAATAAAACCGTTGCCGATGTTGCAACATGTTCATGAGAAATTCCCTCAGGCTATAAACGTCTTAAGCTTTCAGGAGCCGCTTATCAAGGAAGAGAGGGACCTTTTCTAAAATTTCGGTGGCTACCGACAATTGCGCCTCAAGAATATGAAAACAACTTCTTTTGAATTATATAGGGGAAATTGGAGAGATCTAAAGAAAACAGGAATGAGATACTTCCTTCTGCCAAAAATTACGAACAGATGTTTACCTGCTTGAATGAGAGAATCAAAAAAAAAAAAAAACGAGAGAAAGATAAGAGTACGTGATCCCAAGTAGATCACTCACCTATCCCTCATCTTCTGCATTAAAAGCACTCCTATAACCTGCCTCGTCTCCTATATCACCTTAAACTTCTTGAAACAGCACTTCTAACTGATACAACTTATTCTGCACACATTTAAGTTTTCAAGTGAAACCTGAAATATAAATTGCTCAAATAAACCTAAAATATCTATTTAAAAAAACATACGTAAAGCTGACAATATCGCCACTAGCGGTAGTAAACTTGGTAGGACTGCCATGATACGATTCGGCGACGTCTGGACGACGAACCGATGTGGCAACATTCGAGTGTGTCACTATATAAGGAGTATGAAGATTCGTTACCATCGCACCATTTCCCACCGCCAGTGATGTTGATGGTTCTCTTGTTAGCACAGGAGTATGAGGTCGTTTCCTTTAAAGGCGCTACTTGGTTATAAAACCACAAATTTTGTGTGGTAGAAGGAATTTACGACTTCATAACATTCGGTCAGCGATATCATCGCAGATAACACTTGCCAATGCATCTCGAAACGGTAGTTCAGAGATGGGCAAACGTTGCGCTTATGAAAAACGACTAGACGTTATAGGCATCTTATTTTTACTTTATAAAGAGCTGCCCGATATAAAAGCCCATTTCAAAGGCATAAAGGAAATGGAGCATACGCCTAGAAAAAAAATTAAAAAGAACAATAGAAACGACTCTATTCCCCTTGAAAAATTTGAAAGCCACCACAACCAATTATTTTAGATGCCATCTCACAAACTTGTTTTCCTACATAGAAAAGCTAGTTGCAGATTTATTTTCCTTCCATACCCTTTGTAAAACAATCGTCTCATCTCTTCTGCATCTCAAATTAAACTCTTCAGATTAATGTAAGTAGTAGTGACCAATAGCAGTGACCAACAGTAGTGACCAATAGTAGTGACCAACCTTATCGTCAGAATAGGAGCACGTGCCAAGACAACTCCATCCGAACACGACGAAACAGTTGGCAAAGATCGTCCACTCGATGACGTCAAAGCAGCAGAAAGCACTGACGCAAGTGTTGCATCTGAAAGAAGAAAATTTCATTTCATCGCATCTCACTGCGCCATCTCATCTTGGAGGCGATCAACTGTAATGACAATGCAATAGTTGAATAGAGTCTCTACAGATGGGAAGGGGATGGTCAGTCTACAACAATAAAATAGCTGTTATATCCCCTTCTTAATATAAAATTTGCACATATAGTATAGCCAGAACCTAAGAGTGGACCAGGAGTGGATATTGTCCAATATATACTACTTGAAGATTTCATACATTTTTGGCAAACTAAAATATGTAAGCTTTGTCGTCCATTAATTAACAAATAAATCTTTGTTACATTTTAGCTAATATGCACAGGTGAATACGTACAACTGAATAATAGAAAAAAAACATAAAACTCAATAGTTGAATGAGACATTGCATTCATCTTCGCCAGAAATTCCTTTCCATGGAGATTATTTGATAAGTCCTTTTAGTTTTTATTTGTGGCCGTAAAAAAATAGCACTGATTTAATGCAGTACGTAACTTTGCATCAACTAGCCCCTCATATTTTTGCCCGACAAGTACTTCATTACCTGTTCATTATCGACAAACTTAGCTGACCTTAGCTCGAGTGCCAAACAAAAACAATACACCTGTTCCTACCAGCTATGCCAGTTAACGAAACGAAAATTTTCAGCGTTACAATTGCCGCATAAGTTTAGCGACGTAGTGATAGATAACCGTTTTTAATGACGAAATATTTAAATAAAACTTATATCGTTTTCTAATCACAATTAATATAAATAATTTCTACATTTTTAGTATGCAATCGAGATTTAGAAAAATTAAGGTAAATTCCACAAAAATGAAAATTCGAATTAAAAAATATTTAGATATATAATTTGAAAAAAGAAAGAAAAGAATTTATAATGTTCACTAAGAACATCGGAAGTATTTCCCTTGTGCACTTATCGAATTGGTAGAGTCCAACAACAGCAAAGATAATGTGCTTTTTTTATTTAAAAAAACATTTTTTATTTTTCATTTAAAATTTTCATAAAATTATTTTCATTTAAATTTCATAAAAGATTGTATGTTTGTTTAAGTTTCAACCTTCAGTTCAACTATCGATACACTTTTTTCGATGTTTCATCGAAAAGCATCACATTTTCATTCATCAATTCTAGATTAGAGTTAGCCCCCCCTCCCCTAACCTCTCTTTTCAGAAATAAATTAAGGGATGAGAATTTTTCTAAAAAGTCTTATTTTAGAAATTCAGAATTCAAAAATTTAGCGAGAAACAAAATTGTTTTCAAAATTTACGGTTGAAAGAAAATCCCAATCAACGCCACTCAACCTATACAGAAAAAAAAAGAAGGGAAATTTCAGCACTATCTATACCACTACGATAAAAAAATTCCTTTAAAAATTGCTTTAGACTCTAAACAGTCATAACGCCACTAATCTACCAATTGTATTCTATTTTATTTTGAAATATGATGTGGTTGAACTCTGTGCACACAAGGAAATTCTTCCGATATTCTTTTTATTATGAAAGCATTATCCAATAAAACATCGAGAACCTCGCGTAACTTTGAAAAATAGGTTAGCTTGGAGGGGTGACCGAGGGGAGGGGGGGTAGACCAATGGCTTACCATTGCTTCTGATCCAAAATTCTGGAACTCTCTAATGCCAACAACGACACACAAATGCAAAATAGACTATTGAGTAGGGGTAGTAGGAATGAATCAATAAATAAGCAGGTAATAAGAGAATCACTACAAAAAATCCCACTATCTTAGTCATTGTTATTCATATACTACAAATTAGCCTCAATATTTCATCGAAAAATCGTATAGGTATTATCATATAAGTATATTTAATTGCTTATTATTAAATAGTTCCAAAACTCCTCATTAAACAATAAAACATAAAAATAAACACCAATAATCACAAAGTAATAGTTGAAGGTCTCCAAAAAACTCAATGAGTCAGTCAACGTCTAGCAAATATGAAGAAACAATTTTCCAATAGACGCATAAGTTTTTTTTGGTAATAATATTACATTTATTGCCCATATACAAGCGAAGTTTTTGGATTGGTATCCTGGACGTAAAAGGATGAAAAGGTGGAATAGGGGAGTGGGGGAGATAAAATAATTCAAGTAAGGACGATATTTTAAACGAATAAAAGATAATAAATCGTATCCGCACGTTCAGATCTCTCGTATTCCATTAATGAAAATCCTTTCAAAAGAGCAGTATTAAACTCCTATCATGTTGCAAACAACACCTCAACAAAAACAACGCTTGTGCCCACATACCAACGACCATAGACAAAATATACACCGATAATATACAGCTTACACAACATAATTTTGCATCTCGAATAAAATAATGCAAGAGAAGACCAACTGTTTAAGCGATTCGCTGACAGCCGTCCCACTTGCTGTCTAATTCAGGCCTATCATTCTCAAGCTTGGACTAAGCCTTTGCTTCATTAAAGCATTAAATATTTATATTTGCCAAAGTTGCAGTTGTCTGCATGATAACGAACAATTAAAAAATGAAGCCAATTACGTCTGCTAAACTTCAGCAAGCAAAGCCATCTAATGATCACTTGTTGCATCTCCCACCTTGTTAAGCATGACCACCGAAGATGACTGGGAGAGGGGGGACAAAAGTGTCTGAAATGATGCGACACAATGCCCAGTGAATACCTTTCTAATACCCTCAGGTGTGCGTACATAACGCGAGTTGCTGTACAGAAGCACAGCAGACTCAAGCTTTATCCACTTTTCCACCTATATCCCACCTTTATAGTTTAATCTGGCTTCTACGTATCACCTTAAAACAATACAACAACGATAAGATACTACTTTGGCCATTTTGATTGCGAGGTGATTAATATTAATAAGGAACGCATCGAAATTGAGCAATTCAAAGTTTATTTAGAGGGCCGATAATTGAAGCCACCAAAGCGTTACAATTTTCAGCATAGATGCAGCCTGTAAGCAGCCAACGTTGTTCACCAATCCTCTAAAAGAGTATAAATGCCGCGTTATGCAAATCAATAGCAATGTGATTGATGAATGCAAAATCAACACATTCAGACTAGAATACCTTAATAAAGATGAATCCAAATCTACTGAACGCATTAAATTTTACACCAATTTGGCACAAGGTTTTGCTTCGATCAGTGGCAACATGCCAACGATCCTTACCCTCACCTTGAATTATATTTACTTTCACCTTAAGAGTTTAACTTACCTTCTGAGTTTGTGGATTTTATTTTAACACCATTCCTCTTGCTAACAATAAAAAGACGCATCAAAACATTTTTTTTCGAGTAGTGGAACGCTTACGAAATGATATATAATCTTGAGCGGCAACGAACGTCAAAAATCCATCAGCCAGGATGAAATATTTGCTATTCAGCGGTTGGCTTCCTAGCAGTCGAAAATCAAAAAACAGTCGAGCAATTTTTCCAAGGTCACTTAGAAAATGTGAACTTGTTAAATATCTACCTCTAAAGGAATACCTCTGTAAGGTGAATAATATCCCAATCAAAACTGGCAAGCGATGGATCTATGCCTCCTTTTACCAAGCTAACAGAAGAGATAACGCCAAATAGCCTCAGGGATTTCAAACTGCGTCAAATAGCCTCAGGGATTTCAAACTTTGTTCAGAGTTCAAATTGTCTCACAATGATCGAATTTTGCACGTGGATATTGAATATATTTCGATTCGTTCATTGTAATTCAATTCAGTGTTCAATAACGTCTCGGTGTTCAGTTCACGGATTCTTATGTTATTAAATCTCTAGTCGCCTAAACTGTACCTCTGCGAAAGTTTTGCTTGTTCTTCCTGCTTATGCCCACATATTTTTGTGTAAAAACCTTTAGGTGGATAATATTTATAAAAAATCTTATCACTCAACCCAGCATCCCCACTCTCTCCCCCCCCCCCCGACTGTGGATTGACAAAACACGTTGGAACCCATTTACTCTCGAATTCTTATGAGAGAAATAATTTCCCAAATTAAATTAGAAGTGACGACGAACTGTCCTTTTAGACTCCATTGTATCACTCTCCAAAATTTATAGACAACGAAAAAAGATTAAACTGAACGAAATCTCTTTTTCGGTAGCTACACATCGATCAGGCAATAAGTTGGCTTCTTCGTTTTCTTCTTGCATTGCTCAAAAATCTCACGGACAACGGCTCATACCAAAAATTGAAAGAGCCAAAGTTCAGATATCACTTCTCTTGAACTTCTATTCCTACCCTTTATCAAACACTGCTCATCCCTTGGCACAACATATAATTAAATTCGAAATCACAAATTTTCCATTCATTTACTGAATTCTGGAACTTTCTAAGCCACAATATGCAAGGGGGTTAAGCCAAAAAAATGGTCGGATTGCGAAAAATTGACCGCCGACAAAGTGTACAGAGATGAAAGAATAATTCCAATGCTAGAACAACACTGTGTCACAAAGACTGAAAGCAATGCACCAGGAATACACGAAAAGGAAAGAGAACTAAAAAATGCAGGCACAGCAGAACTACAAAAATAGAGACATGAATGTACCCCTTCCCCCTCCCCAAAAAAACCTATCGATGCATTCCATTTTTAATCTTATCCCCTACCGCCCCTTCCACTAATCAAGAAGCTATTTCAACAAATAAAATTATACAAGCGATTGCATTTTTGATAACACAACGACAATAGTAGAAAAACAAAAATCGCTAAGCTCGCTATTCAAAAATATTAAGGATATAATCTACTAGCTTGAACAATAACAAAAAAATGGATTTAAAATAAACTATGCAAGGATTATAACAATTTTTTTTTCATCAAACAAAATAGCCTCAGATTTCACTTATTGCCAGCATATCACCGAACATTCCACATAAACTAATTGCATAAATTTTTGAGGAAACTATATAATATCTCGATTTCCGCCGGTTTTAAAACAACACTCAAATACAGTGATAAGATGCAGAAAAAGGCTTACGTCGCTCATTAGAGCCCACTGTCGTATTATCGCTATCGGTATTCGCCTGTGATTGTGTCCGATGCTGAGAATGCTCGGCAAGGACACGTGTACTCTCATCATTCGATGTATCCATCTGCAAACCAATTGCGCCCGATCTGCAAATACAAATATTAAAAATATTGCGTTAAAGAATATATGATATGCTCATGTCCTCACACATCTAATAAAAAAAAGCAATACCATATTTTCTTGTTTATGCAACCCCTTCTTCACTTTATGCCAATATTCAAATATTGCTAATTATACGAGGCAAATAAGATCCCCAACTCAAATATAATCCTCTCCCTGTGACGATCGATAAAATTATCCTATTTTTACCTTCAATTTACTGTCCGGATCGAAATTTGCGAACAGCATAGATCCCCTCTCTCCCCCTAAATAAGTTCCCATAAAACACAAACGCAACTTTAAAATCTGCAATTGGCACATGCCTGGCATATAAGTACGAAGAAATGAGTAAACTCATCTTCCGAACAGGCACTTTATTTCCCGTCAAAAATCTTATAAAATTTTCAAAAGTCTCCTAACTGCGATTCTTTTCGGCCGATGTTGTGAGCAGCGTTCGAATTATGTTGCTGTGCAGGGGAAGCCTCCGATGTGACAGATGCCGAATCAGCGTTCGATATGCGACATGGTGGCTGCTGGCGAGGTGCACGATCCACCGATGAGCCTCCCACGGTTGATTGCCCTGAGGCACTATCCGTCACTGAACCACTGCTTGAACTTGCGATCGCTTGCTGCTGCTGAACATTTCCTCCATTCGATGACGATGGCATCGCAAACGTTGACCTTGATCCATGATATTCATTACTGTTATAATTACAGCCAAGAAGATCGAAGAGGGAAAGAAGGCCAATAAGAGGGACGGATGGTGGGGAGGGGGAGGGGGGGGGAGGGGAGGAACACAGCAGAATTGAAACCACTTCATCTGATCACAACACCCAAATCACATTAACCAACTTAGTGAGCGAAATCAAAAACTTCGAAAGACTGCAACAACGACCAACTTGAAAGCAATCAATAGATGCTGAAAACCTTTAAAAGCAGTTTCCCATCTTTTAGTCCTCCTTCGTCCACCATATTCTTTTCTTTTGATTGCCCCCCCCCCCAAAAAAAAAAATTCAAAGGAAAATATTCTAGAGATTACCTTGCTGGCACATGTACGAATCCAGAACCCTCTCGACCAGAAGGAACAACAATTCTTCTGCAAAAAAAGAACCATCTTTATCAATTATAACCGAAAATTGGAAATCCTCTGTTTCCTAATTCTGGTCCATTTGTGTATAGTAATCTCGAGCCATCCTCCCCGAACACTGACCTCAAGTTTCCAACTGTGGATATAATGGTTATGCGTATGGTTACCCTTTTTTCCCTTAACTAAAGGAATGGCTCTCATTTGCGATTGCAACACTCGATTAACACTAACCTTCCCAGAGCATGCGAGATGAAAATTCGCACAGCTCCTTTTCAAAACTACCGCAAGATCTTGCGACGACTCAGTAGGCTTGAAAATAAATTTATCAATTATTAAATATTGTCAGAAAAAATGCTGGCAGTGCTTTAAAAATTTTCATTTTTAAGTGACTATTACTCAAAGTCGCAATTCTTGATCCCATTCATACCTGTTCAATCCTTGATTCCGATTACACCCTTCTCCTGGCGGGGGGAGGGAGAATTCAAAATACACAAATGGACCCCATTAAAGTGAATGGAACTAAGAATGGACTACCCCTTCGTCACTATGTGACCTGAATAAAGTGCCACACTAAAGTTCGGCCAAAACCACTATTCATAAGATCAGTTCAAAAAGCGGAACTACTAAACGATTTTCATTTTGCTGGAAAACTTCAGCCTTGCTTTGAGGTACATTTCCGCATAAGCGAACGATCATTATTTTCAGGCCACTTCCATGGAAACCATCTAACTTATAAGTCATAAGACTTGGATACAGCGTCTCGTTACAATTATAAGACGGCTACAGCAGCTCAGGCGAACACGTACCTCAACAGCGTTTAGTATACGTGACAAAACAAATGGAACCAAATTCTTCACAACAGTTTTTTAGTCGGACCAGTGCCATGCCGATATTTCCACATCGTTCCAATCATGTCAAATAAGCTTAATCAGATCAGCCTAACCTCCGTTTTAATGCTCAAACTGATTTGACCATCAATTAACAACCGGATATAACTTACAAAAATTCCTTTCCTATATTCAATTCTTTTCATTTTTTACTCTCTCCTCTTCTTCATACTGCTTTTATAAGCTTGCAGATTTAACCCAACATACCATAACCAACTAAAGAGCGGGTGACGAGATACGTCTCCATCTATAAGAAGCATCAAATCATAAACTCAAAACTTTCTTTGCCATTACGCGCTTTGCGACTGGAACACATAACTCCACATCGCAGATCCACTGATAAAAACTATCATTACAATAATAAATACAATACTACTAAATAACAAATAAAAGTACTTCCTGTGCTTTTATTTTGGCAAGTCTAAAGCTTTACAGGATTGTAAAATCGATGCAAACTCACTTCATAACCGATGCTGCGGTGACAGCTGTACCGGAGTCGTTAGCATCGCGTTTAATATGCACGTGTATTGGCTGTCCCACTACCCGACTGCCCACCAATTGATGCACCTCTTCGTTCACGCTACCTACACTGTCTCTTGACGCATGCCGACTTCGTTTCTCCACAGGTTCATCCATCTATAACCACACATAGGTGCACCGAAATACGGCAACGATTGCAGGTGGAGATGAGAAATCAACTTTGAAAGAAATGAATGTTAATGACAATATCCCCTTCTCAGCTCTCTTTGACGCGGTTTGTGATTCCCTTCGTTTATTTAAATGATCTCTCAAATCTCACACCTCCAATTCATGTTTATACGCTTCTATCGCCCGAATACCATAAAAATTCACCAATATTTTTTCCAAAATCGTAGTGAAAAAGGATCGATTTTAAGCAGCAAAAATAATGAATTCCGTTCACTCTTATTACCATAACCACCATATTCGCCCGAAAGTCACCATCGTTTCATTTTAGAATCAACATCTTTTGCAATAATTCATCAGAAAATAAGAGGAAAAATTTGTGCTACTGGAAAGATTACATCGAATTACGAAGAATCATTAAAGAATCAAATAATTCAAAAATCTGCTCGCATCAGCGTTATTTTATTTTAAATCTTAGGTCATTTCCTTCACTAAAAAAATTAGTGAAAATCGAGCTAGAGTTCGAGTCTTCATCATGTTTTAGTATACTCCTATCTGAGATCCCGTTGTTCCAGCATTCTTTGAGCAATTTTTGAGATCCAATTAGCTCAACAATCCGCCACCTGAGAGCCGGACCTTACGGTTCGAGATACCATCACCTAAGCATTCTCTCAGCACTTTTTTAGAGGCCCGTCACCTCAGCGTTCTTCCGGTGACTTCATCCAGCCGTCGTAAAAAAATCTCTCAGTAGCCTCAGCGAAGCACTCAAACAACCACTTTGTACAAATATACAAAAGCTTCCAACTTTCAAGTGTGTTTCGAATTGATATTCACGGGATCCTTCCCATGTATCAGACCACCGAACAGAATGTTCTCGTAGAACATAAAACTACTGATTGAAATTCCTACCAGGTTCTTGCATCGAGCAAAAGCATTATTACATGCAAAATACCCTCAAAGTGAACATTTAAATATGCCGATGCTCTATATTTGAAAACATGGTTCTCTCCCCTCCTATGGTAACGTCTACCTCCTACACCACGCTACATTTTAGATACCGCTGATAAACAATGAAATGAAAAAATCATACATCACTGCTTAAACGTGTACTCTGCGAGAATGACGATCTCGTAGTGGTATGTGCCGTATTCGTTGGCGGTATTGTGACCATTGCTCCGATTTGAGGCGGTGCCGCTGCATATACCTTTGTCATGCTCACCGATGATCCACCTGATGGCCCACCATGTGTTGACCTTGCCGACGTTGATGGACCCGGCTCCATGCCTTAACCGTTACACTTGAATACATAACAGCATTCATTGCATAAAAACTTCAATAAAACAACAATACGCCTTAATATCTGATAAATAAAAAATATCCTTATGTATCACCCAACTAGGATTCGGGTAAAGAATTCAATTCGGATCCATATAAGCTTCTTACTACCAGAGCAATTCCCGACCACCTCTTATAGCATAGTTACAGCCGCCAGTATAGTATTGCTCTATTCTACTTGATAGTACCATTAAAGCTCCTATACTATTGGAAACTCATATGAAACAAGTGTAAGAATTCCATCACAACGAATCATTTCTTCAGTAGTGAATGCCCATTTCTTTCTTGTTCCCTCATATTTCACAGACGCTGTTATAAATTTTGTACTGAACATCCATTGTTGTGATTACATATCCTATAGAATCATCACTTCCTCTATAATCTCTTAATCAATTTTTAAAAGGATTCAAACCTTCCTCCCATACAAAAACCTAAATTATGCATCTGCAATCAAAACGTCGGCCCAAAAGCATTCATTAACGAACCGGATACGGAAGTAATATGCGATGGATGTGAAGTGATCGAATGGCGAGGTGGAGGTGGTGGTGGAGGGGAGTCACAACGAGTCACATCGCCAGGTGATTGCCAACCCACCTCACTATACGGTTCTTCTTTATGTGGTATCACTCCTCGCGGTATATGCACTTGTCCATTGACCATTGTTAAAATCGATGCTGAAATCATCACAATTTTAATCACAACTATTCCTTCATAATACTTCCCTCTGAGCCGATACGATGGTTTCCACTCAGGCAACTGCCTTATTGCCATACTATTTCCTCCCATATCACTCCTTTGACGTTCTTGAATAATATAAGTTTCTTCTCCACACTCATAATTTTTTCTCAAATATATCATTTTCTCTTTTATTCTACTTCTTCGCCTTACAAATCGTATCTTTGTAATAAATCACTTTCGAATGTTGTTTTTGAGAAACTCTTTAATAATATTTGATTAATTGTAATATACGCATAAATTCAGAACACCAATTTAATAATATTTTGAGAAAAAATTGTAAAACACTTACGCCTTGTGAGTGTTTTCAATTCGTATGCAGTGAATACGCCTGTTCCCCAGATTCCTTCATGTGCCGGCAAACTCTCAGAATCTGAAATAAACAGAAATAATAAACTAACATTTTAACTTTTAAAATCATCGAGAGAAAATTATAAATAAACAAGCAAAAAAGAAAAAAAACAGCTTTAAATGGCGTATTTGTCAATGAGCCTAAATGAAACAAACCGAGCATATAATATCCTCAAAGATTTGCGAAAAGTGCAGCGCCAATCATGCCAAATCGAAGCAGAAGCATAATTCAAAAGACAACGAAACAATGAAATTATATTACATGACATTAAAAGCAACCATTCATTTCTTCACTATAACTTCAGACGGCAATACAGCAAAAAATGGACTCTCACGAAAATTATTGGGCATTATCAGTCAACACTTACCTTCATTTCGACCTTCTTCATCATCATGTTGTGTATCTGGATTGGTTGTATGAATGAAGTTGGCAAGAAATAAGTCCAACTCCCTCACGGCGATACTGATATGATACGGATTTACGCAAAGTGCCGGATATACGCATTCAGCGCATTTCTCCAAACGTTCACCATCCGTACTCTCCAATGGGATACCCTTCAAAATTAATCACCTATATCAACTATACTTTATATCAATGCAAGACATGGATGATCATCACTGCACTATCGTTCTTATCATAAATTATCACTTATCACTCAAAGAATATCACTAATTATCAATATAAATTTCGCACTAAAATATAACTGTTTTATTATCTTTACATTCCACAAACAATGAAGCCGTTTGTCAATTATCAACAGATCACTGATCGATGAAAAAATTAATCCCTTATCAATTAGATTATATTAATATACCTGTCGAAATTTTGCTATTCTCCATCACTGTTAGTAAATATAAATAAATAGACGTATCATCCATATATGATGAAAAATCGGAAGTATGCATATACACATGAAATGCAATGCAAAAAGCAGATTTCTTCTAAAATTTGTCAGTACTATCTCATTTTCGTGTTTATCACCGATAAACACTACTTCATATTTCTGCTTTTTCTAGATGCACTCATCAATCACAAATAAATTCAACGAGGCGACTCAAACCCACAACGAAAATATAAATAAGTGCTGGATAATACTTTTATCCAGGACGACGAACATTTCAAAGTATCCTCTAAAACGACACCTTAAAAAGGATGACCATGACGAGATCAAGCCGCCACACTTTGTCAGCCTGTCTGAGGCAGTCAATTCGTCGCATTTTACCCTTCTGATCAGGATTTGAAAGGACACAAATAGCAGGTCGTTGACCAGTCACTGATAACACGAAATCCTCACGGCATTGCGGTTGGATATCCTTTCGTAATTTACCCAACAAACGACCAGCCCATTTTTGTTTCACCTCAGCACGTTCATTCTAAAAACTTTTCATGAATAATCATATACAATTAAAACACAACAGTCAATTCAATAATGTGGTAAAAACTTCTGAGAAAAATAAGACCCCCTCTCATCAGAATCAAATCCTCTATACATGACACCTCCTACTGCACCTGGATTCGAGTCACCGATGATCTCTACCTTCTCATTTCTATGTCAATCCTCATTTCAGAATATCTTAATATATAAGCTGCACCGAAAAACACTGTTATAGCTCTAAAAATATGAATAGAACGGAAGATATTCTGCGATAATATTCGGTAAATCAATACATCGTGGGTGATACGATAAGCGATTATCTGCAACGAAATGTATGCAATCACTAAAAGTAATAAATTTGGGCAGCGCAGTACGTTGTCCACATGGAGGGTAAAAACTATCTGGAGGAGCCCTTTAAATATTCAAGCACTCCTCGCTACATTTTATCACCTAAGCGCATGTTTCACGCCTTACCATTAGTTAATCCTTTCAACTCCTTATATACATAAGGATAATAATCCTTTATATATATATATATATATATATATATATATATATATATACATATACATATATATAAACTAGACGAGGTAACTGTGCAACCAGAAGGTTCGAAGCAACCAACCATAAGATCCTCTTTGACTCCTTTTTCCTCATCAACTGTCATCCTCTTCTCATGCCGTTTGGTGAACTTCCTCTTGGCCGCCTGCAGGTTGAACCAAACGTAGCTGAATTCCTTCACGTACGGTAATAGCGCTTCGACGAACGGATGGAACTCATCCTGTAATTTCCAGTTATTCAGGGATTTCACAAGCTGGTATCCAACTAAACAACCTTAGGTAACCGCCAACAGCCATGAGACAAATCGACATCAGTGGCGGTAACAAAATAGCTTACCTATCAACTAGCAGCGTTACTATAAGCAACTGAAATTCCAAAATTTCAGATGCTTATTTACAGCCCATCTAGCACTGAAATTCATTACGTAAACAAAGTTTAAAGAACCACTGATGCAAAGAAATTACGACCATTACTTCCATTTAAATTTCGGTAACTGCAGCGATAAGTATGTTGCGCGATTGAGGCGATAAATCGCAGCAATATGATTTCACTCCTATCCAATCTAAAAATCCAAAATTTTATCGCTCTGACTGGAAATAGGAATTGTGTGAAAATATTCCAATATTTCAAAAACGGAATATTTACCCGATTGCAAAACTTTAAATCTTTCTGAAGTTAAAAGAATTTCAGCTAAACAAGCGCCTTTAAAAACAACAATTTATATTTAATACAACGTTGAAATTAACAAAAAAAAAAATCGCAAATTTGCATTCTCTTTTATTAACAAAGTTACATACCACACTGCTCGGTGCGTAGGGTTGATTACATGGAATCCAATCGCCAGGGGCTGCCATATCTGTGTAATTGATATAGGGCCCTTGTGATATGCCACTCGATGAAACTGACACTTTCACATAGGCCTCGCTAATATTCACTCTTTAACGTCGACCACTATTTGCCTCCTGCAGTAATAAAATATTAGCTCAGAAAAAATATTTCTGAAATCACTGCTTATTGGCGCTAATTCACAAAGTACATTCACGACTGCACTGGGAAAGGTGAATGGGGAGAGGCAGGAGGAGGGAGAGGGCAAAGTGGTCGGACAAAGAAAGGGAGACTATGGAGAGAAAGCTCGAGGAAGGGGAAATGAGGGAATGTTCGTTTCAAGCCATCGAAAATGCGAAAACAACAGCCTTTAAAAAATAAAACAAAGAAAATGTGTTCGCGTTTTTGAAGAACATTAATGAATTGTGCATTGTCGGTGAAAATGTACATTTTTTAGGTATCTTAATAGAGAATATTCAAAATTATTTCAACGAAGGTTTTCTTTAGAAGAATAAAGGCTTTCTCTGGAAAGAACCTCGTTAAAACAGCGATCGGGCTCGACTTCCAGGGTGACCTCATGTAAGGTAGATCAGTCGGCTGTAGACCAAGCGCGAATAATGCGCCGTGCAAAATAAGTCAAACAATGCCATGAGGATGTAGACGAATCAAATGACTGCCCAACATATTTCGTGAGGTTAGCCTGAGATAGAACCAAGAACACAGAAAAGGGGTTGACGTGCTCATGTATCCATTAAAGCTGCTAGACTAGTCTCAAGGCTGAGTAGGCCTACGGGTAGCCTCTGGGGTGCGTGAGGTGATCGACAGTAGCGTGGAGCTGGACTGCGGGATCGTGCTGGTGAGTTGAGCTATCCCAGTGTCCCTTCTTCTTTATCACCTTGTTGTACAAGTGTGATAAACTGTTCGCCCCCTATACCTCTGCTGCATCGCAATTTACTTGAACTGCAGCTCGACAGATGGTGCAGACCCTCAAGGAGACCTGGACGACCAAACCAGCCAAGGGAAGCTGACCCTTGCACCTGACGGGTAGGTGGTTCGTTCAGTTAAAAAACTATGCCGGATTGCGGGCGCGAGTTTCTCAACTATACAGATTGTTGGGTCGAATTCAACAACAGTACTAAATGGATAGTTCGAGTTTTCCAATTGTATAGCTCGAACTCGAGTTCAACAACCATTCTAGATGGTTGACTCGTTCAACAACCATTCTAGATGGCTGACTCGTTCAACAACTATGGTTAGTTAGTTCAAGCCCATTTTATCACAATGACTCTCGCAATCAACTACACAACAATAAGCCTGAGCGTCCAATAACCCCTACCCCCTCCCCTCTAATAGATACCCATCTATTTTGAGTCAAAAACTATTACCAATTCAAGTCTAAATTCAAAATCTCTCTCTTGAATTGATTCAAAATTCTATTTGTATAATAGCTTAACTGAACAAATAATGAAGTAAAAAAGATTTCAGATTCTCTCACTAAACACTTTACAAGCGTTCCCAATGACCTTAAGGACGACATTCTGGTGCAAGAACAGTCCTTCCAACTTAATCCTCTCTCTTCAGAGCGTTCCAATTCAAAATTATAAGGGCATCCATAGAAAATTCAATAAATCCGCCACAATTGACAGCATAAATAATATGAACAACTCCAGAAACAATTTACTAAATTATAAAGGATAGTTATTATGGTATATAAACTGCATGCTAAAAGAAGCACCCATCTGATGCCACAATACTATTAACAAGTAAGCCATACAACAGAAGGATAATACTACGAAGTCGGGTACACATCTTCTGAATTTCCTACAACGTAGGCAATCAAATATTGTGGTCGCAATGACTTTTGCCCCTTACTAAAAAAAAGCCTCAGAGCTTGAAATTCTAACTTTTTTGAGGTGATATTTTTCAACTGAGTAAATATAAAAATAAACCTCCCTAACCCCTATAAATTCTATGCCGAATTAAAGGTTTCTAAAATTTCATATTTTTGAGACGAATATATACTGCTTTGTCACAACCTTCCTCAAAGACCTCAATATCAAGGTGACCGTATTTACCTGTTTCTAATTCTATGCTTACCGTACTACAAGTGCTTATAGATAACATAAACTATACAACAATTGATAGATAGGAAATACGTACAACAGCTTTACCGTAGTCTGCAAAAGAAACACCGCCTGGTAGGGGCGGGGAGGGGGGGGGGAGAGAAAACAGATGCCGGGATAATTCCTATGAATCAATTGCTGAACATGTGCGCTCCCCCTTTTACGTTAATTTTTATAAATCTTTGCAATGAGATGCAAATTTTGTCTGTGTATGTATGTGTCCGTCTGTCGGGTCGTTTCAACTAGCAAACCAACAAACTTACACTGATGGAATCTGATAGGTTTATTTCAATCCACATGATGATCCTTAAATATAATTTTATGAATGCCGATCCATATTAGCATATGTGATCCACTTTTAAAGGTACCATGATTATATATGGAAGTTGATTATAAGCGTCAAGTGTAAACTTCGAAATGAATTTTCCAATACGCTTATATATGACCATTTAATTAGTGGGCAGCAACTACACAATGAATTATTTCAACAATTTTTTTAAGATATTGCTATCAGCAAGTGATTTTGATGATTTAGGATGGAATAAAGCGGAAACGCAACCTGTCTTCTTGGAAGAAATTATCAATTAATTCAGTAAACGAACAATTTTTATTAGAAAATTGTTGGAGATCAATCTATTTCTGATTGGATTTATTAGTTCCTCGGCGTTTTTTAAAGGAAATGGGAGTGAAAGCACCTAGCTGGAAGAGGGACTTATATTTGGAGGGGAAGGGAGGGGTTGTAATGTGCTGAAAATTTACAGTATTAAAGCCCGCATCAAAAGCAGCTACCATTACGACACCATCCTTACAACTATCTACCTATTTCTTGCTAATTAAACTTGCTATGTTTCTCTTAAAATGTAAGTTACTCAAGTTTCCTCAAAAAGCCTACTTACTATAACTCTTTCATAACCTATTACACCTGTATTTTACAAACAATTACCTTTATACCTGTACTTAACTATTAGCTGATACTTTCACCGAAATTCTAACTTGAAAAACACAAAGAACACCTGCCCAGACGTATCCGCCACTTTGGTAGATCGCTTCCAATGACTATTATTGCAGACATTTTGAATAATTCATTTTTAAATTGAAATAAGCCGACGGCATAAATTTCTCACATTTTAAAACTTTTTTTCCCAAATTTTTGATCTACTTATATTATTCACTCGAAAAATACCACGTTGAAATTTGCATATAATAAAATCGGAAAAAACTTGGCTCAAATACAAAAATTCAAATTTTTTGGCAAAGAAAACTAAAAAAATTGGCCCAAACGCAACTCGTTCGCCTCAAGAGAGGAACTGGCACTCGCGTACGCGTACAATCTTGTTATAGGAAACTGCTCATCTTTTCGTTATCCTATCACGTTTTTGCCAATAATTTAAATTTCAATTCGTGTTACGGTCATTGTGAATATATAACAGCGCAATATTCACTTATCTTGGGAAACCCCTTGGATTATGTTTCGTCTGAGTTGGAGGTTTTAGGAGGTACGACAGAGGCAGGAAAGATGATGGGGGAGGGGGGAGGGTTTAAAGACAGACAGCACCTACATAAACAACTCCCTGCAAGATTTGTCCACCTGCGTCAAAAATAAACAAGGGGTAGTTTCATTCATAACTCCACTTCCTGAATGCGCTTGTAAGATCATCCGAAACGAGGAATAACAAGACAAAAGTGAATGATCTGCCTTGAGTTTGCCGAAGTTTTTAACTGGGTGACCAACCTGAAAGTACTGTTTAAACTATATATATGTAGGATAGGTAATGCTGTCGGGACCTGATGAGGATTTTTTTTGTGTGGGCGAAATTACAGGATGAAAGGCTTTTTCCTTATTTCATGCTGTGTCGAATAGGTTGCCCCAGGGCAATTTTCGAGGATACTTCTATTTAATGGCCATCCAGAAAAATTGCTGGGTACCCTTCGCTTTGCTGGTAAGTTTCCGGTTGAATGTTTCGTGCATTTACGTTGTCTAAATTTTCCAACAAAAGATGTGATGAAGGATGTTGGTGTTTATATGAGTTACACTTCAGGCCGCAAATGTTATGCTGAAGTTTCGCCGAGGGCTGCTCAAATCGTAAATTGCATTCCTTGTGCGTTAAATTAGGAAGTCATTTGTTGTTTACTATCGTCCAATTGTAAAATAGTATGCTCACTTTTAGTCATCAACTCTAAAAACTTTAATTCAAAAAAAGTTCAAAAGGTGTTTCACTAAGACAACTTTCAGTAAAACATTTCATAGAGATCGTTTCGGTCCGATTGTGAGCAGTAGCTTTAAAATCTCCCTTGAATTAAATTATTAGGTTTAATTTAATTCAAATTTTTCTTTAAAAATTGTCGGAGTTTTTGTTTTTGTTGAAAAACTTTGAAAATATTTCTTCAAATCGCAAAAAAGGTAAAGAATGAAAGTGATATGCTTAATTCATTTGATTTTATCGCTTATTTTTAAAACTTTTTGGTGGAGGAGAGGAGGAGGGGAGGGGGAGGGGGGGGGAGAGAGAGGGAGAGGGGAGGGTAAATTTAAACGCATAATTATATTCACTCCATTCGTATGGCTACTGAGAGAATTTATCTTAGATTCAGTTATATAATTCAGCATCTGCCGATCAAAACAAATCTGGCCAGATTCGCATACAGTTTTCAGTATACACATTATTTACTAACATATGGGACATGTTGGTCAAATAAACTGATCGAACCTGTTGATCAGATGAAGTGATTGAACCTATTAGTTAGGTGGACAAATTGAACCTATTCAGGTATGCGGATTGAACCTACTGATGATGTGAATGGATTGCAAAAACGTATATTATATCAGCTGCACTCGCGCATACCTTCATTTGTTTTCATCGATCCGTTATTCTCAATAAAATACGAATGATTCAAAATGCTTTCAGCGTTTCGCACTTGTAAAACACCTAACTCCTCGGCAACCGCTCTCTTCGACATCATAAACATCGTACTACTGAACAGAGCGTAATGCCCAACTTTCCCTTTCCATTCCCTCCTCAATAAGCGCCAACTCCTTAAACTAAACGTTACCCCCCCCCCCGCCCCCACACTCCGACAAATTCTCGTCCGCAACCGACTATATGATCGTCTATGCTGCAACTCATCTAAGTGTGTTATTTGTCCCACGCACAATCCAGGTGACTGTTGCATGAAAGATGTTGTCTATTCTATTCGTTGCTGTGCATGTGATTCTTTCTATATTGGCGAAACGGGCCGCGTCCTGCACGACCGCATTAGAGAGCACGTGTTAAGCATGTCATCATCACTATCTCGATTATATGCTGCATGCCCAATTGCCAAGCATGTTGCCGAGGTTCATAACCTTGAAGCTACTAACATTGTGATTGAAATAATTGCTCGTGGTAAAGGCACACTAATCCGCAAGATAAGGGAGCTCACCACCTCATAAATTTTCGAAAACCACAGATTAACGGCTGTGTCGAATAATCCAACCTCACCAATCTTCTCTCTCGCGAACTCTGACTCCAATTTTTTTTATTTTCTTTATTTTTTTTCTTTTCTCCGCCCTCTTTCTTTCTTTCTCATTTCTGTCGCATATATATATATATATATATATATATATATATATATATATATATATATATATATATATATATATATATATATATATATATATATATATATATATATATATATATATATATATATATATATATATATATATATATATATATATATATATATATATATATATATATATATATATATATAATTGAACCCACCTTCTCTTGCACTAGCATTTATATTACGTCTGTTTGAAATCCGTGTAACTCTATGAAATGTAAAAAGTGTATTTTATATGATGAATTTCAGCTTGGTGTGCTGTGATTATGGCTCAAAGAGCCGAAACATCAGCATAAATTATTATTCCATCTGTACTCGACGCATTATATCGTCACAACCAAAAACTATGATACTAATGCATCTACGGATCATGCGTCTGCGAAACAACAGTGTTACTACTCATATCCAACCTACAACTCCCTTCGAAATTAGCGGACCGCCTTGAACGTTGATATCCATACCGACTTTTCGTAGTCATCGCTTTAAACGCCTCCCAAATTAAGGATACCGGAGAGCAGACAGACACAGACATACGGACATGCACAAACACACTGAACTAGGGGAAAAAATATGTTGCGTTGCACTTTTATACAACTGTTACACAGGTATTGATCTCTGTGTGAGTCATTGTGGATGTTGTTGACATTGTTGCTATGAGTAACGTTGCCCAATGATTGTGCAATATTATGATGTCATTTCAAAGCCTATAAAAGCCGGAAAATGCTTAGAGTCGTATCAGATTCGGCAGGTGGCGTTCGAGGATGGTTGGTGTTCTCCATTTCCGGTTTAATGACGGTGAAATCACACGACGAGTGAGTATGTCATTCAAATGGGGAGATGATATTTATAAATTATTACTGGAGAAATTACAAGAATATGGCTATGTACCTGGCAAAAAGAAGCTCTTCTATGTCAGCCATGGAAATGAGAGTACACTCATCGACAATAACGATTCCCTATGGGAAACAGTTGAGGAGTGCCGTAGAGACGGATGCGATAATATACAAATAGAAAGCAGCATAAAGCCTCCTCGAAAACTTGATGCGGAATTCAGGCCATGTTTTGATAGATGGGATGAGTGTAAAAATCGGGGACGGCGCCCGCACTCTTTGTCGAGATCACGGAGTCCAAGATCGAGAAGTGTTTCGATTTCAAGCGATGAGGATAGAGATTTCCGAGGTCGAGCACGCTCACCGCATAGATCATCCAAGAATAACAAAATTCGTTCCGGTTCTCGAGGTGGTATGGAAAAAAGATTGCGAATATTGGAAGAAAAAGTCGACAAACTTATTGAGATGATGAAAGGACGTGAGTGAATCGCTATCAGATTTATGATAAGCTACTGTTATTTTTGATGTTTCATTTCATATTCTACTACAAAAAAGTGGGTTTTTTTTCATTGTTTTAAAAAATTATTCCGGTCTTTTTTTCTCATTTCCTTTTTTTCGTTCGAATATGCAACGACCACCTTTGCAATGATAGCTGTCTATCACCAACTTCTGTTGACCTCAAGACGTATAGCTTCACATTTTTTCCTTCGTACTTTTTTATTCCCATTGACATTTCCGCCATTTTTCAAAAAAAAAATCCGTCTCTTGTTTAGTAAATAAGCATACTGTGTACTATTTGCGCTTGTTGCGTTAATTCTATTGTAAAAGTATTTCGTAAATTGTTACTTTATAATTCGTTTATTCATCGATGTTTTTATATATAATTGATTGCTAGTTTTATATAATGCTGAATGGTGTGTATCAATTCAATTGCAGTAAAGAAATTTTTAACATGCACTTCAAAAGGACGAACGTAATAAAGCAGGATGGGATATTTAAGGAAGGGGGGGGGGGAGATTGGTCGAGCAGGCTACTGTCGGAGTGGAATATTTTCTGTCTTCCAAATGCTGGGACACTGCCAAAACTTGGATAATGAAGGCATTCTTCCTCTCAATGTCCAAATGCCAAATTTTACCCTCAAGTTCCGCCCAAAGAGATACCTCTCCCCTCTCGAATCAATCAACGCTTCCCTCCCTTATTCAGAAAGCTTTCGCATAATCTTTTGCTCAATAGTAGCTCTCCGAATATCACAATCGGATGTCGCAAATGTTTACCAGAAGATTTCTACAACGCCGAGGGTAACGGAATTCGATCTTCGACTCGGAGTCGTCTACACACCAACTTCCTCCATCGCAAATGATCCATTCACAACTTAAAATTTGTCTATGCAGTATCACCCTCCTATCCGCCATAACAATATAACCCAAACTAGCGAAATGGTCAAAAACCCTACGATAAAGCAGCATTAATTGGTGACTTCAAACAACGATCTTCCTAGTGACCACCCCTGAGGCACCAAATGCAAGTGGGTAAGTTTAAAAAAAGGAAAATTAAAATCAGCATTAAAAAAGCAAACATGGAAAGATCTCCCTTTAGCAAAATAAATATTATTATTCAAAGATGAATAAATGACACCAAACCACAGCAGTCTCCAGCGGTCTTCTGGTGTAGCGGTTATCAGCCTGCCTTGCAAGCAGGCGGTCGACGGTTCGATCCCGGGCCAGATCTTTCCACAAATGTAGAACTTCTGCGAGAAATGCAGGTATCGCGAACGTGATGGAACACTTCTACCTCAACGCTCAGCCCACAACCGATCACCCCATCGCACCAACATCAAGCCGGCCTCGTGGTGTAGCGGTTATCACGCCTACTTCGCACGCAGGAGGTCGCCGGTTCGATCCCGGCCGAGATCAGGCTTATCCTTTCAGGAGTGGATTGTTTTGAGAGAAATGCAGCAATAGTGAGTGTGGTGTCATATTTCAACCTTCAAAGATGAGCATAGAGGGGTCACATAATCGTAGGAACAATAAGATCGGTCTCGTGGTGTAGCGGTTATCACGCCTGCTTCACACGCAGGAGGTCGCCGGTTCGATCCCGGCCGAGATCAGGTATGTCCTTCCACAGATGTAGATCTTTTGCGTGAAATGTAGCTACCGTGAGTTTGATGTCATATTTCAGCCTTCAGGGATGAGCGTACAGGGGTGACACTATCGTAGGAACACCAAGGGCGGTCTCGTGGTGTAGCGGTTATCACGCCTGCTTCACACGCAGGAGGTCGCCGGTTCGATCCCGGCCGAGATCAGGCTTATCCTTTGAATAGTGGAATCTTTTGAGAGAAATGCAGCAATAGTGAGTGCGATGTCATATTTCAACCTTCAAGGATGAGCGTAGAGAGGTGACACCATCGTAGGAACACCAAGGTCGGTCTCGTGGTGTAGCGGTTATCACGCCTGCTTCACACGCAGGAGGTCGCCGGTTCGATCCCGGCCGAGATCAGGTATACCCTTCCACAGATGTAGATCTTTTGCGACAAATGCAGGTGTCGTGAGTTTGATGGCATATTTTAATGCTCAAAGATGAGCGTAGAGTTCTCACACCATCGCACCAACAACAAGAACGGTCTCGTGGTGTAGCGGCTATCACGCCTGCTTCACACGCAGGAGGTCGCCGGTTCGATCCCGGCCGAGATCAGGCTTATCCTTTGAATAGTGGAATCTTTTGAGAGAAATGCAGCAATAGTGAGTTTGATGTCATATTTCAACCTTCAGGGATGAGCGTAGAGGGGTGACACTATCGTAGGAACAACAACGGCGGTCTCGTGGTGTAGCGGTTATCACGCCTGCCTTACACGCAGGAGGTCGCCGGTTCGATCCCAGCCGAGATCAGGTATATCCTTTCAGGAACGGAATCCTTTAACAGAATTGTAGCTATCGTGAGTGTCATGTCATATTTCAACCTTCAAAGATGAGCGTAGAGGGGTCACATAATCGTAGGAACAATAAGATCGGTCTCGTGGTGTAGCGGTTATCACGCCTGCTTCACACGCAGGAGGTCGCCGGTTCGATCAAAGCTGAGATCAGGTATATCCTTCCACAGATGTAGATCTTTTGCGTGAAATGTAGCTACCGTGAGTTTGATGTCATATTTCAACCTTCAGGGATGAGCGTAGAGGGGTGACACTATCGTAGGAACACCAAGGCCGGTCTCGTGGTGTAGCGGTTATCACGCCTGCTTCACACGCAGGAGGTCGCCGGTTCGATCCCGGCCGAGATCAGGCTTGTCCTTTGAATAGTGGAATCTTTTGAGAGAAATGCAGCAATAGCGAGTGTGATGTCATATTTCAACCTTCAACGATGAGCGTAGAGGGGTCACACCATCGCATCAACAACAAGAACGGTCTCGTGGCGTAGCGGTTATCACGCCTCCTTCGCACGCAGGAGGTCGCCGGTTCGATCCCGGCCGAGATCAGGTATGTCCTTCCACAGATGTAGATCTTTTGCGTGAAATGTAGCTACCGTGAGTTTGATGTCATATTTCAGCCTTCAGGGATGACCGTACAGGGGTGACACTATCGTAGGAACACCAAGGGCGGTCTCGTGGTGTAGCGGTTATCACGCCTGCTTCACACGCAGGAGGTCGCCGGTTCGATCCCGGCCGAGATCAGGCTTATCCTTTGAATAGTGGAATCTTTTGAGAGAAATGCAGCAATAGTGAGTGCGATGTCATATTTCAACCTTCAAGGATGAGCGTAGAGAGGTGACACCATCGTAGGAACGCCAAGGTCGGTCTCGTGGTGTAGCGGTTATCACGCCTGCTTCACACGCAGGAGGTCGCCGGTTCGATCCCGGCCGAGATCAGGCTTATCCTTTCAGGAGTGGAATCTTTTGAGAGAAATCGAGCTATCGTGAGTGTGATGTCATATTTCAACCTCCAATGGTGAGCATAGAGGGGTCACATAATCGTAGGAACAATAACATCGGTCTCGTGGTGTAGCGGTTATCACGCCTGCTTCACACGCAGGAGGTCGCCGGTTCGATGACGGCCGAGATGAGGCTTATCCTTTCAGGAGTGGAATCTTTTGAGAGAAATGCATCAGTAGTGAGTGTGATGTCATATTTCAAACTTCAAGGATGAGCGTAGGGGGTGACACCATCGTACCAACAATAAGAACGGTCTCGTGGTGTAGCGGTTATCACGCCTGCTTCACACGCGGGAGGTCGCCCGTTCGATCGCGGCGGAGATCAGGTATATCCTTCCACAGATGTAGATCTTTTGCGAGAAATGTAGGTATCGTGAGTTTGATGGCATATTTTAACCCTCAAAGATCAGCGTAGAGGGGTCACACCATCGTAGGAACACCAGGGGCGGACTCGTGGTGTAGCGGTTATCAGGCATGCTTCACACGCAGGAGGTCGCCGGTTGAATCCCGGCCGAGACCAGGCTTATCCTTTCAGGAGTGGAATTTTTTGAGAGAAATGCAGCAATAGTGAGTGTGATGTCATATTTCAACCTTCAAGGATGAGCGTAGAGGGGTCACACCATCGTGCCGAGAACAGGGACGGTCTCGTGGTGTAGCCGTTATCACGCCTGCTTCACACGCAGGAGGTCGCCGGTTGGATCCCGGCCGAGATCAGGCTTATCCTTTCAGGAGTGGAATTTTTTGAGAGAAATGCAGCAATAGTGTGTGTGATGACATATTTTAGCGCTCAAAGATGAACGTAGAGGGGTCACACCATCGTACCAACAATAAGAACGGTCTCGTGGTGTAGCGGTTATCACGCATGCTTCACACGCTGGAGGTCGCCGGTTGGATCCCGGCCGAGATCAGGCTTATCCATCCACAGGTGCAGATCTTCTGCGAGAAATGTAGGTATCGTGAGTTTGATGGCATATTTCAACCTTCAAGGATGAGCGGAGAGGGGTCACACCATCGTACCAAGAACAAGGACGGTCTCGTGGTGTAGAGGTTATCACGCCTGCTTCACACGCAGGAGGTCGACGGTTCGATGCCGGCCGAGATCAGGCTTATCCTTTCAGGAGTGGAATCTTTTGAGAGAAATGCATCAGTAGTGAGTGTGATGTCATATTTCAACCTTCAAGGATGAGCGTAGAGGGGTCACACCATCGTAGGAACACCACGGGCGGTCTCGTGGTGTAGCGGTTATCACGCCTGCTTCACACGCAGGATGTCGCCGGTTCGATCCCGGCAGAGATCAGGTATACCCTTCCACAGATGTAGAACTTTTGCGAGAAAGGTAGGTATCGTGAGTTTGATGTCATATTTCAAACTTCAAGGATGAGTGTAGGGGGGTGACACAATCGTAGGAACAACAAGAACGGTCTCGTGGTGTAGCGGTTATCACGCCTGCCTTACACGCAGGAGGTCCCCGGTTCGATCCCGGCCGAGATCAGGCTTATCCTTTCAGGAGTGGAATCTTTTGAGAGAAATGCAGCAATAGTGAGTGTGATGTCATATTTCAACCTTCAAGGATGAGCGCAGAATGGTCACACCATCGTAGGAACAACAGGGGCGGTCTCGTGGTGTAGCGGTTATCACGCCTGCTTCACACGCAGGAAGTCGCCGTTTCGATCTGGGCCGAGATTAGGTATATCCTTTCATGGATGGGGTCTTTTGAGAGAAATGGAGCTATCGTGATTGTGATGTCATATTTCAACCTCCAATGGTGAGCATAGAGGGGTCACATAATCGTAGGAACAATAAGATCGGTCTCGTGGTGTAGCGGTTATCACGCCTGCTTCACACGCAGGAGGTCGCCGGTTCGATCCCGGCCGAGATCAGGTATATCCTTCCACAGATGCAGAACTTTTTCGAGAAATGTAGCTATCGTGAATTTGATGACATATTTTAACGCTCAAAGATGAACGTAGAGGGGTCACACCATCGTACCAACAATAAGAACGGTCTCGTGGTGTAGCGGTTATCACGCCTGCTTCACACGCGGGAGGTCGCCCGTTCGATCCCGGCCGAGATCAGGTATATCCTCCCACAGATGTAGATCTTTTGCGAGAAATCTAGGTATCGTGAGTTTGATGGCATATTTTAACTCTCAAAGATCAGCGTAGAGGGGTCACACCATCGTAGGAACACCAGGGGCGGTCTCGTGGTGTAGCGGTTATCACGCATGCTTCACACGCAGGAGGTCGCCGGTTGGATCCCGGCCGAGATCAGGCTTATCCTTTCAGGAGTGGAATTTTTTGAGAGAAATGCAGCAATAGTGTGTGTGATGACATATTTTAGCGCTCAAAGATGAACGTAGAGGGGTCACACCATCGTACCAACAATAAGAACGGTCTCGTGGTGTAGCGGTTATCACGCATGCTTCACACGCTGGAGGTCGCCGGTTGGATCCCGGCCGAGATCAGGCTTATCCATCCACAGGTGCAGATCTTCTGCGAGAAATGTAGGTATCGTGAGTTTGATGGCATATTTCAACCTTCAAGGATGAGCGGAGAGGGGTCACACCATCGTACCAAGAACAAGGACGGTCTCGTGGTGTAGAGGTTATCACGCCTGCTTCACACGCAGGAGGTCGACGGTTCGATGCCGGCCGAGATCAGGCTTATCCTTTCAGGAGTGGAATCTTTTGAGAGAAATGCATCAGTAGTGAGTGTGATGTCATATTTCAACCTTCAAGGATGAGCGTAGAGGGGTCACACCATCGTAGGAACACCACGGGCGGTCTCGTGGTGTAGCGGTTATCACGCCTGCTTCACACGCAGGATGTCGCCGGTTCGATCCCGGCAGAGATCAGGTATACCCTTCCACAGATGTAGAACTTTTGCGAGAAAGGTAGGTATCGTGAGTTTGATGTCATATTTCAAACTTCAAGGATGAGCGTAGGGGGGTGACACAATCGTAGGAACAACAAGGACGGTCTCGTGGTGTAGCGGTTATCACGCCTGCCTTACACGCAGGAGGTCGCCGGTTCGATCCCGGCCGAGATCAGGCTTATCCTTTCAGGAGTGGAATCTTTTGAGAGAAATGCAGCAATAGTGAGTGTGATGTCATATTTCAACCTTCAAGGATGAGCGCAGAATGGTCACACCATCGTAGGAACAACAGGGGCGGTCTCGTGGTGTAGCGGTTATCACGCCTGCTTCACACGCAGGAAGTCGCCGTTTCGATCTGGGCCGAGATTAGGTATATCCTTTCATGGATGGGGTCTTTTGAGAGAAATGGAGCTATCGTGAGTGTGATGTCATATTTCAACCTCCAATGGTGAGCATAGAGGGGTCACATAATCGTAGGAGCAATAAGATCGGTCTCGTGGTGTAGCGGTTATCACGCCTGCTTCACACGCAGGAGGTCGCCGGTTCGATCCCGGCCGAGATCAGGTATATCCTTCCACAGATGCAGAACTTTTTCGAGAAATCTAGGTATCGTGAATTTGATGACATATTTTAACGCTCAAAGATGAACGTAGAGGCGTCACACCATCGTACCAACAATAAGAACGGTCTCGTGGTGTAGCGGTTATCACGCCTGCTTCACACGCGGGAGGTCGCCCGTTCGATCCCGGCCGAGATCAGGTATATCCTCCCACAGATGTAGATCTTTTGCGAGAAATCTAGGTATCGTGAGTTTGATGGCATATTTTAACTCTCAAAGATCAGCGTAGAGGGGTCACACCATCGTAGGAACACCAGGGGCGGTCTCGTGGTGTAGCGGTTATCACGCATGCTTCACACGCAGGAGGTCGCCGGTTGGATCCCGGCCGAGATCAGGCTTATCCTTTCAGGAGTGGAATTTTTTGAGAGAAATGCAGCAATAGTGAGTGTGATGTCATATTTCAACCTTCAAGGATGAGCGTAGAGGGGTCACACCATCGTACCGAGAACAAGGACGGTCTCGTGGTGTAGCGGTTATCACGCCTGCTTCACACGCAGGAGGTCGCCGGTTCGATCCCGGCCGAGATCAGGTATATCCTTCTACAGATGTAGAACTTTTGCGAGAAATGTAGGTATCGTGAGTTTGATGGCATGTTTTAACCCTCAAAGGTGAGCGTAGAGGGGTCACACCATCGTAGGAACACCAAGGTCGGTCTCGTGGTGTAGCGGTTATCACGCCTGCCTTACACGCAGGAGGTCGCCGGTTCGATCCCGGCCGGGATCACGTATATCCTTCTACAGATGTAGAACTTTTGCGAGAAAGGTAGGTATCGTGAGTTTGATGTCATATTTCAAACTTCAAGGATGAGCGTAGGGGGGTGACACCATCGTAGCAACAACAAGAACGGTCTCGTGGTGTAGCGGTTATCACGCCTGCCTTACACGCAGGAGGTCGCCGGTTCGATCCCGGCCGAGATCAGGCTTATCCTTTCAGGAGTGGAATCTTTTGAGAGACATGCAGCAGTAGTGAGTGGGATGTCATATTTCAAACTTCAAGGATGAGCGTAGAGGGGTCACACCATCGTACCGAGAACAAGGACGGTCTCGTGGTGTAGCGGTTATCACGCCTGCTTAACACGCAGGAGGTCGCCGGTTCGATCCCGGCCGAGATCAGGTATATCCTTCTACAGATGTAGAACTTTTGCGAGAAATGTAGGTATCGTGAGTTTGATGGCAAGTTTTAACCCTCAAAGATGAGCGTAGAGGGGTCACACCATCGTACCGAGAACAAGGACGGTCTCGTGGTGTAGCGGTTATCACGCCTGCTTCACACGCAGGATGTCGCCGGTTGGATCCCGGCCGAGATCAGGTATACCCTTCCACAGATGTAGATCTTTTGCGAGAAATGTAGCTATCGTGAGTGTGATGTCATATTTCGACCTTCAAGGATGAGCGTAGAGGGGTCACACCATCGTAGGAACACCAGGGGCGGTCTCGTGGTGTAGCGGTTATCACGCATGCTTCACACGTAGGAGGTCGCCGGTTGGATCCCGGCAGAGATCAGGTATACCCTTCCACAGATGTAGAACTTTTGCGAGAAAGGTAGGTATCGTGAGTTTGATGGCATATTTCAACCTTCAAGGATGAGCGGAGAGGGGTCACACCATCGTACCAAGAACAAGGTCGGTCTCGTGGTGTAGCGGTTATCACGCCTGCCTTACACGCAGGAGGTCGCCGGTTCGATCCCGGCCGGGATCACGTATATCCTTCTACAGATGTAGAACTTTTGCGAGAAAGGTAGGTATCGTGAGTTTGATGTCATATTTCAAACTTCAAGGATGAGCGTAGGGGGGTGACACCATCGTAGCAACAACAAGAACGGTCTCGTGGTGTAGCGGTTATCACGCCTGCCTTACACGCAGGAGGTCGCCGGTTCGATCCCGGCCGAGATCAGGCTTATCCTTTCAGGAGTGGAATCTTTTGAGAGACATGCAGCAGTAGTGAGTGGGATGTCATATTTCAAACTTCAAGGATGAGCGTAGAGGGGTCACACCATCGTACCGAGAACAAGGACGGTCTCGTGGTGTAGCGGTTATCACGCCTGCTTAACACGCAGGAGGTCGCCGGTTCGATCCCGGCCGAGATCAGGTATATCCTTCTACAGATGTAGAACTTTTGCGAGAAATGTAGGTATCGTGAGTTTGATGGCAAGTTTTAACCCTCAAAGATGAGCGTAGAGGGGTCACACCATCGTACCGAGAACAAGGACGGTCTCGTGGTGTAGCGGTTATCACGCCTGCTTCACACGCAGGATGTCGCCGGTTGGATCCCGGCCGAGATCAGGTATACCCTTCCACAGATGTAGATCTTTTGCGAGAAATGTAGCTATCGTGAGTGTGATGTCATATTTCGACCTTCAAGGATGAGCGTAGAGGGGTCACACCATCGTAGGAACACCAGGGGCGGTCTCGTGGTGTAGCGGTTATCACGCATGCTTCACACGTAGGAGGTCGCCGGTTGGATCCCGGCAGAGATCAGGTATACCCTTCCACAGATGTAGAACTTTTGCGAGAAAGGTAGGTATCGTGAGTTTGATGGCATATTTCAACTTTCAAGGATGAGCGGAGAGGGGTCACACCATCGTACCAAGAACAAGGACGGTCTCGTGGTGTAGCGGTTATCACGCCTGCTTCACACGCAGGAAGTCGCCGGTTCGATCTGGGCCGAGATTAGGTATATCCTTTCATGGATGGGGTCTTTTGAGAGAAATGGAGCTATCGTGAGTGTGATGTCATATTTCAACCTCCAATGGTGAGCAGAAAGGGGTCACATAATCGTAGGAACAATAAGATCGGTCTCGTGGTGTAGCGGTTATCACGCCTGCTTCACACGCAGGAGGTCGCCGGTTCGATCCCGGCCGAGATCAGGTATATCCTTCCACAGATGCAGAACTTTTTCGAGAAATGTAGCTATCGTGAATTTGATGACATATTTTAACGCTCAAAGATGAACGTAGAGGGGTCACACCATCGTACCAACAATAAGAACGGTCTCGTGGTGTAGCGGTTATCACGCCTGCTTCACACGCGGGAGGTCGCCCGTTCGATCCCGGCCGAGATCAGGTATATCCTTCCACAGATGTAGATCTTTTGCGAGAAATCTAGGTATCGTGAGTTTGATGGCATATTTTAACTCTCAAAGATCAGCGTAGAGGGGTCACACCATCGTAGGAACACCATGGGCGGTCTCGTGGTGTAGCGGTTATCACGCATGCTTCACACGCAGGAGGTCGCCGGTTGGATCCCGGCCGAGATCAGGCTTATCGTTTCAGGAGTGGAATTTTTTGAGAGAAATGCAGCAATAGTCAGTGTGATGTCATATTTCAACCTTCAAGGATGAGCGTAGAGGGGTCACACCATCGTAGCGAGAACAAGGACGGTCTCGTGGTGTAGCGGTTATCACGCATGCTTCACACGCAGGAGGTCGCCGGTTGGATCCCGGCCGAGATCAGGCTTATCGTTTCAGGAGTGGAATTTTTTGAGAGAAATGCAGCAATAGTGAGTGTGATGTCATATTTCAACCTTCAAGGATGAGCGTAGAGGGGTCACACCATCGTAGCGAGAACAAGGACGGTCTCGTGGTGTAGCGGTTATCACGCCTGCTTCACACGCAGGAGGTCGCCGGTTGGATCCCGGCCGAGATCAGGCTTATCCTTTCAGGAGTGGAATCTTTTGAGAGACATGCAGCAGTAGTGAGTGGGATGTCATATTTCAAACTTCAAGGATGAGCGTAGAGGGGTCACACCATCGTACCGAGAACAAGGACGGTCTCGTGGTGTAGCGGTTATCACGCCTGCTTCACACGCAGGAGGTCGCCGGTTCGATCCCGGCCGAGATCAGGTATATCCTTCTACAGATGTAGAACTTTTGCGAGAAATGTAGGTATCGTGAGTTTGATGGCATGTTTTAACCCTCAAAGATGAGCGTAGAGGGGTCACACCATCGTACCGAGAACAAGGACGGTCTCGTGGTGTAGCGGTTATCACGCCTGCTTCACACGCAGGATGTCGCCGGTTCGATCCCGGCCGAGATCAGGTATATCCTTCTACAGATGTAGAACTTTTGCGAGAAATGTAGGTATCGTGAGTTTGATGGCATGTTTTAACCCTCAAAGGTGAGCGTAGAGGGGTCACACCATCGTAGGAACACCAAGGTCGGTCTCGTGGTGTAGCGGTTATCACGCCTGCCTTACACGCAAGAGGTCGCCGGTTCGATCCCGGCCGGGATCACGTATATCCTTCTACAGATGTAGAACTTTTGCGAGAAAGGTAGGTATCGTGAGTTTGATGTCATATTTCAAACTTCAAGGATGAGCGTAGGGGGGTGACACCATCGTAGCAACAACAAGAACGGTCTCGTGGTGTAGCGGTTATCACGCCTGCCTTACACGCAGGAGGTCGCCGGTTGGATCCCGGCCGAGATCAGGCTTATCCTTTCAGGAGTGGAATCTTTTGAGAGACATGCAGCAGTAGTGAGTGGGATGTCATATTTCAAACTTCAAGGATGAGCGTAGAGGGGTCACACCATCGTACCGAGAACAAGGACGGTCTCGTGGTGTAGCGGTTATCACGCCTGCTTCACACGCAGGAGGTCGCCGGTTCGATCCCGGCCGAGATCAGGTATATCCTTCTACAGATGTAGAACTTTTGCGAGAAATGTAGGTATCGTGAGTTTGATGGCATGTTTTAACCCTCAAAGATGAGCGTAGAGGGGTCACACCATCGTACCGAGAACAAGGACGGTCTCGTGGTGTAGCGGTTATCACGCCTGCTTCACACGCAGGATATCGCCGGTTCGATCCCGGCCGAGATCAGGTATACCCTTCCACAGATGTAGATCTTTTGCGAGAAATGTAGCTATCGTGAGTGTGATGTCATATTTCGACCTTCAAGGATGAGCGTAGAGGGGTCACACCATCGTAGGAACACCAGGGGCGGTCTCGTGGTGTAGCGGTTATCACGCCTGCTTCACACGCAGGAAGTCGCCGGTTCGATCTGGGCCGAGATTAGGTATATCCTTTCATGGATGGGGTCTTTTGAGAGAAATGGAGCTATCGTGAGTGTGATGTCATATTTCAACCTCCAATGGTGAGCACAAAGGGGTCACATAATCGTAGGAACAATAAGATCGGTCTCGTGGTGTAGCGGTTATCACGCCTGCTTCACACGCAGGAGGTCGCCGGTTCGATCCCGGCCGAGATCAGGTATATCCTTCCACAGATGCAGAACTTTTTCGAGAAATGTAGCTATCGTGTATTTGATGACATATTTTAACGCTCAAAGATGAACGTAGAGGGGTCACACCATCGTACCAACAATAAGAACGGTCTCGTGGTGTAGCGGTTATCACGCCTGCTTCACACGCGGGAGGTCGCCCGTTCGATCCCGGCCGAGATCAGGTATATCCTTCCACAGATGTAGATCTTTTGCGAGAAATCTAGGTATCGTGAGTTTGATGGCATATTTTAACTCTCAAAGATCAGCGTAGAGGGGTCACACCATCGTAGGAACACCAGGGGCGGTCTCGTGGTGTAGCGGTTATCACGCATGCTTCACACGCAGGAGGTCGCCGGTTGGATCCCGGCCGAGATCAGGCTTATCGTTTCAGGAGTGGAATTTTTTGAGAGAAATGCAGCAATAGTGAGTGTGATGTCATATTTCAACCTTCAAGGATGAGCGTAGAGGGGTCACACCATCGTAGCGAGAACAACGACGGTCTCGTGGTGTAGCGGTTATCACGCCTGCCTTACACGCAGGAGGTCGCCGGTTCGATCCCGGCCGGGATCACGTATATCCTTCTACAGATGCAGAACTTTTGCGAGAAAGGTAGCTATCGTGAGTGTGATGTCATATTTCGACCTTCAAGGATGAGCGTAGAGGGGTCACACCATCGTAGGAACACCAGGGGCGGTCTCGTGGTGTAGCGGTTATCACGCCTGCTTCACACGCAGGAAGTCGCCGGTTCGATCTGGGCCGAGATTAGGTATATCCTTTCATGGATGGGGTCTTTTGAGAGAAATGGAGCTATCGTGAGTGTGATGTCATATTTCAACCTCCAATGGTGAGCACAAAGGGGTCACATAATCGTAGGAACAATAAGATCGGTCTCGTGGTGTAGCGGTTATCACGCCTGCTTCACACGCAGGAGGTCGCCGGTTCGATCCCGGCCGAGATCAGGTATATCCTTCCACAGATGCAGAACTTTTTCGAGAAATGTAGCTATCGTGTATTTGATGACATATTTTAACGCTCAAAGATGAACGTAGAGGGGTCACACCATCGTACCAACAATAAGAACGGTCTCGTGGTGTAGCGGTTATCACGCCTGCTTCAGACGCGGGAGGTCGCCCGTTCGATCCCGGCCGAGATCAGGTATATCCTTCCACAGATGTAGATCTTTTGCGAGAAATCTAGGTATCGTGAGTTTGATGGCATATTTTAACTCTCAAAGATCAGCGTAGAGGGGTCACACCATCGTAGGAACACCAGGGGCGGTCTCGTGGTGTAGCGGTTATCACGCATGCTTCACACGCAGGAGGTCGCCGGTTGGATCCCGGCCGAGATCAGGCTTATCGTTTCAGGAGTGGAATTTTTTGAGAGAAATGCAGCAATAGTGAGTGTGATGTCATATTTCAACCTTCAAGGATGAGCGTAGAGGGGTCACACCATCGTAGCGAGAACAACGACGGTCTCGTGGTGTAGCGGTTATCACGCCTGCCTTACACGCAGGAGGTCGCCGGTTCGATCCCGGCCGGGATCACGTATATCCTTCTACAGATGTAGAACTTTTGCGAGAAAGGTAGGTATCGTGAGTTTGATGGCATATTTCAACCTTCAAGGATGAGCGGAGAGGGGTCACACCATCGTACCAAGAACAAGGACGGTCTCGTGGTGTAGCGGTTATCACGCCTGCTTCACACGCAGGAAGTCGCCGGTTCGATCTGGGCCGAGATTAGGTATATCCTTTCATGGATGGGGTCTTTTGAGAGAAATGGAGCTATCGTGAGTGTGATGTCATATTTCAACCTCCAATGGTGAGCAGAAAGGGGTCACATAATCGTAGGAACAATAAGATCGGTCTCGTGGTGTAGCGGTTATCACGCCTGCTTCACACGCAGGAGGTCGCCGGTTCGATCCCGGCCGAGATCAGGTATATCCTTCCACAGATGCAGAACTTTTTCGAGAAATGTAGCTATCGTGAATTTGATGACATATTTTAACGCTCAAAGATGAACGTAGAGGGGTCACACCATCGTACCAACAATAAGAACGGTCTCGTGGTGTAGCGGTTATCACGCCTGCTTCACACGCGGGAGGTCGCCCGTTCGATCCCGGCCGAGATCAGGTATATCCTTCCACAGATGTAGATCTTTTGCGAGAAATCTAGGTATCGTGAGTTTGATGGCATATTTTAACTCTCAAAGATCAGCGTAGAGGGGTCACACCATCGTAGGAACACCATGGGCGGTCTCGTGGTATAGCGGTTATCACGCATGCTTCACACGCAGGAGGTCGCCGGTTGGATCCCGGCCGAGATCAGGCTTATCGTTTCAGGAGTGGAATTTTTTGAGAGAAATGCAGCAATAGTCAGTGTGATGTCATATTTCAACCTTCAAGGATGAGCGTAGAGGGGTCACACCATCGTAGCGAGAACAAGGACGGTCTCGTGGTGTAGCGGTTATCACGCATGCTTCACACGCAGGAGGTCGCCGGTTGGATCCCGGCCGAGATCAGGCTTATCGTTTCAGGAGTGGAATTTTTTGAGAGAAATGCAGCAATAGTGAGTGTGATGTCATATTTCAACCTTCAAGGATGAGCGTAGAGGGGTCACACCATCGTAGCGAGAACAAGGACGGTCTCGTGGTGTAGCGGTTATCACGCCTGCTTCACACGCAGGAGGTCGCCGGTTCGATCCCGGCCGGGATCAGGTATATCCTTCTACAGATGTAGAACTTTTGCGAGAAATGTAGGTATCGTGAGTTTGATGGCATGTTTTAACCCTCAAAGGTGAGCGTAGAGGGGTCACACCATCGTAGGAACACCAAGGTCGGTCTCGTGGTGTAGCGGTTATCACGCCTGCCTTACACGCAGGAGGTCGCCGGTTCGATCCCGGCCGGGATCACGTATATCCTTCTACAGATGTAGAACTTTTGCGAGAAAGGTAGGTATCGTGAGTTTGATGTCATATTTCAAACTTCAAGGATGAGCGTAGGGGGGTGACACCATCGTAGCAACAACAAGAACGGTCTCGTGGTGTAGCGGTTATCACGCCTGCCTTACACGCAGGAGGTCGCCGGTTGGATCCCGGCCGAGATCAGGCTTATCCTTTCAGGAGTGGAATCTTTTGAGAGACATGCAGCAGTAGTGAGTGGGATGTCATATTTCAAACTTCAAGGATGAGCGTAGAGGGGTCACACCATCGTACCGAGAACAAGGACGGTCTCGTGGTGTAGCGGTTATCACGCCTGCTTCACACGCAGGAGGTCGCCGGTTCGATCCCGGCCGAGATCAGGTATATCCTTCTACAGATGTAGAACTTTTGCGAGAAATGTAGGTATCGTGAGTTTGATGGCATGTTTTAACCCTCAAAGATGAGCGTAGAGGGGTCACACCATCGTACCGAGAACAAGGACGGTCTCGTGGTGTAGCGGTTATCACGCCTGCTTCACACGCAGGATGTCGCCGGTTCGATCCCGGCCGAGATCAGGTATACCCTTCCACAGATGTAGATCTTTTGCGAGAAATGTAGCTATCGTGAGTGTGATGTCATATTTCGACCTTCAAGGATGAGCGTAGAGGGGTCACACCATCGTAGGAACACCAGGGGCGGTCTCGTGGTGTAGCGGTTATCACGCCTGCTTCACACGCAGGAAGTCGCCGGTTCGATCTGGGCCGAGATTAGGTATATCCTTTCATGGATGGGGTCTTTTGAGAGAAATGGAGCTATCGTGAGTGTGATGTCATATTTCAACCTCCAATGGTGAGCACAAAGGGGTCACATAATCGTAGGAACAATAAGATCGGTCTCGTGGTATAGCGGTTATCACGCCTGCTTCACACGCAGGAGGTCGCCGGTTGGATCCCGGCCGAGATCAGGCTTATCGTTTCAGGAGTGGAATTTTTTGAGAGAAATGCAGCAATAGTCAGTGTGATGTCATATTTCAACCTTCAAGGATGAGCGTAGAGGGGTCACACCATCGTAGCGAGAACAAGGACGGTCTCGTGGTGTAGCGGTTATCACGCATGCTTCACACGCAGGAGGTCGCCGGTTGGATCCCGGCCGAGATCAGGCTTATCGTTTCAGGAGTGGAATTTTTTGAGAGAAATGCAGCAATAGTGAGTGTGATGTCATATTTCAACCTTCAAGGATGAGCGTAGAGGGGTCACACCATCGTAGCGAGAACAAGGACGGTCTCGTGGTGTAGCGGTTATCACGCCTGCCTTACACGCAGGAGGTCGCCGGTTCGATCCCGGCCGGGATCACGTATATCCTTCTACAGATGTAGAACTTTTGCGAGAAATGTAGGTATCGTGAGTTTGATGGCATGTTTTAACCCTCAAAGATGAGCGTAGAGGGGTCACACCATCGTACCGAGAACAAGGACGGTCTCGTGGTGTAGCGGTTATCACGCCTGCTTCACACGCAGGATGTCGCCGGTTCGATCCCGGCCGAGATCAGGTATACCCTTCCACAGATGTAGATCTTTTGCGAGAAATGTAGCTATCGTGAGTGTGATGTCATATTTCGACCTTCAAGGATGAGCGTAGAGGGGTCACACCATCGTAGGAACACCAGGGGCGGTCTCGTGGTGTAGCGGTTATCACGCCTGCTTCACACGCAGGAAGTCGCCGGTTCGATCTGGGCCGAGATTAGGTATATCCTTTCATGGATGGGGTCTTTTGAGAGAAATGGAGCTATCGTGAGTGTGATGTCATATTTCAACCTCCAATGGTGAGCACAAAGGGGTCACATAATCGTAGGAACAATAAGATCGGTCTCGTGGTGTAGCGGTTATCACGCCTGCTTCACACGCAGGAGGTCGCCGGTTCGATCCCGGCCGAGATCAGGTATATCCTTCCACAGATGCAGAACTTTTTCGAGAAATGTAGCTATCGTGTATTTGATGACATATTTTAACGCTCAAAGATGAACGTAGAGGGGTCACACCATCGTACCAACAATAAGAACGGTCTCGTGGTGTAGCGGTTATCAGGCCTGCTTCACACGCGGGAGGTCGCCCGTTCGATCCCGGCCGAGATCAGGTATATCCTTCCACAGATGTAGATCTTTTGCGAGAAATCTAGGTATCGTGTGTTTGATGGCATATTTTAACTCTCAAAGATCAGCGTAGAGGGGTCACACCATCGTAGGAACACCAGGGGCGGTCTCGTGGTGTAGCGGTTATCACGCATGCTTCACACGCAGGAGGTCGCCGGTTGGATCCCGGCCGAGATCAGGCTTATCGTTTCAGGAGTGGAATTTTTTGAGAGAAATGCAGCAATAGTGAGTGTGATGTCATATTTCAACCTTCAAGGATGAGCGTAGAGGGGTCACACCATCGTAGCGAGAACAACGACGGTCTCGTGGTGTAGCGGTTATCACGCCTGCCTTACACGCAGGAGGTCGCCGGTTCGATCCCGGCCGGGATCACGTATATCCTTCTACAGATGTAGAACTTTTGCGAGAAAGGTAGGTATCGTGAGTTTGATGTCATATTTCAAACTTCAAGGATGAGCGTAGGGGGGTGACACCATCGTAGCAACAACAAGAACGGTCTCGTGGTGTAGCGGTTATCACGCCTGCCTTACACGCAGGAGGTCGCCGGTTCGATCCCGGCAGAGATCAGGCATATCCTTCTACAGATGTAGAACTTTTGCGAGAAATGTAGGTATCGTGAGTTTGATGGCATGTTTTAACCCTCAAAGATGAGCGTAGAGGGGTCACACCATCGTACCGAGAACAAGGACGGTCTCGTGGTGTAGCGGTTATCACGCCTGCTTCACACGCAGGATGCCGCCGGTTCGATCCCGGCCGAGATCAGGTATACCCTTCCACAGATGTAGATCTTTTGCGAGAAATGTAGCTATCGTGAGTGTGATGTCATATTTCGACCTTCAAGGATGAGCGTAGAGGGGTCACACCATCGTAGGAACACCAGGAGCGGTCTCGTGGTGTAGCGGTTATCACGCATGCTTCACACGCAGGAGGTCGCCGGTTGGATCCCGGCAGAGATCAGGTATACCCTTCCACAGATGTAGAACTTTTGCGAGAAAGGTAGGTATCGTGAGTTTGATGGCATATTTCAACCTTCAAGGATGAGCGGAGAGGGGTCACACCATCGTACCAAGAACAAGGACGGTCTCGTGGTGTAGCGGTTATCACGCCTGCTTCACACGCAGGAGGTCGCCGGTTCGATGCCGGCCGAGATCAGGCTTATCCTTTCAGGAGTGGAATCTTTTGAAAGAAATGCATCAGTAGTGAGTGTGATGTCATATTTCAACCTTCAAGGATGAGCGTAGAGGGGTCACACCATCGTAGGAACACCACGGGCGGTCTCGTGGTGTAGCGGTCATCACGCCTGCTTCACACGCAGGATGTCACCGGTTCGATCCCGGCAGAGATCACGTATATCCTTCTACAGATGTAGAACTTTTGCGAGAAAGGTAGGTATCGTGAGTTTGATGTCATATTTCAAACTTCAAGGATGAGCGCAGGAGGGTGACACCATCGTAGGAACAACAAGAACGGTCTCGTGGTGTAGCGGTTATGTCGCCTGCCTTACACGCAGGAGTTCGCCGGTTCGATCCCGGCCGAGATCAGGCTTATCCTTCCAGGAGTGGAATCTTTTGAGAGAAATGCAGCAATAGTGAGTGGGATGTCATATTTCAACCTTCAAGGATGAGCGTAGAATGGTCACACCATCGTAGGAACAACAGGGGCGGTCTCGTGGTGTAGCGGTTATCACGCCTGCTTCACACGCAGGAGTTCGCCGGTTCGATCCCGGCCGAGATCAGGCTTATCCTTCCAGGAGTGGAATCTTTTGAGAGAAATGCAGCAATAGTGAGTGGGATGTCATATTTCAACCTTCAAGGATGAGCGTAGAATGGTCACACCATCGTAGGAACAACAGGGGCGGTCTCGTGGTGTAGCGGTTATCACGCCTGCTTCACACGCAGGAAGTCGCCGGTTCGATCTGGGCCGAGATTAGGTATATGCTTTCATGGATGGGGTCTTTTGAGAGAAATGGAGCTGTCGTGAGTGTGATGTCATATTTCAACCTCCAATGGTGAGCATAAAGGGGTCACATAATCGTAGGAACAATAAGATCGGTCTCGTGGTGTAGCGGTTATCACGCCTGCTTCACACGCAGGAGTTCGCCGGTTCGATCCCGGCCGAGATCAGGTATATCCTTCCACAGATGTAGATCTTTTGCGTGAAATGTAGCCTCCGTGAGTTTGGTGTCATATTTCAACCTTCAGGGATGAGCGTGGAGGGGTGACACTATCGTAGGAACACCAAGGGCGGTCTCGTGGTGTAGCGGTTATCACGCCTGCTTCACACGCAGGAGGTCGCCGGTTCGATCCCGGCCGAGATCAGGTATATCCTTCCACAGATGCAGAACTTTTTCGAGAAATGTAGCTATCGTGAATTTGATGACATATTTTAACGCTCAAAGATGAACGTAGGGGGGTCACACCATCGTACCAACAATAAGAACGGTCTCGTGGTGTAGCGGTTATCACGCCTGCTTCACACGCGGGAGGTCGCCCGTTCGATCCGGGCCGAGATCAGGTATATCCTTCTACAGATGTAGAACTTTTGCGAGAAATGTAGGTATCGTGAGTTTGATGGCATATTTTAACCCTCAAAGATCAGCGTAGAGGGGTCACACCATCGTAGGAACACCAAGGTCGGTCTCGTGGTGTAGCGGTTATCACGCCTGCCTTACACGCAGGAGGTCGCCGGTTCGATCCCGGCCGAGACCACGTATATCCTTCTACAGATGTAGAACTTTTGCGAGAAAGGTAGGTATCGTGAGTTTGATGTCATATTTCAAACTTCAAGGATGAGCGTAGAGCGGTCGCACCATCGTACCGACAGCAAGGACGGTCTCATGGTGTAGCGGTTATGACGCATGCTTCACACGTAGGAGGTCGCCGGTTGGATCCCGGCAGAGATCAGGTATACCCTTCCACAGATGTAGAACTTTTGCGAGAAAGGTAGGTATCGTGAGTTTGATGGCATATTTCAACCTTCAAGGATGAGCGGAGAGGGGTCACACCATCGTACCAAGAACAAGGACGGTCTCGTGGTGTAGCGGTTATCACGCCTGCTTCACACGCAGGAAGTCGCCGGTTCGATCTGGGCCGAGATTAGGTATATCCTTTCATGGATGGGGTCTTTTGAGAGAAATGGAGCTATCGTGAGTGTGATGTCATATTTCAACCTCCAATGGTGAGCACAAAGGGGTCACATAATCGTAGGAACAATAAGATCGGTCTCGTGGTGTAGCGGTTATCACGCCTGCTTCACACGCAGGAGGTCGCCGGTTCGATCCCGGCCGAGATCAGGTATATCCTTCCACAGATGCAGAACTTTTTCGAGAAATGTAGCTATCGTGAATTTGATGACATATTTTAACGCTCAAGGATGAACGTAGAGGGGTCACACCATCGTACCAACAATAAGAACGGTCTCGTGGTGTAGCGGTTATCACGCCTGCTTCACACGCAGGAGGTCGCCGGTTGGATCCCGGCCGAGATCAGGTATATCCTTCTACAGATGTAGAACTTTTGCGAGAAATGTAGGTATCGTGAGTTTGATGGCATGTTTTAACCCTCAAAGGTGAGCGTAGAGGGGTCACACCATCGTAGGAACACCAAGGTCGGTCTCGTGGTGTAGCGGTTATCACGCCTGCCTTACACGCAGGAGGTCGCCGGTTCGATCCCGGCCGGGATCACGTATATCCTTCTACAGATGTAGAACTTTTGCGAGAAAGGTAGGTATCGTGAGTTTGATGTCATATTTCAAACTTCAAGGATGAGCGTAGGGGGGTGACACCATCGTAGCAACAACAAGAACGGTCTCGTGGTGTAGCGGTTATCACGCCTGCCTTACACGCAGGAGGTCGCCGGTTCGATCCCGGCCGAGATCAGGTATATCCTTCTACAGATGTAGAACTTTTGCGAGAAATGTAGGTATCGTGAGTTTGATGGCATGTTTTAACCCTCAAAGATGAGCGTAGAGGGGTCACACCATCGTACCGAGAACAAGGACGGTCTCGTGGTGTAGCGGTTATCACGCCTGCTTCACACGCAGGATGTCGCCGGTTCGATCCCGGCCGAGATCAGGTATACCCTTCCACAGATGTAGATCTTTTGCGAGAAATGTAGCTATCGTGAGTGTGATGTCATATTTCGACCTTCAAGGATGAGCGTAGAGGGGTCACACGATCGTAGGAACACCAGGAGCGGTCTCGTGGTGTAGCGGTTATCACGCATGCTTCACACGCAGGATGTCACCGGTTCGATCCCGGCAGAGATCACGTATATCCTTCTACAGATGTAGAACTTTTGCGAGAAATGTAGCTATCGTGAGTGTGATGTCATATTTCGACCTTCAAGGATGAGCGTAGAGGGGTCACACCATCGTAGGAACACCAGGGGCGGTCTCGTGGTGTAGCGGTTATCACGCCTGCTTCACACGCAGGAAGTCGCCGGTTCGATCTGGGCCGAGATTAGGTATATCCTTTCATGGATGGGGTCTTTTGAGAGAAATGGAGCTATCGTGAGTGTGATGTCATATTTCAACCTCCAATGGTGAGCACAAAGGGGTCACATAATCGTAGGAACAATAAGATCGGTCTCGTGGTGTAGCGGTTATCACGCCTGCTTCACACGCAGGAGGTCGCCGGTTCGATCCCGGCCGAGATCAGGTATATCCTTCCACAGATGCAGAACTTTTTCGAGAAATGTAGCTATCGTGTATTTGATGACATATTTTAACGCTCAAAGATGAACGTAGAGGGGTCACACCATCGTACCAACAATAAGAACGGTCTCGTGGTGTAGCGGTTATCACGCCTGCTTCACACGCGGGAGGTCGCCCGTTCGATCCCGGCCGAGATCAGGTATATCCTTCCACAGATGTAGATCTTTTGCGAGAAATCTAGGTATCGTGAGTTTGATGGCATATTTTAACTCTCAAAGATCAGCGTAGAGGGGTCACACCATCGTAGGAACACCAGGGGCGGTCTCGTGGTGTAGCGGTTATCACGCATGCTTCACACGCAGGAGGTCGCCGGTTGGATCCCGGCCGAGATCAGGCTTATCGTTTCAGGAGTGGAATTTTTTGAGAGAAATGCAGCAATAGTGAGTGTGATGTCATATTTCAACCTTCAAGGATGAGCGTAGAGGGGTCACACCATCGTAGCGAGAACAACGACGGTCTCGTGGTGTAGCGGTTATCACGCCTGCTTCACACGCAGGAAGTCGCCGGTTCGATCTGGGCCGAGATTAGGTATATCCTTTCATGGATGGGGTCTTTTGAGAGAAATGGAGCTGTCGTGAGTGTGATGTCATATTTCAACCTCCAATGGTGAGCATAAAGGGGTCACATAATCGTAGGAACAATAAGATCGGTCTCGTGGTGTAGCGGTTATCACGCCTGCTTCACACGCAGGAGGTCGCCGGTTCGATCCCGGCCGAGATCAGGTATATCCTTCCACAGATGTAGATCTTTTGCGTGAAATGTAGCCTCCGTGAGTTTGGTGTCATATTTCAACCTTCAGGGATGAGCGTAGAGGGGTGACACTATCGTAGGAACACCAAGGGCGGTCTCGTGGTGTAGCGGTTATCACGCCTGCTTCACACGCAGGAGGTCGCCGGTTCGATCCCGGCCGAGATCAGGTATATCCTTCCACAGATGCAGAACTTTTTCGAGAAATGCAGCTATCGTGAATTTGATGACATATTTTAACGCTCAAAGATGAACGTAGGGGGGTCACACCATCGTACCAACAATAAGAACGGTCTCGTGGTGTAGCGGTTATCACGCCTGCTTCACACGCGGGAGGTCGCCCGTTCGATCCGGGCCGAGATCAGGTATATCCTTCTACAGATGTAGAACTTTTGCGAGAAATGTAGGTATCGTGAGTTTGATGGCATATTTTAACCCTCAAAGATCAGCGTAGAGGGGTCACACCATCGTAGGAACACCAAGGTCGGTCTCGTGGTGTAGCGGTTATCACGCCTGCCTTACACGCAGGAGGTCGCCGGTTCGATCCCGGCCGAGATCACGTATATCCTTCTACAGATGTAGAACTTTTGCGAGAAATGTAGGTATCGTGAGTTTGATGGCATGTTTTAACCCTCAAAGGTGAGCGTAGAGGGGTCACACCATCGTAGGAACACCAAGGTCGGTCTCGTGGTGTAGCGGTTATCACGCCTGCCTTACACGCAGGAGGTCGCCGGTTCGATCCCGGCCGAGATCACGTATATCCTTCTACAGATGTAGAACTTTTGCGAGAAAGGTAGGTATCGTGAGTTTGATGTCATATTTCAAACTTCAAGGATGAGCGGAGAGGGGTCACACCATCGTACCAAGAACAAGGACGGTCTCGTGGTGTAGCGGTTATCACGCCTGCTTCACACGCAGGAAGTCGCCGGTTCGATCTGGGCCGAGATTAGGTATATCCTTTCATGGATGGGGTCTTTTGAGAGAAATGGAGCTATCGTGAGTGTGATGTCATATTTCAACCTCCAATGGTGAGCACAAAGGGGTCACATAATCGTAGGAACAATAAGATCGGTCTCGTGGTGTAGCGGTTATCACGCCTGCTTCACACGCAGGAGGTCGCCGGTTCGATCCCGGCCGAGATCAGGTATATCCTTCCACAGATGCAGAACTTTTTCGAGAAATGTAGCTATCGTGAATTTGATGACATATTTTAACGCTCAAAGATGAACGTAGAGGGGTCACACCATCGTACCAACAATAAGAACGGTCTCGTGGTGTAGCGGTTATCACGCCTGCTTCACACGCGGGAGGTCGCCCGTTCGATCCCGGCCGAGATCAGGTATATCCTTCCACAGATGTAGATCTTTTGCGAGAAATCTAGGTATCGTGAGTTTGATGGCATATTTTAACTCTCAAAGATCAGCGTAGAGGGGTCACACCATCGTAGGAACACCAGGGGCGGTCTCGTGGTGTAGCGGTTATCACGCATGCTTCACACGCAGGAGGTCGCCGGTTGGATCCCGGCCGAGATCAGGCTTATCGTTTCAGGAGTGGAATTTTTTGAGAGAAATGCAGCAATAGTGAGTGTGATGTCATATTTCAACCTTCAAGGATGAGCGTAGAGGGGTCACACCATCGTAGCGAGAACAAGGACGGTCTCGTGGTGTAGCGGTTATCACGCCTGCTTCACACGCAGGAGGTCGCCGGTTGGATCCCGGCCGAGATCAGGTATATCCTTCTACAGATGTAGAACTTTTGCGAGAAATGTAGGTATCGTGAGTTTGATGGCATGTTTTAACCCTCAAAGGTGAGCGTAGAGGGGTCACACCATCGTAGGAACACCAAGGTCGGTCTCGTGGTGTAGCGGTTATCACGCCTGCCTTACACGCAGGAGGTCGCCGGTTCGATCCCGGCCGGGATCACGTATATCCTTCTACAGATGTAGAACTTTTGCGAGAAAGGTAGGTATCGTGAGTTTGATGTCATATTTCAAACTTCAAGGATGAGCGTAGGGGGGTGACACCATCGTAGCAACAACAAGAACGGTCTCGTGGTGTAGCGGTTATCACGCCTGCCTTACACGCAGGAGGTCGCCGGTTCGATCCCGGCCGAGATCAGGCTTATCGTTTCAGGAGTGGAATCTTTTGAGAGAAATGCAGCAAGAGTGAGTGGGATGTCATATTTCAACCTTCAAGGATGAGCGTAGAGGGGTCACACCATCGTACCGAGAAGAATGACGGTCTCGTGGTGTAGCGGTTATCACGCCTGCTTCACACGCAGGAGGTCGCCGGTTCGATCCCGGCCGAGATCATGTATATCCTTTCAGGAACGGAATCTTTTGCGAGAAATGTAGCTATCGTGAGTGTGATGTCATATTTCAACCTTCAAGGATGAGCGTAGGGGGTCACACCATCGTAGGAACAACAGGGGCGGTCTCGTGGTGTAGCGGTTATCACGCCTGCTTCACACGCAGGAGGTCGCCGGTTCGATCCGGGCCGAGATCATGTATATCCTTTCAGGAACGGAATCTTTTGCGAGAAATGTAGCTATCGTGAGTGTGATGTCATATTTCGACTTCAAGGATGAGCGTAGAGGGGTGACACCATCGTAGCAACAACAAGAACGGTCTAGTGGTGTAGCGGTTATCACGCCTGCTTCACACGCAGGAGGTCGCCGGTTCGATCCCGGCCGAAATCAGGCTTATCCTTTCAGGAGTGGAATTTTTTGAGAGAAATGCAGCAATAGTGAGTGTGATGTCATATTTCTACCTTCAAGGATGAGCGTAGAGGGGTCACACCATCGTGGGAACACCAGGGGCGGTCTCGTGGTGTAGCGGTTATCACGCCTGCTTCACACGCGGGAGGTGGCCCGTTCGATCCCGGCCGAGATCAGGTATATCCTTCCACAGATGTAGATCTTTTGCGAGAAATGTAGGTATCGTGAGTTTGATGGCATATTTTAACCCTCAAAGATCAGCGTAGAGCGGTCGCACCATCGTACCGACAGCAAGGACGGTCTCATGGTGTAGCGGTTATGACGCCTGCCTTACACGCTGGAGGTCCCCGGTTCGATCCCGGTCGTCCTCATTTCCTTGTGACCAAAAGTTTGGGGATTCGTCGTCTTGCGGCACAGGATCATATCGTCTCTATTCCGCAGGGAACGGCGGAAGCAGAGGCCCTTTTTCAAGCCCGGGCCATGCAGCTACGTGGCCTGTTTAAGTTTACCCTGTCCCTTACACTCACCCCGCTCAGCTGTTTAGCCTTCATCTTCAACTACTGCACTTCCGTGCTCTAAATTACGCTTTTGCCTCCAGCGCATGAGTATTCAACTCCAGCGCGACGAATGAAAACCACATCCACAGATTTTAAAGCGACAACACCACTGGGCAACATCGCCAAAGAGACAGCCCCTCCACAATTTCGTATGGTTATGATATTAAAAAAAACTTTCGCAAATTTTGTATTGAATATCAAAGCACACATATTTTGCATAACAACAGTTCCTGGAATTGCTGGTCGCATAGCGTCGCGATGACATTGTCTCATCCCATCTTTGAAACAACCGACAATCCAAACAATGCAGATCACGTCTACACAAAAAAAAAAATCACTGTAAATGGAATCGACATCGCATACGTTCAGAAAGTTTATTAAAATGAATCGGTTTATTCACGGAGTAGTGTTCATAATTCAGAAAAAAAGTAAGGTACTAACAAAAATTAATACGTTCATTCACTTATCAATTTCAGTTATTTTTAGATTGGTATTATTCGCTTGATTGCGCTCGTCGTCGTCATAGTAGTAGTAGTAATAATAATAGTAAAACGGATCTTTTCGTGAATCACTTCCTAGCAACTGAGCTGTATGGTCATCTTCGAATTCTTCCACTTCTTCTGCATCCCGACCGCCTGCTGCACCTTTCCCATGCTTATTAGTTGCACTCTTGATGATGAGCTTCTTATGGGGACGTCCAGTTACATTCCGCTCCATTCCATCTGCAAAATTGTTTGAGCAAGGTTTTGCTTATTGCTGTGAATATTACATCCCAATGCAGATGTTTTATTGGCTAATAACTAGTATAGACAACCTCAGAACCTGATGGGTGTAGATACACTGATCGAATAAGAAGCATAAGGATGGGGTGAGAAAGTTGGAATGGACTGCAAGCCTACTAAATATGAGCTCCGGCCCAAAAAGCGGACATACGGCGCAGTGACGAACAATTGGGTTTGAGCTGCGGCTTTTCCGTGCAGCTGATATTACTCTCCTGTCACTAGCATTTTCTGTTGTAGAGATATTTGGGGAGGTTAAACTGAGAATCCTGCTCATGCACCTATGAAATCGCTGTCACAGTGCACATGATCCTTTGACTTTGCAGGTCTATCGCAATTTGTGATGGTCTGAGAGCTTGATTGCAAATACATATTTGTTGGAGGATGAAACCTTATTCACTTCTAGTTGCGCGGCTTATAACCATAGTGATACGACACATGAATGGGCATCTTCTGGTACAATTATTCTTGCGATGTATTAGAAGTGCTTGGAATAGGCTGAACTCACCTGTATGTAAAGGTGGCAAAGTACGGGTTTCTGTATTTGGATCAATCGTCACTCCATCTTCGTTAATCGCACGTACGCATAATCCACTGCGTATGTACAGGAAAGGAAAACAGCATCGCCGACCGGAACACGCTTGCATATTACAGTAGCGTGCCTCTATCTCCTCCTCACCCCATCTGCAAGCATCGTCAAGACTTTCCTTCGTGTCGATGTATTTTTAGGTGTCCGTAGCTTACTACAGAAAGAAAAGAAAACGTTATGTGCAATATTTCGCAAAATTGTAAAGAAAGTGTTGGCTGGGATATTAAGTATCGTTCATCTCTGGCACTTTACTTGAATTTCGTGTTGCAGCTGTTTACAATCGCATAATATCTGGCGCAAATCACCCTATCGCAAAAAAAAAAAATAAATAAAAACCTTGTAGCGCGTTCAAAATGGAATTTGTATTATTTATCAGTAAACAGTTATCACGCAGATAGCATTATGTAACAAGAGTTCCTTATTGGTAGAAAAAGTTTTCTTTGACAATAACTTTCGATAGAATCTCTTTGCGATCCAACTTTTTTTTGCCATTGTATAGTGAATTCTTCTTTCAGTGACCCTGGCCAACCGGATCCAAAAATGATAATGCATGAAGCTGCGTCAGTTTTTGTCCAGTTCTCAATATTTTTCATTAATCGGCTCACACATTGCCGCGGTATTCATGGACTTGGCTCAAATCGATGTGGCTTACGAGTGACAGTGTTTAATGATTTATTCTCTGCATAACATGATGTTTGGCGGTCGTGCAGAAAAACTATTGCTTTTGGATTGTGTCAATTTTTTCACATTTCGCACTTATTCGTATATATCATAGTTATGCGCTGATGAATTGAACTGAAGTTAATAGGTTGTGTGCGAACACTCTCTTAAAAACGTATAGTGTTCGGAGGTAATCCAGAGAAGGATCCAATGTGAAATTGGCTTGCCTTATAGATGGAATAATTTTTTTGCGTTGACTCATTGAAGTAAAAATTGGTGGATATAAGAAGTCGTTAACGAGGTGATGATTTGCATAGCAGATTTTTCAGAACATGCAAATCTCTAATATTTAGCCGGTTGAAATCAAGATTGCTTTACAGCTCAGTTCTTGTTTGCGAATGAATGTTCCTGCATAGCATCGCTCAACACATCTCGAAGAGACAAATCCAACCATGCACAACATGTTGTGTAGGATTAATATTTCTCTCATCGTCAACGTTTCACTTCAAGCGAAACTGTAACGATTTTGCCTTGAAGATAAATTCGGGGTTCGCTTTGGGAATAAACCCAGAGTGCTCAAGGCACAACGAGGACGGAGTTGAGCTATGCCAAAGGACGTCGGAGCAAGCGTAAAAGTGTTGGATGAGAACGAGGTGGTGTTTGCACTCCACAGCATGCGTTTTCGACGTTTGGATCAGAACATAACAGTTTTTCTTCCACGAAAGAAATCTGCAACAGTGAGTGTGGAACGGTTACTGAGTCAGACCGCACAAGGCAACAGTGGTTCAATTCCTGGTAAGCACGGCTGCACCTGGGTGGAGCTTGGTAGAGCCGCTTATTGGAATCGATGAGTGCATCTTGCATGATTAGTAGTGATTCCCCGGGTGTGGCAAATAATCCCACATCTTATGTGTGGTGACGAAAGCGAGATCCAAAGAAGGCGTCAAGCTATTTGCCAGGAACATAAAGGCGGAGGTATCGAATGTCACCAATATCAGGCCTAAAATAAACCGATACCACTCAATATACCCATTTATTCACTTCTTTTAGCAATTTTGCACGCTCCTTTCCTTAATCATTCTCATTTGTTTTCGTCACATCAACAGAAATCTTATTTTTCTTTACTAACGGATTATGTTGTGTAGCAGGCAAAGAATCATTTTCTGGGCCGCGGCCTCCTCCGACGAACCTATACTCCATCAGAAGCTATATGAATAGCTCAAATTGCCTGGTGAAGCCGAGATCTGGGACGCCTGCTACCGCGCTTCCTGTCGTCAGCTGTTCTTGTTCCGAAACGTCGATCACGCAATGCTGGCACTCGTTTCCTTGCAGATTGTTACATCGGACTGCCGAAAAGATGAGGCTGTTCAACAAGGAAAAGAGCATAGGAAGGAAGAATGCGACGGAGAAGCATGTGAGAGAGTGTACGAGTTCTGAACGGTAAGCAGGCGCGAAGGCCTCATCACGGTCGCTGTTGGATGTTATCTCAACTGTCTCACGTCATATCTCAGACCTAGGTGGTCGGGTGTCAAAAGAGTTGAGAGTGGGAAGGGCGCAGGATGCAGGGAAGATGCGATGAGTGGATAGTCTAGAAATAGATAGCTAGTTCGAAGAGCAGTGTATCAAGAAAGAATGAAAAATTGAGGAACATTTTGTGTTTTGTATCTGCATTCGTATTTTGTATTCAGACATTTCAACTATGTCACCCGCATTTTCAGTGCCAATTTAGATATATAACTAAATATGGGATATTAAAACAAAAGGTGCTAACGATGCTAAGCGATGTCTAATCTGAATTCCACAGCCGCCGCATTGTGCGCTGCACCAACTCCACTCGCTCCAGCCACCTGGAAATCGCGGGTTATTTAACGCTTGCAGATGGCTTTTTTTAAAATTAATTTCATGGCGGAAATTGGGGAGACAGAATACGATCCCAAAAGCTTCAAGTTTACAAGTGCAGAAATAACCCGCCAAAGGATTAAAACAAGAAATTCGTACACAGCTCGGACTACCTTAGGTCGGGATGACACCTTCTTAATCGATTTACATTAGGCTATGGAGTAGCATGAAACAAATATTTTAACGCTAACTTATGAGATCATGTCCCAAACATTACAACTGGTGCCTTTTTACAGCGCAATGATTTCGCAATCGCTCGTAACATATACATGACAGTAGCAAACAATTGCTCCGTATCTAAATAATCCTCACCTTCTATAGGAGGCCAAGTTGGAGGAGTCAAAGGTGGCTGTCTGAAATTATAATTGTTTGAGCTGATGAAATCATTATAAATACATAATCACTAATCAAAACTAATCAAATCAAAAATTGATCGATTGTCTTGAATCATCTATCGTATCACATAAACAAATAACAAATTTTGTGTCGAATAACGAAATATGTTATGGTGATATCTTTTTCATCAAGGCCTGACAGTCATGAGGATCTCACACACAATATTCTCTATCAATATGTCCATAGATTGCAACAATGGCAGTTTTTTTTTAAACAAAGAAATTCTTCACCTATGTACTCACTCTAACCATGATAAGAATTTTTTTTTTAAATTTTATTTACAAAATATCAGCCAACTGATAACGTTTCCGGATTCTATAAATTATTCCAAAAAATGCTATTATGAGTTTAAAAATAGTGTTTTAAAATGAATAGGTAATAAATATTTTTTTCCGATTTAGAACGACGAAAAGATATTCAAAAGTGGACGATGACTACTGTCTATATACCAATGATGCTTAATCACTCAAATAATTTTTCTTCTTAATCTTATATTAAATGGTATGGTGCTTTTTTGAATGCATCGATACCACTTATTAGCATTATTTTAGAAGCAGTCTGCTCAAAAATAATTATGATTATTTCACTCACGTTGGAGTCTGCGTCGTAGGCGGCACTGTCGGAGACCACGTTGGGAGCGATGTCGTGAGGGGCTTTGTCGGAGTCGCTGTCGGGGGCGATGTTAGGGTAGGTCTAGTTGATGGCAATGTTGGAGGATGCGTCGTTATTTGCGTAGGTCTTTCAGTGTTTATTGTTGTTTCTACTGGTGTAGCAGGATCTAGAATGCTCGCAATTTGACGTAGAAAACATTGATCAGTATGCTACAGAATGTCTATATGTAGACTATACTTTGATACTAAGTGGCATTTATGCGCGCGTATGCATGCATACGTTTGTGTATGCATTTCAGTTCACCACTTTATTGCTTAATTTGCGACCAAGCGCTTGCATCAGTGTTAACTGTATGAGCGAATCGGCACTATAATATATCTGCTAGAATAAAACGCTATTGAGTTAACCCGTCGTATTTTTACTCCCTTAAGTTTTCACTATTGGTTGCATTGTATAGAATTTGCATCTTTTTTATGATAGGGATATATAAAATAATTGTATTTTTCGCAAGAAACTGCTGATCTGCTTGGCTACTTAAGACCACTCACTGTAAGACATAAGGCTAGTTACTGCTACATTATCGACATAGTAGAGAATACCATATCGATATTGGAGAGTAAAACTACTCTGATAGGAACCACGATAGAGGACCATCACTTCGTTCGTTTCGCTCACTATCTGATTTGCTTTTCTACCACAGAACCTGAAAATAGTACTTATTTTTGAGTACAGTTGGAAAATCTGAAATTAGAGTACCACTAAATAAACCAAATCAAAACAAGTATATGTGTTTATCAGTCTCAGAATACGCGGAACTTTCATATGAATAAAAAAGTGCCTGGCGTAAATTTAATGGATTCAAGAGATGCAAAAAACGATGAAATGATCTATCAATTAATATAAATGATCTTCAAGCAAGTAGAGAAACGAGCTAGGAAAACTAGCAAAAAATAAGCTTTTGCGCAATGCTCATTTGCCCATTCAGCTTCACAATTTGAAACTAGGAAGCACGGAAATCATAACAATGCCTCAAAACTTTAACTGATGCAACCATCCACACAACTCGTACAAAACAGTTCGCTTTTCAGGGAAATGGCGAGCGTAAATACAGAGCTGGTTGCTGCGGAATCTACAAGTTCTTTCAGAGTTGACGGAACTTTATGAATTATGAATTATGGTGTAGATCTACGGCACTGTTGGCGGACCCTATGAGTAGATAAATATACACCCGCACATATGCAGGAAGGAAATTGTTGAAATGAGTTTTTGCGAAACAACTCCACAAGGTGCGAAAAAAATCAAATAATCCGTTTAGGAAAGCCGATCATAAGAAATAACATATTTTAAGCAAGTTTTTTTCTTGTCTCAGGGCTGTCAAGCGGCATTCTCGAATAGTTGTTTAGAGCGCAAACGCGTTTTTATAAATGAGTTACCTGGAAGATAATATAGACACTACTCACCTTGCACCAGTAGTACTGAGATCTGACATGTAACGAATCTCGAGAAACGCAGAACCACATGGTTTTAGTTGAGGGAACGAAAGCGAGTTCATCTGTATGAGTATCTTGCGATTCGATGGCGCCTTAACAACATTACAGTAATGAAATTTACTTCCTTCATTATTAGTTCAATTGTGCTCATAACTTTGGATGCGAATTAACTTGATAGTCTGTCATTCTGAATCTGAATTACTGTCCAGATTTCCTTCGGAAAATGCGTTAAGAGCAGTGGCAAGCATTTCCATGAAAATTTTTCACTCTTCGCGGAATAAAGAGTGCTATCAATACCTGAGCCAGACTGAAATATGGTGTGATAATAGGATGTGCCACGTACATGTTTGCGTGGCATTCGACCCAACTAATATAAATTCTAACTTGACTGGTGTGATTAGATGCTCGTATCGTTCGTTAGTTCCATTATGTTCATGAGCAAACGATGTAACATGAAGATGAAATAACAGACTTAGGCTGTTTTAAGTACTTCATTCGTAGGTGGTTTGCACAGTCGGCGAAACGATATGGGTTTCAATCCGCGGATAGATTGATGTATAAGCTCGCTGTCAAATGTTGGTTGAAACTGTTAACCGGAGAGTCTTAGGAAAAAATTAGCTAATTTAGTTGGAGTTTATCGATATTTCAGCGCTCTCAATACATGAAATCGAAACATTCCCTTGACAAATTTGTCCCTATATACGGCCTGGCATATTTATTATGCACTTTTGAACTTTAAGGTTTTCTTTTCAAATCATTCTAAGCGATTTGTGGACAATTTTATTCAACAAGAGCTTCTTCTTTTAGCCCTCAACTTTGCCTCTTCTTTTCTGGTACCATGAGTTGTTTCGCGGCAATATACTCAATTTTCTAGCGAAACTCAAATTTTACACGGTCTTTTGGGTGGAAGCAGTTTTAAAATCAGTTTTTTTGTGCTCCGTTCTTTTCCCTAATATCAGAACATTATAGAGTCGATTCCTTTCATGTGTTTCGAAAAGCAAACACCATTATTCAATCATATCAAAGCAAACGTGCCGTTATCATGAAGTTACAACTTCCAGTGCCGGATTGCGATAAAGTCTTAAAGCTGGACGTCGCCGTAAGGTTAAGAGTACCACAGTTCTTAGTTGTCTGAAGAGGTTCATTACAGAGCGTCCCACCCAATCCCTCTGTGCATCTGCATCGGGAACAGTTTTTTGGGTCCGTATAGCCACCATACTCACACTGCAGATGATGGGAGCATGTTCCTTAAATTTGCAACCTTTAATGCACACATTATGAACATACTTAATATATCTTGCAAATCTATACTTTTAATATGGGCAACATCCTATAGACAAAACGGATATAAAAGACTCGAAGAAAACCTTTTTTAATGCAACAAAAACTATTGTCCCTCTTCATTTCCTCTTGTCTGTCGTCTAAGTTAAAGAAAAACAATATAACGCTGCCTTTTTATCAGATTTTAACTCATTTACTGTTATCAAAATAGCAGTCTCCGTTGTAATGTCATGCAAAATTCGAATGCGAAAACACCGATCAATTTTCACATGCGTACACACTTCTTAAAGGTGCTCTTCAAATTCGATGTATGTAACTGCACACAAGGCGATATCAAGCATACATACGAAAGCATGCAAACTTACCGTTACAGTATGCGAAATTCACTTTCTTAGCGTCGCTGAACGAAAGTCCATTACGCTGTCCGATCGTGCTTTGGTAATTGGGATCGAGAGCTTCTAGAGTGTCAAGTCCGTTTGCCGAAAATCCCTAAAGCAGGTTGGAACCCCATTTTCTTGTTGAGCCCCGAGTGTCAACGATGCCCATCAGCTGATAAGAATAAGGGAGTGAAATCAACATGAGTACCTTATGGGAGAAGGGAAGGGGGAAGGAGGTGCTGAACCTAATGAGCTGTAGTTTACTTAAGCGTGCGTTTGCTTTCGGTCGATCACATTTGTGGCATTGATATCTGACCGATGCGACTCGGCGGATTTGCAATTTGTGGTGTTGGTGAATGTCTAAAGTGTCTTAATGAAAAATACGACGCGCAACTTCTTTCAGCAGGTCATGGCTGCGTATTGGCCGTGCAGAGGAATGCTACGAGATCTGGGCTTGATATGAGACTCGGAATAAACTCGCCAAAATTGCTGAAGTTCTCGAGTAATCGCCTCTACTTCAACCTCTCAGTTTTTTACGACCACCACTGACATATAAGAAGAAAACATTCGTATTGACCTTGTTAGTGTTAATTTATTGTTTTTGCTGGGTTGAATTGGTTCTTCAATAATTCAGCGAGTAATAATGAAAAACCGTTTTGTCTGTGAAATCGAGATAAACTAGCCAGATTGTCGATGAAACACGTAGACAGTCAAAATAAGTAATCATGTACCCATTTCCAAGCTTTCCTTTAACATTTATCTACCTAATTATCAATGAACTATGAGAATGAGGAGGCACAATTAAGGTGCGCGAATCTCCCACCCTTCGATGTAAAGAGATAAAATAGTAAATTGATCGCTATCTTTCATTTTAATCTGCGCTAAAATATTGGAGTCCTTAGGGTTATTTCCTCCTAAGATATCACTTCGTAACAAAACGCACATCCGATGGGTAGTGCATCACCGATCCATAATCGTATTTAACTCCGTAGGTAACCATAGAGTTTCGTGACTGCTTCGAAAACTGATTCGCATATCCACTCTGAATGTTTTGCGTAAGCACTCGTACGTGGGAGTCGCGATCATAGCGCGCTTGTTCATGGTAAAGTCCAAGAGCGTGACCTGAAGTCAGACATTTTCTGATCTGAAATCGAACCACTACGTTCTGAAATTAACACTCACTTTGAATTGCATCCTGATGTAACAGCTTAGGCTTTCCCGCATTGAAAAAAGTCATTCGGATGGAACCCGTACCCGTTTTTGAACAAGAAAGCATACTCATCGCAATTCACTGAAGTCGGAGAGCGTTAAGAATTTTGAAACATAACGTTCAACAATTCAATATTTTATGATTTATTATTACGAATGATATCCACGTCTGCGCCTGAGGTTTTAGTTCATTGCGATATTCACTCAAATGCCTGAAAGATTTCATAATTGAGGAAAGATTCTACTACACTATGAGGGGAGAAGCTTCTTTGTGTGCAGCACAAGGTGCTGACATCCGAAAGGGCACTTGAGGAATCCTTTTCAGAGGGAGAGGGAAGAGGATGATGCGAAGAGGCTTATGCACCTTGCGCTTTCTTCAGGTGATAATATTCGAAACGCAAATTATGGAGCGGAAGAAAGTACAAGGGAGAAGATGGTGGTGTATGCGGAAAATCAATGTTCAGTGAACCTAGTAAATGCTGAATGCCGGACTAGATCTCATTTTCTTAGGAAATAATATTTAAAAAAAAAAGAACGCTAGTTACAAACCTATTTCATGAGCAACAATTCCCACTACCGTACAACCATAACCGATCGAAACATCTTGTGGTCCATTGCTGATACGACCAACATAAGAGTAACACCTTTAAATTGATTTGCTAACATAAGAAACTGCTGAAAATATCAAAAAGTACAGCTCAGACCAAATTTATTATGTTATTAGAAGTTTAAGTTGTGACGACGAGTAAAAATATTTACAAGTGTTCGATTAGCCGCAATTGATAACAACATATGCTAAATCAGATATAACAGAGTCTCTTGAAATATAACAAGAAACCATTCGATCAAATTTCGTAGCAGACCATTATTGTAATTCATGTTCTGCGTTCGCTGTTCTAGTAAATATTGCTTGCAAAAAATTATTAATTTCACATATATATATATATATATATATATATATATATATATATATATATATATATATGCATTCCATTCAGAGTGGCTTGTGAATTTACCTTACGAAAACCACGCCGCAAAATTTTCGTCCTTCCTAATCAGAAGATATCTCACATGATATGGTTGGTCATAAACAAATCCTCCAAATGACAAATTTCGGCGCTGCTATGGAAATTTACAGAAATTTAATCACTGAAACATTGATTCATAAAAAATTTGCATAAGACGGAATTCCTCTCGTCTTACCCATCTCCTTTAATGAACCGCAGCATTGATCCTTGGTTCGCTGTGGTAGTCACCTGCTTGAACGTTATACACGTGTTCTCTTCCCACAGTCGGATTCCAGCAAGTATAGCATTTGCATCCACTAAAAATACCGCCACATTGCAACAAGTTTTTAGCGATTATTCTCACTGATTTCTTAGCATTGAGGCAATACCAAAATTGAGAGCGTTGAATGTTCCTTTTTACCTGTTCCTGCCATCTGAGATTTTCAATGGAGACGACGGTTGAAATGTCATAGGCTGCAACCTTACAGATTTAATGGGTCGGACGAGATATTTTTTTGAGCCAATACTTGAATTGTATTGATATGAAACTCTTTGTTGTCTACATCAAGCGTTAACGCTTTATTCTGACAATGACTATTTCTTACTCACCCAACTATCATTTTTTGCGAAAAAAAGCTCAATATATTAATCGCGGTACCAAACACTACTTCTTAGTTATTAAGACCTACCGCCGGGCTGCAATATGAATGGTATAGGGAACTTCTTCCATCGTAACGATAAATCAGCAGTCATCGTTCTTTGTTTTGGGATAATCGAATCCTCTGACTTTCCTTCTATTTCTTCTAGTTGTTGCTGCGCATATCTGCAAACGGATGATCCCTAGTAGCCTCTCAGCCTGTTTCGGTCTTGCATTGCTTGCAAGACATCCAATTTTGTGCTTGGAACCTCACATCAACATCCGCTGCTCTCTTTTTTTCCTAATCACTCATTTGTTCATTGAAGTGACACTTTTAGCGCGAAGAGACGCTCATCGTAAGAAACGTCTTACATGTAATATCCGATTAACTTCCTGTTTCCTGTGGCTGTGGGCTATATAGGCAGACTCTCGATGCATTAGTTGTGTATGACATACATAGCATGTTCACTTGGCCAAGTCAGTAGGTGTTAACAGCTTGCTGACCGATTACTGCATGAGTGCAGGGATGAATGGGAAAACGTATATAATTTGCTAATGAAGCCGAAGTCTTTCTGAGTTGATTATAGAATATTTCTTTGTGTATCGAGGTGATGCAAATTATATAAACTTGCTCGTTGAATGCCCACATTAAAAATGCCTAGTGACTAATTCAAATTTTTTTATTAGAGATATATCGGTGAAAGAAGAGTTTATTCTATCATTCAATTATATCGAAAGTCATTGTTTGTTTTTATGTATACTCGCATTATGAACAATTCGCATTGTTGTTTAACAATTAACACTCACTCAATTACTGCAGCCATTTGCTGGTCAGTCAAAATCATGTCACCCTGGAAAAGGTAAGGCAGTTCCTCGGGTCGTCTGACATGCTGCGTTGTCCCATTGCCAGGAGTGATCATCTGCTCCACTGATGGCTATAAACATGCTATTTAGTGAAAATCGATAAATATCGCTTCTATCTTGAGGTATTTTCTTGTTTAAAAGAATCTCTTTCCCTCACTCTCCATAAGTCACTCTCATGAGGCTTCGAAATGTTTCGAGCAACATAATACGCCATTGAAGGCATTTTAAATTAGTTATTTCTTTTCAGCCGAATATAGGCGGTATTTAAAATTTCCGGATATCCCTTTCCCCATAAATCCCTCCCACCTCTCCTACTCCATTGGCTTTGAGGATGTGGTACTGATTTGGGCTTATCCTACAAATGGGAAAATGCAGTATTCGGCGAAACTTTAGTTTTTTTTAAAATTAAAAAAGTGCAAACTTCATGCTGTCATTCATGTATTTATTTCTACGCATATTTATAAGCAATGTTCATACTGAATGGTCAAAACTCTCAAAGTTCATGTCAGCAGACTATTAACCGCCAATCGACTAATGAATTTCTTCAAATTCATTCTTGATTTTATTTGGCCTTCACTGTTCGGATGTTCTTTAATAGTGGCTGATCGGAATCTTTGGTTACAGTTGCATTTATTATTGCCCTCATGCTTGTTATGTTTATATAAAAGCACTTCGCATATTGGAATATATGTATGATCATTGTGAGCTCTCTCAGACTTCTTTTGCACTTGAAATAGAGGGAAAACATTCTCTTTTGTTCGTATTAGGAAAGAACTCCTTCAGTCTGTCAGATCAAATTTGCAACTTCTATCTGAAATTTCACAATTTTTGGTGAATTTTTCTCTGCATTTTCCGTCTTCGTAAACCGTTAGAGATTGGCTGCGGCATTCAACGAAGACGCATCGAGAAAAACAACGCATAAAAGAGATATGCCTGAGGCTCCACGGTGAACAAATTCTTGCAGGCTAGAGATGGAGTCGTAAAAGATATATTGAGGAATGAGGGGTCACAAACTTTACCGATTTGTCTTGTAACTTCATGTTCTGGTCTCTGATTCAGATGTGCACCTTTACTCGTTCAAGTATATTGAAGAAGTGAGAAATAGAATAATTGAACACTGCAATGTTTGCGCAGCATTAACTTGATTTATGATGGAACTCTGATAGTTCATCGAATCATGTGGATGGTGAAAAAACTTTGAAAGAGGGAAAAAATCTGAAACAAATTGTTACTTCTGGATATACGCATAAAAATTCTATGATGATTTGAGAAGGGTGTAATCGCCCATTAGTTCTTATGAAATCAATAAATGCATCGTTTATCTTGATGGGAAGCACAATTGAATCATATAATTAAGCACTTACAGGTTCCATGCCAAAGATTTTACTCTGGATTGTTTCGAGTTTATACATATTTTCCGTAAATCGTTGAAACGATTCGTCGGCAAACGGCAATTGCTCATCGTCTAGTTGCCCATTCACCTGAAAATTAAGGTTACATTTATGTGGAAATCGTTAGTATTTGAAACAATCAAAAATTATAGGGCAAAGATTTTCATTAATGGGGAATTTTTTTCTTATGCTTTCCCTTCGTATATATGCGTTTATATAAATTAATAAACACATGTTCATAACCAAGTAGATATATACATTTATTTATTTCGTCACATAGAGTACAGTATGAATTCAAGTGGCTAATGTGCATTATCTAAGCGAGCCATAGAATATCGAAGCCGATATAAGAGCGAATATAGTAGACATTCAAGTGAATATATACTATATTGTGTACGCATACAACTGCTCCCAGTTTTATGCATTTTTGAAAATTTGTATTCGCTAAGTCGAAGTTGTTCGTCTCAGAAAAGACCAGCATTGTGATATTATGTTTATGCATATGCATATGTGTATGTCTGTTCGTCAGTATCAACAACACCATTAATGTTTGAGTTGAGAGCTTCGGTGATACAATTCACTCTAAATGCGATGTTTCGTGTCACACTTCACTTTTATCGTCAACTTTCGCACAAGTTATAGGTATTTAAGGACGGAAAAATTCTTGTACGCGTCTTGCACCGATCGGTTTCTTGTTTAATGGCGCTTCAACCGCAGAAAAACGAATCTTTGCTAGAAGTTTGTAGATTAATGCGATCGGTCGATTTCATTAAAAAATAAAAACAATATTTCGCATATCTAATAATCATTGGAAGGTTATGAAACTTGATGGAGAAGAGAGGCTAATGTAAAAGCGTATATCCTGCTAGCTTCTCTGGCATCCGTCTCTACTCGTTTTAACAAGTGAGTTCACTGCGGTCAAAAATTTAACTAATTTGCCTTTTCATCGGCATTTGTTCATTTGAAAATTCTTTGGTGATTAATTCAACTATTTAATGGAGGCTTCACAAAAAGACCACAGTTTCCTTTAAAAAACAGGATTTGGGTATTTCAAGTACGATATTTCAAGAGTTATTCCTCAAGAAATAGATATTCCGAATATACGATTTCTGCTAAATTTTAATCTTAAAAATTTGAAAATCGGAAGCATAAAGATTTCCCTTACGTTATCTATAAGGTGAAGAGCTATGAAGAAGAGCAGCGAATGGATAGGCAAAACCATATCGCGAATCGCCAAAGATATGACATAAGATGATTTTAGGTGGACTTGTTGATGGCCTTGCCTCTCGAGGTGAATATATCCCGATTATATCAACGTCAATGACCTGTACAGCACGGTCAATCGTCGCTGATGAACAACTTTCTATCAGAAATCACTAATAATTGCCAAGCCAATCGCATGCTACTCCGCCACTAAGCAACGATAAAACATCCGAAGAATTGAATAGAACGTAAGATCGCCGAAAGTGAGAAACGAAGAGATTTTCTCCCCGCCCTCCTCATTCCTTGGATTTGATCAAAGTCGAGTGAATCGAGCCATTAAAAATTATGTGATATTGCTCAATGAATATTTTCTCATCTATGGTCGCTGAAAATTTTTGTAATTCTATCGTGAAGAAGATGCGCAATATTGTACGAATGCGTAACTGTCTCCAGAGGGGCTCATAGGTAACATACTTTTCGAACTGAGGTTGCCCCGAGGATAATACATTTTCCCTCGTGACATTCGAAATCATTTGACTCCTTTCTATATGCAAAAAGTACTTCTGTATTGGAAGCTAATTCCCTGATAATTGCTGAGAATCATACCATATTACAGCAGAGGATTCAAACTATGAAGGTTGCCTAAAGTTCATTCCGGCCCTTACGCAAGATTTCTGAGGCGCAGAAAGTTTCGTAATGAAAAGCCCACGAAGAACTGAGAGCCAAATTGAAAATCGGAACATATTTGAAAATTTCAAGGGAATCCAGATTAAATGAGCTCACCATTACCTAAAGGTTTGCACAATTTTTCGTAACCATCTGCTTTGTTTGTTTTCAGCTTCTCACCCGACTAGAACGAATGGGATGGGAAAGGATGTTGTGGGAAGGAAAGGAAAGGTTGATTTCCACTCAGTCTTTTACCGCCCTAAAATGGTTGAAAGATCCTTGAAAACTGTGAGGATCGAGTGCTTAGAACAATATTTGTTTCACATCAGAATCTGCTCGTCAGATGGCTTCAACAGGCTCGCACACACCGTCTAGCTCCTCATGTACTCGTCGTCTGATCTCTGCTAAAATTTTTCGACGTAATGAATATCCCAAAAATTGAAAGAATTTTTGCAAAGCTTTTATACTAAGAGGAACCTTCACCAAAATTGAAGCAAACGACACCAGCAGCACATCATTTACATATTTTATTTTTGAGATTTTTCATCCCATTTTGCAGATCTCTGCGATGTGATCGACGTTGAGCTGTGTCATCAGAAAAGCGGTATTTTTTCGGCCATTATTTTCAACGCATCAAGTCCAAATACTAGGGATATAACCTAGTGGCGATGTTTGTGGTTAATTTCTCTGAATGACTGCTCTGTCAAGCGCTGTGTTAAGTAAGGAATACAAACAGGATATATTTATAATTTATAAATCCATTACAAAACAATTTCATCGATTGATAAAAAGAATTAACAAATATAAGGAGGGCAGAAATATAATACAGTGCAGTAAATAAACTTAAGATTGAAGTGAGTCGAGGTTCACTGAATACCTAAGAGTCTGTAGAAACCACACAAATAGCAACAAAATCTGAGTGATAAGCATTCAGCGATATTGAAAAAAACAGAACTGTAATCATTACACAATATTTAACAAATAAAATGATAGTCGTTGTGCTAATTACTATGAATTTTCGATTATATAAATATTCAAAGATCAATTATTGGTGCTTTTTCCAAATCATAAATATCCAGCAATCGTTTCTTAGATGCTTTAAATGTTTGGTAAGGCAAATTGGCATATATAACGCGAATTAAAAATTTGCATATGAAATAGGAAAATTATAGGTATATACTCGTTTAACAAAGAACTGAGTGGGCAGAATCACGAAGAAACATGCAAGCGGAAGGCTGAGATGATTAGGAGTGAGAGACCCTTCTTAACCTTTAACGACAAGTGCTCCATCATCGACATAACAGTACTCAGAGCATGGGGTAGCAATATTGCATTTAATAACACACCAAAATAAGTCATACAGATAAAAAAAACTCAGAAGACCTATCGAAGGGGTTTTAGAAATTGCTGTTGGCGTTGCAGTTTTTTTTTTTTGCTGCCAGGGTGGTTGGTGATGTATGAATTGTGGGCGTTTTAGCAGTTGCTATCACAGTTGAAAGAATAGTTGTATTCGTTGTTGGCATTATTTCACTCATTTCGATAGATATATCATGCACTAAAAATTTTAACTAGCATATGAAAATTTTTCAAGCAATTCTCTTATATTCATCTGTCAAACTTTCCAACTTTTATAAACAATTACTTCAGGAAGAAAAGCTTTTCCACTTGATTATAGGCCTTTTTAAAACACTTCTTATTGCTCAAGCGTTCTGTTAAACCCGATTGCTGAAGTCACTCTTCCCTTCCTCTAAAGATCGACGGAAATGGGAAATTCAAAATTCTTCAGTTTTCAACAAAAAATTTTTAACACTTCTAACAAATAAATTTTTCAAATTCGATTTAGTGATTATGTCACTTTTTTATAGTTTTTCATTTATATCGAAACATTACAAAATTCAAAACTAAATTTATTAAAGAAATATCAAAAGATCACATTTACTAAAAAATTACGGAAGTTATAGCGAACGAATTCCAAATGAGCAATTCAGTATTACACTTTACTTAACTAGTATACATTTTCAACGTTCATTAAGAAGTTATGTCATTTCGATCGTTGATTATCGCCGTCGAGAGATAAGGTTTCTTTTTTGTTTTTTCAACAAAAGTCACCATATTTGTAGCGAATCGTAAAATAGCTCCGAGATGATCCACGATAGAGGATTAGTATGTAATTCGCTTTACTCAGCAAACGTGTCGGCTTCTTAACGCAGAACCTGTGAAAATTCATTCCAAATTTCAATAAACTCTCAATTTTTTTTCTACGTATTCAGTATTGCCTTCCAGGACTCCTTTTCCGTAGAAATCATTCTTAAAATCCGGTTCGCTCTCGAATATCAATTTGTTGTGCCGATTCGCACAATCCTACCCTCTTAATCTAAATCCATCTCTCTTATGTTCAGCTTTTCACCTTTGTGCGAAATGAAGTGTGGCAATCTCGAGCAGGGGAGATGGGGAGATAAGGAGGAGAAAGGAGGGAGTGTTAATTGAATGTGTTATGACATGAAACGATTATGCTCGAATGTTGATTATTAAGTGCGGGTATAAAATAGAAAAATACCGATCCTTCGAATAGAAAACCTCATTTTCGAAGGCTACTGATAAGATGTTCGAAGAACTCTGTTCTCTCATAAGGAATGGGTGAGAATTCTTTCAAAGAAAGAATTTGAGTTAAGAAAATTCAAAATTAGCAAAAAGTTTATAAAATGCAATAGTTGATTATTACCTCGCACCTGTTGTACTCAAGTCATTTGCATATCGAATTTCCACATAACTCTTCGAACATGGTGATTGATAACGAAAAATGAATTCATCAAATTCTATGAAAATTTTCCTTCCCAATGGTGCCTGAAAATTGTCATTTTTACGTCTAAACAATTAAACGATCAGAAATCAAAGTTTTCTCGCTGTAAACTAAGAGATAATCTGAATTGCTTAATACGTTCATAGCTTACAATTTAAGACAGAACGCCGAATAATATAACATGTATTCTTTAATTCTTTTCATCTTGGCCTATAACTTCGGTGATCGTACACAATTTGCAAAGTGCCGAGGATGCGGAAAATATGGGCCGTTCTATTAGGTGCTCAAATGTATCAATTGAACTTGACTCAAGGCTATAAAATTTGACATATAAGGAAGCTAACTTCATATAAACGTGAGCAACATAAATCATATTCTAGAACCCGTGCTGACCGTAACATTTAGTCGCTACGATAATAATATACGCTACAGTAATGTTCAATGAACTTACCGTAATAAGAAAATTACACTGACCGGTTCCGTTCTGCGATAGCATTTGAAAATCCGATGTAGCATTATGTTCAAGTAGACCACATTTGGTTGTAGTTTTAAATGGTTGATCACATAACGTACTCTCTAATCCTTCAGTACATCGGCATTGTGAACAGTTTTTTGGATCCGTATAACCTCCATGACGACAAGAGAGTTGCTCATTGCATGTTCCTTAATAAAACGGATTTCACTTCTAAAAATACTATTGGAGGAAATTTCAGAGTGCTCCACCATCATAAAAGAATGAGGCAATAAGAATAAATAGAGAAGTTTTGAAATTCCAATAAAAATGAAAAAAATGACTGAAAATAAAGCTGTAGTGAGGATTGAAATAAACCTGCTTGAGTCACACTGAAAATTGCGCTTACTTTTCGCGTAAATAAATTCCTAACAATATATTTCCAAATGTTGGTCCTTATCGCATGCGCCCGTTTTCAATGAGACGTCTGTGGGGTGGGGGTGGGGGGAGGCGTTGAGGGGAGAGCGGCAAAGGGAGAAGAAAGAGAGAAAACAACAAATTAGGACCAGCAGATTCATGGTTCCTCTGTGCCGACAACAGAAAGGGAAATGATCGGCAAGTGGTCGGTGTTGAATGGAAGAACACATTGGGCGGTTGTTATATTCAAGCGCTCTTTCTTGGCTCCTTACATGAACAGTGTGCTATCCCGTCGTTCAGTGAAAGTCCACAGCGAGTTATATTAACATTTTAGCTACTTTTCACTTATTTTTCCAAACTGTGGTTCAAATCTTGAACCAAAATTAAGAATATTTCTTTCTTTGTGTTTTTATGTATTGTTTACAGCACAACCTTGAATACATCCCCTTCTTGTTCGCATACAATTCCTTCAAGTTCAATACCTCGTTCTGAGAGAATATTTCATGTGAGCCTTTTCAAATATAGCTCCTACCTCTCTTCGCACTCTTCTCTCGTATGCAAATTAACCTCTTTCATCTGAAAGATCAACTCTTTGGGGTTTAACTCGAAGAGTTGAATGGATATCTCTCTGAAGATCACAATATCTTATCACATGAAGTTAAGGAAATAATCTATAATTGGGAATAGCTGAACTTACCATTACAATATTCGTAGTTAACTTTTTTGATATCGCTGAATGATAGACGAACACGTTGTCCGATTGTATTTTGAAAATTCGGATCAATCGTTTCAATCGTATTTCGATAATATGCAGAGAATGCCTAGTGATATTACTCGTAAATGCTTGGAAATTTGAAAATTAATAAAAATTAAAGATAAAATGCTGTAAATTTGAGAGTTTATTTAAAAAAATTTGTGAATCGCTTTTAATGTGCCGACTACAAACTCTTCAGAGAAATTGGTTTTAAAAATATTCTAAAAAAAAAAAACAAAACAGCGATCTTAACGGCGAAATGGGAGGAACTTATTATTCCCAATATCTAACAACATTTGAAATGTCCTAATCCCCTTTCTCCTCCCTCTGGAACTTTTTGTCCGCCTTGAACCTTTCACCAATAAAATCGCGCATCACAAATTACAAAAACAAAGACGTTATAAGATTCTAGAAAACCTCTTGATCGTTTTCACGCAGCATATACTGGCACAGCTTTCTCTCATCTAAAGGAAATATCAAATATTTAAAAAAAAACCTTTTGATCGTAGTGCATGACAGAGCCGAGATCATATGCAACGCCATATGTGGTTACGATACGTGAAGTGTGTTTGGTGAATTGATTTGCATAACCAGTTTCAATATTTTCAGCCAAAACTCTCACGTATTCATCACGATCGTATCGTGATTGTTCATGAAAAAATCCGAGCGCATGACCTAAAAATCCAGAAAAATTTCTAAAATTCATGAGTCATAATTTTTGGTAATGAATGAAAATTTTGTCCTCATGAAATCTTTAAACCTTCTTAGTTATTTTGACATGCATGACTGTATGAAGTATTATGACTTGAAAGACGGAACTGCCGAAGATTACTTTTTTATAACCGAACAAATCAGATTCCCGCGTTAGCAAAATGAAGAGCGGTGTTGATCACATAGTCATCATTGAGAAAAAAATGATCTTTTTTTAAATCATTTTTTCAGCTGCAAATTTTTTTTTATTGTTTGAAAATCATCAGAAATCAAGCGCCAAAAAATTACTCATTTATGGAAAATAGATGGATAGGAAATGAATACCAGGAAACATCCCCCGAGGTAAAAATTACTTTTCTTCAACGTGAAAATTAGAGTCAGATGATTCCTTTTTCTTATCTGTTATGACCACCTTTATTATGACCATTTTGACCATTTTCTTTGTATTTAAATTTGCTTGTTTATTAGCGAATGTTACACTCAACAAAATATCGAACCAATTTCATGTGCCACTGTGCCAACTGACGTACATCCAAGACCAATCGATACTTGTTGTGTACCAAAAGGATAACGACCAATATTTGAATAACATCTGAAAGTTTCAAAAGTCGCTGTTATCATTCGTTCCAATTCACGTAAATTACGCTTCACTACTCTCAAACTGATTCGAAATGAAATTTACTGATTGTTGTTTTTAATTAATCCAACTATCCTCTGTTCTCTCCGATTCCTTTCCTTCCTCTCCATACTTTGCTTTCATTGATCGATAAATAGACGGCAAGTCTAGTTGTTATTATATCAGACATTTCAACGAGGATTTGAATAACCACAATTTTTTCCTCTCTTTGGCCAATTGAAGTCTTCAATTAAGAAAACGACTTACCCATTGCCTTTTATGAATTCGATCATTGGTGCATTGCTAGAAATCTTATTCATCTCTTTGAAAGTGATACAAGTGTTTTCTTCCCAATGTTTTATACCCGCCTTCACTGCCATTATATCCACTGAAATGATATCTCTAAAGATGTGTACATACAATACGAAACAAACATTTATGATACAAATGCAGTTATTTCGTGTCAATCTGATCATTTAATTTTATGAAATGGTATTTCATTTATGTTTCGTTTCGCTGCAAAAGAACGGCAAAGATCTAGAATCTATCAGAAAATATTTAGATGCACTATAAATTTGTTATTTACTTTACTTTCACAAATCTCACTATTAATAGCCATAATAATAGCCATATGCGTAAACGTTCACTGATTCAAATTTGTTCACGTAATCTCGATATAAATGGCTACGTTATGGTGCAATGGCAACTCTTGGTGAACAATACTTAAGAATTAGAAATTGCCAATAAATAAGGCATAATCAAGCTGTAGAATTGCAATGCAACGAAAAGAGTGGCACATTTAAGCTCGGTAGATTTCTTTGCCAATTTCTAACACTGCATATATTGAGCAACAATCATTGACTAGTATAACAATAAAATATCGGCTAAATTTGTTTGAACATTGCCTGAACGATCATAAGCAAAAGAAATTTCACTATTCACGCCTACTATGCCTTGAGCAACGAAAACATGCCCACTTCGTCAAGCTTACTGTCATATTAGAGCTGAACTCAAGTTCTGATAAACACTTATAAATATAGAAAAAAGAACGAACCACCGCTGAGCACATTTAGCGTATAATTGATGGGGAAAGTTTGCCACTTATAGAAAAAATCAGAGACCATCGTCCTTTTTTTGCGTTTTCTCGAACCTTCATCTTGGTCGTGGCGTAGTTTATTCAATTGCTCTTTAGCTCCACTAAAGTACTTTTTACGTTGTGCAAAAGTTATGGAAAAAATTGGCTGTGACAAAAGACACAAAAAAAAAATCAAAGAAGCAATCTGTATACAAACGGCAAAAGGTAACAATCTATAAAATTGTTCTATTTTTGTAAACCTCATTGGACCCAACGGCACGAATTCAATTCAACAAGGATATTTCTTCATTATGTAGCTTAGTTTCCAATCGTTTTTCATTTTTCTATGACGTCATTTTCAAATATATCTATGAAATGTGGGAGTTCATTTAAATGTGCAAGCTATCGCGAAATTGCAAATGAAAAAAACAAAAAAACAAGGCGAAACCGCAATCCTTTTCATCTGCGAGCAATATGTGTATGTAGTTAAAGATGGTCACCAAGTCGTTTACCCCACACATATGATCAAACTTCTAAAAGTTCGCACTTTCTGGCGTTCTACTCTGTTCTTGACCTTTCAGGTGCTTTCTTTTATCCCTCGTTATCTAGAGTTTCTTCTTTTGTGTATAATGCTGGACACTTTGTAGCATCCGTTGATTGTTAGCGCCATCATAGGAACATATTTCACAGCTCATAGAACATATGTTATTGCGCTTTCTATAGCAACAACATCTTTTCACTACTAAGATATTTAATAAACAGTAATTAAATTCAATAAGCAATATAACTTTGAATGGATGAAATAAATGAATTAAATTCGAAAAAAACCTACAGCAGATCGCAAAGCATTTGAAGAGGAGAGAAAACTCGAAGGAAAGAAGCAGAAGAAAGGAGGAAGGAGACAGATTTCTACATGAGGGAAAATCTCATCTGAAGCGAATACTTACGTCACAATTGTCTCCATTTGTTCATCGGTCAGCACAATGTCGCCTTCGAATAAATAAGGCAATAGTTCTGGATGACGTTCGATTAGTGAGGTGTCGTCTTCAGATTCAATTCCATCAGATAATGGCTTCTGAAAAGTCAAATGTTATATGAACTGTCTTGTGTCCGTAAAGTAGTTGACGAGAAAGTCAATCTCTTTTTGTGCAAAAGACTTGATTGATGGAACTGAGTTCTGGATTTAAAAAAAAAATTCCGAATAGGAATAATAATCATATAGTTTGTATTAAATAATAGAATATTTGAATACGCATGAAATTTATTTCTCAAAAATATCGAAAAATTTTCAAACGCGTCTATATATTAATGAAAAAATTTTTGTGAAATGATAAACTAAAGGTGAAAAAAATTTTCAACAGATGATCTCTTCAAATATCATCATCATATAACACATTGACAAATTACTACAGATTCAGTTTATGAAGAAATTCTCGCTGTGCCGTTCTATTCATTTTTTTATCGAGAATTTGCAACTCACATGATTGATATGATTGATGCCGAGTATCTCACTTTGAATGATTTCTAATCGATCCATATTGAGCAAAAATCGATCCAAAGATTCTTCGGTAAAGGTTGAACGTCCATTAAGCATTTGATCGTGGACATATCGCTAAAACTAAGCAGCTAAATAATCAGCTTTGCAAGTTCACTAGATTATGGTGTTTTAATGTGAAATTGTTAAAATGGTGCTCTATTTACAACAAATTTTCGCATACATGTAGAATGTTTGCTTGAACATAGATCTACCTTATATAGAAATTTACTTCTGAAGCCCTGCGAAGAATTGAAATATCTCTATGAACAGCCTCTTTCTTCTGTGATAGAAGCTTAATCTCGAGCATTGCGAAGATATAAACCTTAAACTTTCTATTCGGGCAAACATGTAGTTTATTCCAACATTTTCCACACGGCAGAGCAATATTGTTTCTTTCATAAAACAAATTGTTCAGGAGCAGCTAGATTCTTAAAGTGTCACATTAAAGAGTCAGGTTCTTTGCTTTCAATCATGCACTCTGGTAAAAGTTTGATTTCACCTGCTTACGCCTCAAAATTCTAGTAAATACCAACCGCATAAACAAGTGATAATGTGCCGAAAATGAGCAACTTTTGACGATAGAAGGCCATTCGGATAGTAAACAAGAGATATATTAGAAACGGTTTGGGCGATAAAGAGGATAGCCTTGACATGTACTCTCTAATATTGCATATGGCTATTTATCTCAGATATCAAAACGATGATCAATCGAAGACATTTTCTGCCAGTGTGGACACATTACAAAAAAAAGAACGTGCAGAAGCTTTTCCATTCCGACTATCTGACCGTCCAGTTTTATCAACTGCCTTATATTTCAGTTGATACAGATTTTATCGTATATGAATCAGGAGAAATCAATTAGTTTGCGATATATGCAAAAATCTTTGATCTCACAATAGTTACAGCCGAAACGCAAATAAACATACATTGGAAACTAGGTAAAAATATCATAGATTATTAAAGGAAACTATTACTTATAGGAACGAAAGAAAAGGGTGATAAATAAAGCGGATGGGGATTTTATAATAATCGTCACATCAAAGATATGAGAAGATTGTTACGAACGCATGCCTAGATCATTCGTTTGGCCAAGATCTTTCAAAAGCAGAAGGATAGAACGATTACCATGAAGCAGAGCCGTGATATTTGGAGAAATATTGTGCAGAACTGATATCGGCTTTACGAATTTTAAATTTTGCAACATTGTACGTAAAATTATTTGAAAATTAACTCATTTTCGCATAGCTGAAACCTTGAATAATAAATTATATAACATTTTACAAGCATTTTTCGAATGGTCGCCGCCATTGCTCATTAACTCGCTAAAGCTTTTGAGAAGCTTATCTTGTAAACTCTCGCTACAGCATGTGAAAACTTGAGGAAAAACTCTTGATAAAAGTTCTTTCCCGAATAAGTTGTCCAGGCGAAATTTGAAAAAATTTATAACCTCGTAGAGTTTTACTGCAAGTAAAATGATGTGCATAAGAGATGCAAATTGCAGTATCCGATATTACTGAGCCCTGTCATGCACAGATTATGATATGCAACAAATGTTGCTGTAAATGGCCGTATCTTGTGAAACAGACTCTACTAGGAACAAATCGGGCAAGTCGACTTTATTTTCTCTCTAATTCTTCGACCATTTTATTGTTGTTGTCGACGCTGAGTTTTATGTAATCGTGGGAAAGGAAAATGCCCTAACGATGAGTAATCGTTTCTGATCAAAGGATATTTTTCAATGGGACCTGTAAGGGTCAGCGATATTGATATAATCTGGATAAATGCTATGCCCCAAGAGGCGGACCATTAACAAGCCCACCAAATCATCTCATATCACTTCATTAGCGACTAGTAAAATGGTTTCGCCGATCTATTCGCTATTCTTCTTCGTAGCTTTCCACTTTGCCCATGCGGTAAGAGAAATTTTTTCGTTTTGATCATTGGAAAAAAAACTATGGCAAAGAAAATGAAAATTCAAAAGTCCATTCCCTTATGGATAATTCCTGAGAGGCGATGCGGTTATTACACATAACTTATAATGATCCAAGAGTACTTCCGAGATACAACGTTCGAAATACTAAAATTTTTGAGGAAGGGGGCAAAAAAGGGGAGAAGTGGAAGGAATTTTTAAAAAACGATGGTCATTTTATTAAATCGTCATCGATCTTTCGCTGTAGTCCGTAAATAATTTTCAAGCGAGCAATTTTCGATGAACAGCCATATTCGCCGAATTTTCCGCCAAACTAAGCTCTCGTTCTTAAAGAGAATGGAAATAAATGCCGGTGGAACCGGCATGATATTTGTTTCGGCACTAACAGATATATATATATATATATATATATATATATATATATATATATACACGAGAAAGTTCCCAGGAGCAAACCGAATGTCGGTGAATATGGCGAAAATGTCATCGTAATTTTCAGCTGTACATTAATAAGCAACTAGACGATGGGCAAACGACGCTCGCCGAAGATTCGTTTCAACGATTTACGGAAAATATGTACAAACTCGAAATAATCCAGAGTAAAATCTTCGGCCTAAAACAAGTGAGTGTTTAATTAAATGCATTACTTGGATTTTTCATAAAGGTAAACAATGTTTTTCTCGGTTTCATAAAAATATGGCATTAACGAGCGACTCCGTCATTGCCAAATCGCCATGCAGTTCTTTGCATAATACGTAGGACTAATCATTTCTTATACGATTTCCTTTGCTTTTTAAAAATCTTTGACGACTGATTCCTTCAAGAAATTAATGAGGTTCCTACTTGAATTAGCTTGTTGTTATGTAAACATTGCAGTGTTCAGTTATGGGAATTACTCGCTCTTTCACTGTTTTTGAACGAGTAAAAAAAATTGCGTCTGATTGAGAGCTTCGAACAATTAGTTAGAAAGCAAGATACTGAAGTTTATGTTTCATCCACTATCATATCTCTTATGATTGTAGTTCAAGCCTCTCAGAATTTGTTTAGTTCGTGCTTTCGGTACAAACCATCTTTCTCGAACCGCCGAGAGTAAGGTTCCGCTGAATGCCGCAACAAGAAAATACCTCAGGATGGAAGCGATATTTATCGATTTTCACTAAATAGCATGTTTATAGCCATCAGTGGAGCAGATGATCACTCCTGGCAATGGGACAACGCAGCATGTCGGACGACCCGAGGAACTGCCTTACCTTTTCCAGGGTGACATGATTTTGACTGACCAGCAAATGGCTGCAGTAATTGAGTGAGTGTTAATTGTTAAACAACAATGCGAATTGCTCATAATGCGGGTATACATAAAAACAAACAATTACTTTCGATATAATTGAATGATAGAATAAACTCTTCTTTCACCGATATATCTCTAATAAAAAAATTTGAATTAGTCACTAGGCATTTTTAATGTGGGCATTCAACGAGCAAGTTTATATAATTTGCATCACCTCGATACACAAAGAAATATTCTATAATCAACTCAGAAAGACTTCGGCTTCATTAGCAAATTATATACGTTTTCCCATTCATCCCTGCACTCATGCAGTAATCGGTCAGCAAGCTGTTAACACCTACTGACTTGGCCAAGTGAACATGCTATGTATGTCATACACAACTAATGCATCGAGAGTCTGCCTATATAGCCCACAGCCACAGGAAACAGGAAGTTAATCGGATATTACATGTAAGACGTTTCTCACGATGAGCGTCTCTTCGTGCTAAAAGTGTCACTTCAATGAACAAATGAGTGATTAGGAAAAAAGGAGAGCAGCGGATGTTGATGTGAGGTTCCAAGCACAAAATTGGATGTCTTGCAAGCTGTGCAAGACAGAAAGAGGCTGAGAGGCTGCTAAGGATCTTGTGTTTGCAGATATGCGCAGCAACAACTAGAAGAAATAGAAGGAAAGTCAGAGGATTCGATTATCCCAAAACAAAGAACGATGACTGCTGATTTATCGCTACGATGGAAGAAGTTCCCTATACCATTCATATTACAGTCCGGCGGTAGGTCTTAATAACTAAGAAGTAGTGTTTGGTACCGCGATTAATATATTGAGCTTTTTTTCGCAAAAAATGATAGTTGGGTGAGTAAGAAATAGTCATTGTCAGAATAAAGCGTTAACGCTTGATGTAGACAACAAAGAGTTTCATATCAATACAATTCAAATGTTGGCTCAAAAAATATCTCGTTCGACCCATTAAATCTGTGAGGTTGCAGCCTATGACATTTCAACCGTCGTCTTGAATCCCAGATGGCAAGAACGGGTAAAAAGGAATATTCAGCGCCCTCAACAACTCGAATCCCTTAATGCAAAGAACTCGCTGACAACTTGTTGTAATGTTGCGGCATTTTCAGTGGACGTAAATGCCATACTTGCCGGGATCCGACTGTGGGAACAGAACACATGTATAACTTTCAAGCGGGTGACTACCACAACGAATCAAGGATCAATGCTACGGTTCATTAAAGGAAATGGGTAAGACGAGAGGAATTCCGCCTCATGCTGATTTTTGACACTAATATTTTAGTAATTAAATTTCCTTAAAAGCACCGAAATTTTTCACTTGAAGGATTTCGTTTATGAGAAGCCGCACTATATAAGATATCATCCCCTTGGGAAGAACAAAAATTTTGTTGCGTGGTTTTAGTAAGTTAAATTTACAAGCCACTTTGAACGGAGTGCATTGGAACTAATTAATTTTTTACAAGCCATATCTGCTAGCAGATCATATATTACAGCAGTGATCTGCAACGAAATTCCACCTACGCATTTCTTATCATTTTTTGATAAACAATAACACTACTCGAAAATTTTGAAATATTTATGACCTTAGGGTACGATAAGAAAGATTAAATTGAATAAATTTGGTTTCAGCTGCATTTTCTAAAATTTTCAACTATTTCTTCCATAAGCAGATCAATTTAAAGGTGTTATTCATATATTGGTCGTATTGGGAACGGACCACAAGATGTTTCGATCGGTTATGGTTGTACGGCAGTGGGAATTGTTGCTCATGAAATAGGTTTGCAACTAGCATTTTTAATTTCTTATTTTATTTCATTTTTTTTTTGATATTAGTTCCTAAATAACTGAGATTTAGTCCGATATTCAGCATTCACTAGGTTCACTCATCATTGGTTTCTCGCTTATACCATTATCTTCTCAGTTATAGGTTTCCTTCCCCTCCACAATTTGCAGTTTGAATATTACAACATGAAAAAGCTGCAAACTGCCTGAGCCTCATCCTGACCTCACCGCCCTGTACCCTCCCTTCCGCTCCCTGAGAAAATGATTGTCTAAGCATCCTTTCTTTCGTATGCGAGCAGTTTACGCCATACGGACAAAGGAAACAGATAGAAAATTCCATTCGGACGGTTTTTTCACTGCCTTAAGGCATCGTAGGACACAATTCAAATTTAGTTTTAATTTCAGGACTCAGTGGTCCAATTTCAAATCACAAAATGTCTGAATTCAGGTCACGCTCTTGGACTTTACCATGAACAAGCGCGCTACGATCGCGACTCCCACGTACGAGTGCTTACGCAAAACATTCAGAGTGGATATGCGAACCAATTTTCGAAGCAATCACCAAGCTCTATGATTACCTATGGAATTAAATACGATTATGGATCGGTGATGCACTACCCACCGGATGTGCGTTATGTTACGAAGTGATACCTTAGGAGGAAATAACTCAGAAGGCTCCAATATTTCAGTGCTGATGAAACTGAACGACGGCGGTCAATTTAATAGTTTAACTTCCTACATCAAAGAGTGGGAGAATCTATAAATTAAAACTAGCAAAATCAACGCCAACACTTCCATCTTATAAGTCAGCAGTGGTCGCAAAAAAAATTAAATTCATGAAGAGGAGGCGATCACGTTCTCGAGAACTTCAGCAATTTTGGCAAGTTTATTCCGAGTCTCATATCAAGTCCAGATCTCGTAGCATTCCTCTGCACGGCCAATACGCAGCCATGACCTGCTGAAAGAAGTTGCGCGTCGTATTTTTCACTAAGACACTTTAGACATTCACCAACACCACAAATTGCAAATCCGCCGAGTCGCATCGGTCAGATATCAATGCCACAAATGTGATCGACTGAAAGCAAACGCACGCTTAAGTAAACTACGGCTCATTAGGTTCTAGCACCTCCTTCCCTCTTCCCTTCTTCCATAAGGTAGTCATGTTGATTTCACTCCCTTATTCTTATCAACTTATGGACATCGTTACATTTTGAGCCCAAGGAACAAAATCAGGCTCCAACCTGCTTCAGGGATTTTCGGCAAACGGACGTGACACTTTAGAAACTCTCGATCCCAATTACCAAAGCACGATCGGACAGCGTAATGGACTTTCGTTCAGCGACGCTAAGAAAGTGAATTTCGCATACTGTAACGGTAAGTTTTCATGCTTTCGTATGTATGTCTGCTTGATATCGCCTTGTGTGCAGTTACATACATCGAATTTGAAGAGCACCTTTAAGAAGTGTGTACGCATGTGAAAATTGATCGGTGTTATCGCATTCGAATTTTGCATGACATTACAACGGAGACTGCTATTTTGATAACAGTAAATGAGTTAAAATCTGATAAAAAGGCAGCGTTATATTGTTTTTCTTTAACTTAGACGACAGACAAGAGGAAATGAAGAGGGACAATAGTTTTTGTTGCATTAAAAAAGGTTTTCTTCGAGTCTTTTATATCCTTTTGTCTATAGAATGTTGCCAATATTAAAAGTATAGATTTGCAAGATATATTAAGTATGTTCATAATGTGTGCATTAAAGGTTGCAAATTTAAGGAACATGCTACTATCGTCTGCAGTGCCAATATGGTGGCTATACGGACCCAAAAGATTGTTCCCGATGCAGATGCATAGAAGGTTTGGGTGGAACGCTGTGTAGTGTTCCTCTTCAAACAACTAAGAACTGTGGTACTCTTAGCCTTACGGCGACGTCCAGCTTTAAGACTTTATCGCAATCCGGCACTGGAAATTGTAACTTCATGATAACGGCACGTTTGCTTTGATATGATTGAATATGTTTGCTTTTCGAAACACATGAAAGGAATCAACTCTATAATGTTCTGATATTAGGGAAAGGAACGGAGCACAAAAAAAACTGATTTTAAAACTGCTTCCACCCAAAAGACCGTGTAAAATTTGAGTTTCGCTAGAAAATTGAGCATGTTGCCGCGAAACAACTCATGGTACCAGAAAAGAAGAGGCAAAGTTGAAGGCTAAAAGAGTTGTTGAATAAATCGCTTAGAATGATTTGAAAAGAAAACCTCGAAGTTCAAAAGTGCATAATAAATGTGCCTAGCCATACATAGGGACAAATTTTTTAGGGGAATATTTGAACTTCATGTATTGAGGATGCTGAAATATCGATAAACTCCAACTGAATTAGCCAATTTTTTCTGAGACTCCCCGGTTATTAGTTTTAACCAATATTTGATGATGAGCGGATACATCAGTCTGTCCGAAGACTGAAACCCGCGTCATTTCGCCAACTGTACAAACCGCCTACCAATGAGCTATCTAAGACAGCCTAAGTCTATTATAATTCAGATTCAGAACTAACAAACCATCAGATAAATTCGTAACCAAAGTTAAGCAGACAAATAAATTGAAAATAAACAAAGTGATTTTCATTTTGGCAATTCTTTTAAGGCACCATGGAATGGCAGAATAGTCATACAGATGAACTCGCTTTCGTTCCCTCAACTAAAACCATGTGGTTCTGCGTTTCTCGAGATTCGTTACATGTCAGATCTCAGTACTACTGGTGCAAGGTGAGTAGTGTCTATATTATCTTCCAGGTAACTCATTTATAAAAACGCGTTTGCGCTCTAAACAACTATTCGAGAATGCCACTTGACAGCCCTGAGACAAGAAAAAAATTTGTTTAAAATATGTTATTTCTTATGATCGGCTTTCCTAAACGGATTATTTGATTTTTTCGCACCTTGTGAAGTTGCTTCGCAAAAACTCATTTCAACGATTTCCTTCCTGCATATGTGCGGGTGTATATTTATCTACTCATAGGGTCCGCCAACAGTGCCGTAGATCTACACCATAATTCATAATTCATAAAGTTCCGTCAACTCGAAAGAAGTTGTAGATTCCGCAGCAACCAGCTCTGTATTTACGCTCGCCATTTCCCTGAAAAGCGAACTGTTTTGTACGAGTTGTGTGAATGGTTGCATCAATTAAAGTTTTGAGGCATTTTTATGATTCCCGTGTTTCTTAGTTTCAAACTATGAAGCTGAATGGGCAAGGTGAGCATTGCGCAAAACCTTATTTTTGTGCTAGTTTTCCTAGCTAGTCTCTCTACTTGCTTGAAGATCATTTATATTAATTGATAGATCATTTCATCGTTTTTCGTAATCGTCCAGTTAGCTAAAAAAAAACTGTCGCTATGTTTGTGCAATATTGTTTCGTTTCATATAAAGTTCCTTCTTTAATTGCTGTATATATATGTACTTATTTGAAGGTGGGCACTTCACCGTACTTCAGCTTCCGATTTTCCAGTAGCACTCATATCAAATATTATTTTCAGGTTCTGTGGTACTAGAGCGAATCAGATCGTCAGCGGAAGCAATAAAGTGATTATTCTTTATCGTGGTTCTTATTCGACAAGTTTTTCTATTCGCTATAGATATGGTAAGTTCAGTCGTGATGGTACGGTAGCTATATTAGTTACGGTAAAGTGTAAACTCAATTAGTATTTCTTGCAGTCCTTATGGAAAACGATATTATTTTTTCCACGCTCTTCCAGCAAGATCGAAACTAGACATTATATGCTTCGCTATTTGGCGCTTTCCTGTTCAGCGGTACACTAATTTTCTCAGACATGTGCCTACAGTATTGGGGAGAGAAATTTCTGAGCGAATCATATCATTTTCTACCTGGTTGAATACATAAGGAGATTTAAAACAATTAGTTGCCAAAAGTGTTGTGACAGTATGTCACACAGACGTGCACATGCACGCATGCATAGACGCCACTTACTATCAGACGATTATGAGTATTGTTTTTTGTTCTGTAGTATGATCAGAACATTCCATCCCATTGTTTGTAAATTCTAGCAACTGCTGTGCTGGTCGATGCAGTGGAAACCTCAGCATTATCAGCAAATATCACTGAAACATCCACGAAACCGCAGACACAACCACAAACAATTGTCATTGAACCAGCCGAGGAATCACGGACACAACCACCAAAAATTGTCATCGAACCATCCGAGGTAGTGCAGACACAACCACCAACAGTTGCCAATGAACCAGCCGAGGAATCACAGACACAACCACCAAAAATTGTCATCGAACCATCCGAGGTAGTGCAGACACAACCACCAACAGCTGCCATTGAACTAGCCGAGGAATCACGGACACAACCACCAAAAATTGTCATCGAACCATCCGAGGTAGTGCAGACACAACCACCAACAGTTGCCAATGAACCAGCCGAGGAATCACGGACACAACCACCAAAAATTGTCATCGAACCATCCGAGGTAGTGCAGACACAACCACCAACAGCTGCCATTGAACTAGCCGAGGAATCACGGACACAACCACCAAAAATTATCATTGAACCATCCGAGATAACGCAGACACAACCACCAACGTAAGTACAGCAATCATATTTTCTTTATATTTGCTATTTCCTGCCAAAAAAAAAAGGTTTTTTTAAACCCATCATTGTTTCTTCGAAAAAAAATCGGCTCAACAATAGTGCTATCTGATATGTAATTCATTCCTATTTCAAATGCTGCTGGTTGCTAAGATCGTTCTAGTTGAACAATTTGCTCTATGATCTGGAAAAAGCTGTTTTTGTTATCACTTTTTTGCATTTAGTTTTCTTCATAAGTAGTGATTTTCATGCACCGGAATAAGAATAAAAGATTTCTTATTATAAATGCAATTAACATTTGATTGAAAACGCCACCTAATTTAATAAATGGAAATGCACGCCCTAGAACCTGGCACGGTATGTGCTTTTTATATTTTGTCCCTCAAGCAACCCATATTCATAGGTTGTAAACAGAAAACAACATATATAATAAATAATGCTCCCATTTTTTCAATAAAGTGATTGCTTATACAAATTTCATATAAAAGATTCTCTTTTTCCGGTGGCCTGATCAATCCAAGATGAAAACCTAAGCATTTTAAAATTTGCGCAAAAATTTTGACCATTCCAATATTCATGGCTTTCTTGCAATTGGTGACCATTATGAAGAATGTTAATAGGAGGCAGCCGTGTGTTTTATATCATACCTGTTAAATTTTGTTGCCTTGATTTCAACAAAATCTGAAATTGAAACTGACCAATAGATAGACACAAATTTTCACAGAAATATATAGACATAGATATGACGTCATCATAACACGATTTTACAAAACGATTCTGCACAAGCGCGTTTAAAGCTTATTCAGAATTTAAAGTTGCATTTGAATCGTCATGATGTTTGCCTATTTTGAGGCCATTATAATAAAGAGATATGCCATCATGAGGTATTCTGATTTTCAGTTGCACACTTCTTCTCATTAAATTTGGTGATAGAAAAAAAAATATTTCGAATGATTAATCAAGCAATTGCAAATAATTTTAATTACTGTTTAAGGATGGAGACGATCGTTGTGAATACAATTGATGAACATACGAACGGTGAAGCAAGTGGCGAAGAAGTTGAAGAATAACACGACAGCATGTATGAATCGTTGGGAATTGATCAACGAAAAGATCCCTCTGTCATTACTATTACTGCAACTATGATCAAAACAATGAAGCAAATAACCATTTGCAAATAATGACAATTAAAATCAATAAACGAGTAGGGTGCTAACTTTGTTATCATTCGTTCACATATATTGGTCATTTCATATCAGTGCACATATCTATTCGAGTATTGAATCAACTCTTCTATTTTCCCATTTTCTGCAATTTACATCTCAGAGGCTGCCATCTAAATACCCATGGCTCTGCAACTTCTTCACCCTCCTCTCCCATTATTTGCAATTCACGTCTGAGAGACTACTATCTAAATACACATGGTCTTACAATTTTACTACCCTTCACCCTCCTCTAGCGTCATCTATAACTTGCATCTTCCAGTTGAACAAACCAAACATCCCAACTGTAATCGCTGTGTTCGAAAAATGCTAATTAAGTGGTATGCGTAAACATAGAATGATGAACAAACGATATGAACGCTTAGTAATATCATTTTTATTCAGAAAATCAATTGAGTGGATATTTTCAGAGGCAACAAAGCGATCTGTTATGCTTATAACAAAAACAGATGAATACATTACAAACATTTCTGTTCACATACAAAAAGATATCACTTCAGTATTTCACCTGAAGAGTTACTCTATTTATGCTCAATCTATGTGTGTCTCCATTGCTAGATTTAAAGGTAATAATAAGTATCCTATATGCATATGTCAGAGGTGAGCATAAGAAATCTGTGAAGAGGAAACGATCCCAATAATATTCCACAGGTTCTTTTTCTTGCAGTGTTTTAGCGATTGCTAGCACTATTTGTTCCCATTGCATTCATCTCTGCGTCATATTACTTTACTATGAGAAGCGTGTTTTATTGTACTTGTGACGTTTTCTATAAAGTGCTTTTCATATAATATTCTTCCATATGCTCATTCGATATCCATGAAGCTACGATGCCAACAAATTTTGCATGTGCTGTAAACATTTAGATATACGAGCTGTTAGCTTACGGCCCTATCTCAAATTCGGTTGAAACATCATCACACCTTACGAGCAGGTATGCTGCTTTAAAGATGTGAAATTAAAACAAAACAACACAATTTAGGTATCATTGAGGCGATAGAAACTTGACGAATAAGGAGATTGTGTTTGTACAGAGACACAATGCAAATATGGTCGACCAGCTTTACCGAGGAGTCGAAGATGGCATAACGCCGCATTTAAACCGCTCACAACAATACTGCAAACAGATTGATGCACATTTGGCTTTTGATCAGAAAAGTTATCACTTACTGTGCCACAAATTTTTAGTTGAGAATGCCGAAGTGCTTTAATTTCAGAGAACGGCTCATTCAAAAGAACGAATATATATAACAGATTTGACTAATATTGAACCACCATTTTTAAACTCATATAGAACCATTAAAATCAAAGAGGATTCAATTTCGACATGTTATTAGCATGTTGAACTAGTAACTATATTAAAATTTAGTGATATGAAAACGTAGAAAAACGACGAAATATAATTAGGCCAAATTTTGACCAGTGAAAAAAAACTCACATATTATGGTACTATTGAAAACTATAGAATATATATATATATATATATATATATATATATATATATATATATATATATATATATACTATGATTGGTATCGAAAAATAATTAAATTCTCAAGCATAGTTATTGGAAATATTCAAAAAGCATACTTCCCGTCGTTGAAACCAACACACGCAAGGAGGTCAGCACCAACCGGCACAATTTCACTCCATAAGCAATCTGCAAATTGATTGAACTTTTAAATCGACTTTGAAAAGAGATATTCATGATGCATTAACAATTGAACGATTCTATGCATTAGGAAGTGAAATTATTCAAATATTCCATTTTTGTGATTGTATAAAAGAGATAATAGTCAACCGTATTGCATCGAACATAAGTAAGTTCTGAGACTTGCATAATTTAAGATTTCAAGGATGGGGTTGACATACTTGAGAAAACCAACAAATAATTCACATTTTAAGAAGTATCCTGTCTCTATGAAATTATTTTTGAAATTGGAAATTGCAGCATCTGCTCCTGCAATTGTGTGTTTCTCCCATTCACGCTGAGTATGAACGGATTAAAGCACGTGGAGGGACATACTTCCATCGTCCGCATTCCATATCCTGGCGGTTTGATCTGCAGAGACACTGATCATAAGGCGCTTCCAAGTGACTTGTTGTGGTAGGTAAATGGCGCAAGTGACCGATTCCTCGTGCCCTTTATATTCACGAATAATTTTTCGCTGTCGCAAATCCCACATCTATTAAAAACGGGCCTCAATAAATGCGTTAAAGGCAATAAGAGAGATAATGAACTTACTGAGGAAATTTAACTCATTCAAATTCGTCCCGAAAACCCATTTTAGCGTAGCTTTATTGCTAACGTTTATTGCTAAAGTTGCAACGATAATGCAATCATTTAATTGAATCGTATTCAAAGCAAAGCTGAAGCGCCATATAGTATATCTTTGAGAGGCATTTTGGCTATGAAAAATAAAAAAAATCCTTTCATTCCCAAAATTGACTTAACGAATATGCAATCGTACTCATTAACAATTTTAATCGAAATGCGAAGAATATAGAAAAGAAAAGGCGTACCGTAATCTCACAGCCATCTCCATTAAAACCATTACTCGATGATAGGCAATAATTACCATCAGGAAGGAAATCACAATGCGTTAAAATGTGTCTTTTCTTTGGGAATTGATAAATGAGGTGAAGATCACGTGAATCCCATATCCTAAAAATATTGTAAAATAATCCAAAATTTTGCTGATCAGCAAGATAAAAAATCAACAAAATTAATTTAATTTCATTATAAATGAGATGAAATATGCAGATGGCGAAACTATTAATGCAGTTGACTGTTATGCAAACTATTCGAGTTCAATCTCCTATAGCGTCGAACACTTAGAAGTGGTCAATAATTTAATGGGCAACGAGCTAATAACTGCTCAGAGAGCATCGAATTCTAATAAATTGGGTGCACGTTGTAACTCAATGAGGTAGTGCAGTAACAACAATGAATGTTGTTTGATTAAGAAGGGATCTGGAACTGTAAGATTAATGCGCCCTTATCACTGAACAAGTTCTGCTGCAAAAATCCCTTGAAGGAGTATTAAGTTATAAAGGATATTGATCTTTCAGATAGCATTAAATTTCTCTGAGGAAGTCTGCATCGAAAAATGAAACAGCCAATTCCATTCATCAGTTACCACCATGCATACTCAACATGCGCACAAATCTCATTCACGCGCTGTTACTATATTCAATAACCTAAAAATATTCAGTGCGCCCATCTATAGCCTTACCAGTCGGTTACGATGGGCGGACAAAGACTATTGACTATAACCAAATTAAATCTCCTTTGATGAGTAACCGATCGAAAACATTAATTCGTTTGCAACCGAATTTCGTAAGAAACGTGGCGAATTCCAAAAAATTTTTGATAGTTAATCACCGAAAGCATTTGCATAAAAATCGAATTTCATTTGCAACCGAAGAAAAGTCGAAAAAAAAAGATCAAATCGAACTTCGATTGCTCGATCACCATCCGATCTTGTAACTTAGTTGCAATTCGAAATGCTCAAACGAGAACATGATTTCTGTTAACGTTTTGAGTGGGCATGTCTGTAATTGTTTTTTTTTTTTAAAGTGCCTTAATTTCTAATAGAAATAATTATTTATTATGTAAACGTGCAATTTAACAAATAAAAAAAAACTCATTTATATGCAAATAACATACTTTAGTCCTTTGTCTTCGGCTGATTGAGCAAGTAAATTATTCGCATGACAATATGAGATATGAGTAACCTGTAATAGCGATTAATCAAAAATGCAATTTATTTGATATACTAGGGTATCCCTTTAATATTTTATAAAGCTGGTTTATAAAATGCCCACTGAGTGTCTTTCAAAAAATTATCCATAATTTATGCAAGGTTAGCAATTCAAGAAGGCGGACAATATTTGCATTCTCAGAATCGCCCATCATTTGACCGTTGTCCGTACCTCATAGCCTCACCAAACACTGATATGACAAATACGATCAATGCGATAACAAAAAAGAACCACCATTTACAGCGAAATTTCTCACTTAAAAGAGAATATCAAGGTGGATCAGCTAATTCAGATGAGAGCAAATCTGAATGATAAATAAGTATTATTTCAGATTTCATAGACTATTTACTAACTGAAACTTCCTCTTTAATTTATCGTATCTTCTTAAAAATACAAAAAAAAATGCGAAAAAGTAACGAAATGAAACTTACGAGGTTTCTAGAATGTTGTACTGTTTGCGTATTCATACCAGTAGTTATATCCCAAATCCTCAACGTTGTATCCCTAGCGCCAGATACGCATCGTGTTTCTGTATCAATAGTATTCTTATAAAAATTTGCCTCCATATTATGCAACATATCGTATGCAATATTGACTCATACCGTAGATCGAGAATGAACAAACAGCACATTTTTCATTAATATGGTTCAAGTATCTCGCGAAAATTCATCTTCGCATTTAATTTCCCATTGTGATATTTAATAAACGTTGAAAAATATTAAAAACTAGAATTTCTTTCAAAAAAAGTGGCAAAAATTTTCAGACCTCAGTATATTTTTATCGATTTAACACATATCATTATATCATCGAAAATAATTTGAAAGTGAGGATTTTAGTTTTCAAACTGAAAGTGGCAGAAGTGATTTCCAATTGCTCTTAGTGGTTTTTGCGAGTTTTCACTGAATGATTGAAAATGTCGACTCCCATCTGCTTAATATAGAAATGGTAATAAATATAGAAATAAATCATGGCAGCATTTGAATGAATCATGAAATCGCCGGCAGTTAGAACTGGTAAAAATCATCTTTATCACTTCTCAGAAGAAATATCGCTTTAGTCACTAAATATAGATGAAAATACCAGTGGGAATTTTCGCACTTTTGACGGTAACATCCGGTAAAAAAGTAACTGTAAAAGCATATTTAGTTGCTTTTATCAAATAAAACAAACAAAGTAAAACGGTAAATGTTTTGGAAGCGCCTTGTATCATTACCGATACAAAAAAAAACCCGAAAACGATTAACTTACCATCAATCATAGCAATACCCATAATACTCATTTGATGGCCAGAAAATGTATGTAATGTATGCGGTGAATTGAATTGCCAGAGCTTAAGAGTTGCATCTCTTGAACCACTAAGAATATAATGTTTCCCACTAGCATTTCGATAAACAAGCTGTAATATTTCACATATTGGGTAATAGTTGCCATTTTATGAGTGTTCTTGAAGTAAAATTGAATATTTTTTTAATTTCTAGATAGACTTTCCTTTCATTTTTCACTTTTTTTTCGGGAAATTTTCGCAGATATGAAAGATATTTGCAAATTTCTAGGTTTAAAAAATGATAAATAACTAGATAAAATAATGATAAACAACCTACTTTATCAAGTTTTAACAATAACAACACAAAAATCTAATTTCCTTTATGAAGTTGAAGATTTTGTAGTAATTAAACTCATAAGAATGAATGACATTTTAAATATGTTGGCTTAAATTTCCTATGGCTATTTTATGATTGTTAAAGGTACGCATGAGAATTTTTTAAAAATTTCACCGAATCGTGTTTTAGTTGAGATAAGCACAAAAAGGTGAAATTCACTAACCTTAGTAACCTCTTTTTCATGTCCATACCACCTCAAGACGCATTCACCTGTGTCAATATTATTCAATGCAATAACCTAAAAAAAAACGTTTTAAGCATAATAATTTCAATGTATCGTTGAGGAAATATTTTTTAATCATTAGAAATCAAAGAAATAAATGCATTATTTTAAATATAATTTTCGGAGAAAAGAGGAAAATGTAACCTTATCTCTGCTGCCACTGATAACCATTCCAGGTCTCACAGGTGCTAAAGCTGCAACCGCATCACTGTGAACAGGATTCCTTATAATCGGATGCTTGTCCATATAGCCTGTTGAACTTCGAGGCCTACAATAAGCTCATGCCAAGTTCAAAACATAAGACCAGCTAGCTTTTTTGTTTGGATCAAATAGTAGTGTTATTGGAATAAATAACGGTTTAGATCCACTATTTTCCCTGAGATGGCTCTTCTCTTTCAATATTAAGTCTCATATTAAGTTCCTTATCCCTCAACCTCGTTCAACCTCATATTTGTTAGAAAAATAGGTTGCCTGACCTTCTTCTCTCCCAATGTATCCAACGTCCCACTTTCCTAAGTAATCACTCTTGAAATTAGTTTGCACAGCGCACGTGCCAGATACTTTTGTGTATAAATTTCTAAACGCTTACATTTTGAGCACACTGGATTGATCGGATGAAGTAAGTCTAGCAGCCCATCGTGAAAAGCGTTGTGAAGCCGCATTCGAATCTCTTGTTGTTATCGTATTCAACTCAGATGGATCGTTTGTTGCCAAATGGGTATAATTATTGCCCATTTTAGCTAAATAAATGCAAAATAAAAGAACTCTGCAAACAAAGAAGCCAGACACATTAAGTTAAATTTATACACAAACGACGCAATAGATTGGAAATTTTCATCAAATAATTGAATAATAAATAATTTTCTTCAATCCATTTGATTAATAAAATTTTCGGGAAAACTGAATTCGACGCATTGCATCTTCTTTATCGAATAAAAAAAACATTTAACGGTCGCGATTGGAAACGAGAGCTTTAGATTTTTTATTACTCAAGATGAAAAAGCCCATATTGAAAGTTTAAATCTGCTGTATTCTTGATTATCTCATTTCATCTTTCATTTATTCCCACTTTTCTTCCGTCAATGATATTTTCCACTGCCAACGTTACTGTCAAAACCTTTTTTCATCCAATTATATTTGCCGCATAAGCGCTTAACAATATTCATTAGTGAATTTGTCTAAAATGCAATCATTTTTATTCATTAAATTCCTTCATTTTTTTCCATCCAATAATCTGCTTCTCATCTTCATCTCAATTGCAGCTATCATAAATAGAGGAATTAAATATGAAGTAAAAGAATTTCAAACTCAGAAAAAAAAAGGAAAAAATGCAGACGTCATTCATTCGAATGGCTTTCTTTAGCTTAACGGTGTGCAATCATCCGTCAAAATTGGTCATAAAGCGGACGCAAATCCCCAAATTCATCAATAGTGCACCCACCTATTACCATATTGACCAACATAAAAAATGTATCACCAACAACTTAGTGAATAGGCTCAAGTTATTTTCGTATTAAATAATCAGAATTGCATATATTTGTGACTGCGTTCTATTAGGTAGATAGGAAAGAGTAAGGAAGCGGCAAGGAGGGATTTCTATAGCATAGAAAATTTTACGGAACAGTACATAATTGAAGCTCTAACAATATTCTTTGGAAAATCCATCACTATCTAACAAAGCGATTGTGTTTAATCATGTATTTCCATTAGCAACGCTTAAAGTGCTAAGACGCTCTTATAAGCAAAACTGCATTATTCGAGAAGTTAGAGAAATGCATATTGAAAATTTCGGAAGTATGAAACGTAATAAATAATGCAAATTTTGCATAAAAATAAATTGCAAACTTAATAGTGGAAAAAATTGTTCAATCGATCAACAAAGAATGTTAATCAAATGCTATTAAACGTTGATCGAATTCCGCTTTCTTTTTTTTTTTTCGCACAATTTCAATCAAGAGCACAAAAGAGATTCCTAATGAACATTGCATGAATGCAACGATTGCAATGAGTGTAATGACAAATGCAAATAAATGCAATATAAGAAATGCGCCATTGCAAATAATAAAGTATTGCGCTCAAAGTAGTACGTTTCGTTGCAACGTCAACACATATTCTGCGATGCCAACATGACCTTAGGTCATTATAAGAAACTAAACAAGTGGAAAAGTGCGCCAAAGCGTGAGGCAACGATATGCGCTTTCGTGCACCACTCACCACATCATCTAATTCCGTAGGCTACCTATAACTATTAAATTAAGATTTCAATTATCTCTAGAGAGCTCGGCTATCTGCAGTCCCAACCGGCTATAAAATGCTCGCAAAATTTTTGATACCTTTATATGTCTAAGATTTTTTTCGGCCTAAAACTTGCCATCCTATGATGAACAATTTAATCATCAAATTTCCTAATTCCTTTAATGCTTCCCCAAATGAAACTGCCTGACAGACAGACAAACAGACACATACGTACATACAAAAATAACCCGATGCCATACATCCAAATGCAAAAGTGCATAAAAATAGCAAGCAAAAATAGCTCAGTGGTGAGATTCAGCGGAGTCATAGTGGTGGCAAGCTCTCATGTTGATTTGCCACAGATCAATGGCGTTGGAGCCCTTTTTTCGATCGTCGTCTCTCATGCATTATTGAAAAGCGTCAGCATGAGGCGACTTAATTATGGTGGCTTTCTGTCGTCGACACTTTTGGTGTCAGTATTCAATAGGATCAAACACATATTGCAAGAATATACTTCCGTCTCTAAAGTTTCAATTGTAAAGCAGAGTATCCATAATTTTTGAATTAGAAAGCACTCTTGCTTTATTGATGTATACCGGAGGAGTAAAAGATTTCAAGTACCATGAACTATTAGGACGTTGATATTTAAATAAAAGGGTCAGAGAATTGAAGAGGGAAGAAGACTGATTAGATGGATCACATAGTGGTAGTAATTTAGGTGCAAAATTCGAAGCATTGATAATAATTCTAAAGGAAGCAAATATCGTTCAAGTTTCTAGCCTAAACGTATGAAGGTATCGCTCTTTCAAAGAAGCCTATCTAGCCGTAACGATTTTTTTTTTCAATCAAATATGTTAGTATCAATACGACTCTAAACAGTACATTAACTGAGCAAATTTTGCATAAATTTTCACAAACTTAATATTTGTTTTTGGAATTTTTATTGTTAGCAAATTTATGACTAATCTTTTTTTAATGTAAAACTCATTTATAATTTTTGATTTATGAATATTTTAAAGTTATTTCTCTAGAATGAAACTTTTTTATATAGTCTCAATGCTTAATGATTTCCATCTACAATGTAAGTCCGCTTTCTTAGATTCTTTAAATCTTTTGCGAAAAAAAAGTGAATTCCCACATCGATAAGACTTCCTACTTAGTGAACCTTCTTTGTTCTTCTACGTCATAAAACTCGATAAGATAAGTTGTTTTCTTATGACTTGAAAGGTTATAGATTATCTTCGTAATTTCCGATATTTGAGGAGGAAATTTAATTCCGACCATAACAAATCTTCTCTCACTCTTAAGGTTCACTCTCTTAGAAATATTGAGCATTTATTTGCCCGCGGGTATGACTGGAGGTAATCGGACTTACATATGTTTGTGGCTGGCTGAAATTTGTTTTTTTTTTGCTGGCGTTGTGACTGCTATTCAAACTCTTAAAAGCCACACATTTATGATTAACCTGTGCAAAATAGAATAAAAGTTTGACACTCTAGAAGTTCTCTAGCCGAATTACAGAATAAAAATTTCAATTCGGAATGGCGGAAGAAGCAGAAACCAAACAAGACAATCGTGCTAATGCATTTGGGTGCATTGACATTTGGCCATCCTCTAGGTCATCATGATCGCGAAGTGCAAACTGAATCATTTATAAGGAGGGATTATTCAACTTATTCAGATTTAGTTCCTCTTTTCCTTGTTTCCGAGCATTCTTCTAGTAATACCACAAACTCGGGTTAAAGAACCGAACTCGGATTTTTAACGCATGAACAAAAATTTCATGAAGAAGGCGAATGGCTTCAAAGGGTCTCAGAGAAAGCGAGAGAGAGACGACGTTTTTTTTTTTTGGGGGGGGGGGGTTGATTCTATTTCAATCCTCTAGCGTGGTTAAGGCATTCGAACGAAACTCATTGATGAATTGACGATCGCGCTAATACAGAGGGCTATTTCGCCGATAGTTGCAACCAACCAGCCAAATAGCGCTTTAATTATTTACTCGGCACGCAATGTGAGGCGTTTCGAACCCCGATGTCCTTAAAAATAAAAAATAACGATTAATCACAATGCTGGATATTTCGATCGTCCGAGAATAATAAATTGCAGAAACTTTTTTTAAAAAAAAGAGACAACGACGAGAGCATGGCATAATGATATTGAAGCGGTATCTCGGCCTCCCCTTCTCTCTGCCCCTCCCTCCCCCCTTCTCCATAACAGTTCATTAATGGTGAATTTTTTACTGGACTTTAAAATTCGTGATCTAGCGATTTTTTTTTTTTTTTTTTGATCAGCTTTGTCTAAATATGCGCAAAAATGTTTATAGTTTTGGTCACATATCGCTTTCTGTTGTAATTTTATAAGGTGCCAGAAAATAGTACTCGTCATACCATCTTTAAGTTGCCTTATCTTCCTACTTACCCATCAAATTCCTTCTACGACCCATTCCTGTCGTCCACTTCCCTTTTCATCCCTCTACCCTCCATCTTTTTCCAAATTAGCGTATTGAAAAGAGAGAATTTTCAGCATTAAACAATGCGAATTTTCAAATAAAGAGAATTTGAAATAAGTTATGTTGAAAATATAACATCATCCATCAATTATTTTTTTATTTGAAATTGAAAATCGAAATTCTTTTTCAGAATTTTTTTTTTTAAGTAATTAACCCTATTCAAAATTCATGGCACTATTTTCATTGCATTCTAATTGTATACAAATTTTGACTATTTCTTTAAATTTCAAATCAGAATAATGCATTTAATATATCGAAAAACAATAAATTTCTCTCAAAGCTATTTCTATAAAATATCATTCAATTATACGAACATGATACGATGCTTTCTTTCAATAATTCAGAAAGATAGAAATTTCTCATATCGGAAAACCTATGAAAAGCGTATTGCATTTTTGTAGCTTATTGCTTATTTTACATATATATATATATATATATATATATATATATATATATATATATATATATATATATATATATATATATATATATATATATATATATATATATATATATATATTGCATTTTACACTATTTTTAATCGTATAAAGTGAATACAGATTGAAGAAATATGGAAAAACTTCAAAGGACTCTATATACTCTAGCGTCCTTGTAAATAATAAATATGCCCATTTCATCACGGCAATGAACGCTTAAATGTTCTTTGATGATCACTTTCTACTGCAACTGAAACTGAACGATGGAGCTCATTTGTGATGCAATGCTTTTGTCTCTTCTTTAAAAGTCCATATTTTTGTTTCATTCGAGGAACATTTTTTTTAAATTTTGAATTTCGGGACTATTCTTTCAAGCGAACTTCCTTCAATCTTTGCTAGCCTTTAACTTGGTAAAAGGAATTCCAGAAAATGAGCCTTTATTTCTTTTTAAGGAAAGTGAGGAGAGCTGGAAGAGGGGTAGGATATCTCAACCAGGATGTTCATCTATAAGGTCTCACCCTCAACTTGATCAACCTTAAGAACGTCAAAAGAGCTAAGTGAATTGTAACATCATCAATATTCCACGAGCATCCAATAATACTGAATTGATATGTGATGAACAAAAAGGCAAAATGATTTATATATTACGTAAATAATGATCTCAAAAGAGCTAAGAGTAAATATTTATTAGAATCGACGAGCAAAATGAAGAATTCGTTGCTAAAATTTCTCTTACTAATTCAATGGGTTTCAAATTGACGCTGCATTTGTATTTTATAAATGTCCAGTCCATTATAAACGATAAATTTGTGGGATCGATATATTTTTTGTTACGTAGAGAAACAGATATGAGGGTATTCGGTGAGATATAGTCAAATAAGATTCCACCATTTTTTTGTTCGAAATTGAAATTTATGAGTTATTTCCGAACTGTTGAGAGCAGACGTCTGGATGTGGGATTGGATGTACGATAAAAAGATATTGATTATTAGTCGGTGAATTATAATAATCAAACGATTAGCTCTGATTATGGGTAAATTATGCACAAAATTAAGATTATTGTTGAAAAATCGAACATAGAAATGAAATGTTAAAAATCATTAATACGGCATTCGATGTGTCCTAACTCTAAAACTATTTACTTAATCCAAAATTCGGTTGACATTCTTACAAGTGGGATATTCGCACAAAAAAGGAATACCAGTATTTACTTGAGATATAAACGATTATGTGGAAAGTGCTTATTTTCATGACCACCCTTTTTTTGAAAAAGTTGTGAAACTACAAAAATCAGCAACAAGGAACTAGCAAATATCAGACATAGATATATTTTTTCCGGAAATTTTTTATACGTGATAATAGCATCAATTTATGAGCTAGGTTTTAATTGTCATACTCCAATTTTTTGTTGAGAAAAAATGATGCGGTCGAAAATATTGACAAAATTGGATTCAATTTTTATTTTTCTAGATTTCCCACATTTCTCTTTTCGTTCAATAGTTCTCACGTTTTTTTTTTTGAATTTCTTTTGCAATCACGAAACCTATCCCTCATGTGCTTTCTCTAATATTCATTCAATATTTTGGTAGCACTATTCATGAACTTTTAGTGGGCTGCATATGTTTCTCTGACTATTTAATTGTTTTTCTAAGACAACTTCTTATTTATAATGGTAAATTCTTTTCACGTTTCTGTTTTCTCATCATAACAGAAATACTGTTGTTGAATGGTTTTATTAACTTAATGAAGGCAGAAAACCTGAAGAGAACAATTCACTGTTGAACTCTCCGAAAATTGTGCGTTTGTGAAAGATACACTTTTGTTGTTTTATAAAGCGAGGTGGTTCCCGACGGGAAGGGTATTTGAGTGCAGGAGTTATGCATTTCTCAAAGGTTTGGCATAAGATGTTGACAGGGTAGGTTTTAATTGAGGTATATATCGACTTATCAAAAGTAGTGAAAATTACCAAAATTAATTCACAATTTCTCGTAATTATTTCATGCATATACAAATATAAAAATGATGGCGTTCGAAGATCACAAGCATTTATCTAAAGAGTAACAGGCATACAATAAAAGCTGTGAGAAATAAATAATCATGCTTTGAACCTATCGAGTAATTCAAAGCATTACAGTACCTAAAGCGTTACGGTAACTACCTGTCATGAGGGTTAAGATAAATAAACTTTTAACTTATGCACTACAGTACGTAAATTGTAGACTTATATGATAGCTTCGAAGAAACAAATAGCATCTCATATCACCAAAGCACAAATCTTCTCAACCTTTTGCATCAATTTTTTCTTCCCAATTCGACGAATATTTTCGGTTAGCTGATGGAAAGTACGCATAGTGTGTCGTAAAAGTAGTATAGCTGCCTAATGCCAAATGATATAAACCAAATATGTTTTATATAATTGTAAATCCAGAAAGCTGCAATTTGAAACATGATTATATAATATAATTGATTACATAATTACATTCGAAAAGATATTTATCTGTTATGAATGCTTCGTTGATTGAAATAAATAAAATATATAAGTGCTGAATATTAAATGAACATATTGTGGGATGAATTTAAGAAGAATTGTGATCGACGATAGATGCAAGAGGTTTGTTTCATAGTGAGTGGATAGGATTGCAGCAGATGAAAGGGAAGGGCACACAACATAGTGTGTGTTAATCGTGATGGTTTCGAAGCATGGTTGCTATGGCGACGCGCCAGCCTTTAAGAGCGATCCATCCTGTTGCACACTTGTAAGCATGGATCGTGCCTATGCTATCCATTTGTCCAGATGAGTTAATTCAAATAAATTAACTAAGATATGCAGTCACTGTGTGGAATTTAGAGTATCGCTTATCTTGAAGTGGGAGTGGCGAAAGGAAGGCACTAAATTTCCGTGTGTTAAATCTCCATCTGGAGAATGCAGGGAAGATGAACTATCTTCACTTTTTATCCCTTAATCCAATTTATTTTCACCGGTTTTCAGGCAGCGGTACGGGGAAGACGGCAGGGAAAGGTATACCGCAGGTGGAGTCAACAAGGACATGTGTGAACAAGAGTATAGAAGCAGAGCTTAATCAGTGCATTATATACGTAATGATGAAGCTGGAATTGCAATTAGAATTGATATTGACGTTGTTATTTACATCACGATAAATAAAATTTCTTTACGTACATAGCAAGCAAATAAAACTGTTGATTTCATTGCTCTAAATAGTTTTGTGCACAGTTTTGAGCAAAATACTTATTGCTTGAGATATATTGTTGATCATATTTAAAGGATTTTTTGACTAACCTAATTAGGGAAATTAATTTCTTTCTAAGAATTTGAATAGTGGATTGTAAGTATGTAGATGATGAAGTTCTTTACTGATAGATCTTTGAAGTTCGTCTTTCAATTATGCATTCTCATCTTCCCACTTGATGTCGTCGAATTTTCTGAAGTTACATAGTACTGTTGTTGCATTATTTATCGCCTTACATAGAACATATATAATTCTACTGCTTTTGCTATGGAATTTGTAGTACATTATTCGAAATTTTACATTGTCCATAGACAAATGAAAAGGCGTATTTATATTGCGCTCTCTGTGTTTATTTCTTCAGTAAAAAGCACATTAATATGCGACTCACTAACTGAAAATCTCGATCGGAATTTGAAGGAAATCAATACATGAGAGAAATTTTTTGATTTCTTTGTGAAAGCAGAGCTGATTAGCCGGAATAAGTCGAATGAAGTTCTTCTTACGCTGCATAAGCGCTCCGCTTTAGACTTCCAACAAAAATTTGCCACTTCTCAAAAAAAAGCTTCCTCGTTTTCGTCACAGCACCTTAAAGAATGATTTCTTCCTAACGTTTCAATTTAAACACCTTCAAACTTTCAAACTCTTGTTTCCAGCATGGCTGTTGTATTTTAATCAAATTATAAGGAAAGCAACTCACTTTTTAATCAACCCTTCCCTCTTCTCTCCTCCTTCCCAAGTACAAGGAAATTACAAGTCGTGAGATTTTATTCAACGTAACAGGCTTACCAGATTTCGAGAAAACATTATAGATGCGCTGAGTGAGGAAGTATTTGAAATAACGTGGATGAGACCGTAGAGTATTTGCCGTTTGCCTAAAGACACAAATAACGACTATATCATCGATCTCACTTAAGTCAAATGGAGTTTAGCAGTGACGGTCATTTCATTTCGCATTAACAATGCAAGCTTTGTGAGGGACCATAAGAAACTAAAGCAAGTTTGCTAATGTATATATGACTTCTTTTCTTAAGATGGAATAGAGGATGGGACAAAGGGAGGGAGAAGGGGATCCGTTCTGGTTGTATTTAGATCGCACGCAAGACTAAACTCCATGATAAGTAGATTATAGTAGCAGTCAGTACCTACGATGTCAAAAAGACATTGATTGATAATTTCTTATGCGGTCTATATAATTGGGATGGAATGCATATGGCGGTATTTTGTCTGCGCACAGATATGTGAACTTCTGTGGGTGTCTGTCTGTTGGCATTGTAATTGAAATTTGCAGAACCCGAAAAGCAAGGTTTCGAAATATGAATCGTAAAAATACTGGAAATATTCAAAATCGAGCGATTTTAGAGCAGAATATTATTGAGCGCCTTTGCATGTTGAACAAATATTTCGCTTGGTAAATTCTGTGTCATGTCTCGTGGCGCGCTTTCTCGTTTTCATTTATATTTTCGCGTTAAAAGCCGAGATTGTATAATGCCAATGTGGGCGATCAGTAGCTTCTATAGCATTTCTTCAAATGTTTGCCACAGCGCACTATGCATCTGCGTAGTTGGTTCAACTCGAGGGTTAGAAAAGGTGCCGCGTTGAGCTTTCTGCGCACTAGATTGCCCTCGTAAACCTGCCTTCACTCGCATTGCTCATCCCGTTTGAGTTATATCTTTTCTTTTAGGTTCTTATTTCATAACTCGTTTTGATTAAGGTATCCGTAAAGAGCAACTCTGGCACATTTTACTAGTTCTTCAAGTTCTTCTTACTTAGTACAGTTTACGGTATTAAATTATGGGTTCTATATGTTTACTATATTTAAATTATTTGATTATTACACAAAAAGTATGCTCCCTTATCGTAATTGTAGCCGTTTAAAGTAAGGTTGTAATCAAAACGAAAAATACCGTTTAACAACAATCTGGGAGTACCAATAGAAGGTTTCTTTTAGAATGCTTTTATTTCAATAGCGCACTCCCTCATTTTTTCTCTACTATCCGATAATGTTATCACCTCAAAAAAGTATCAAAAACTATTTTTAAAGCTCCTTTAAATCGAAGTATTTCGGATTCGATCAGGTTCAAGGAAAATCTCTCGATCGTTGAGCATAACCTTTTAGAGATGGTAAATATTCCTCTAAAATTTCGCTTATTTTGCAAACAAAAACTCTTTCTTTGCACACTTTTCACTTGGTTGTTTTATGTTTTGTTTTGTTCCTACACCATCCGTGCAATGCAACATATCAACCCACAAATATATTACTTCCAATGCTATTCATCATCGCTGTTTTTATTCAACTTTGTTGCTTAATTGTAATGCTTTCTGGTTGTTTGGATGCTGTGATGAGGCGGCGATGTTGGATAGGGATACATTAAACGATCGTCGTGTGATGGGTATTTTAAGCGGAGTGCATCTTTTATTGCTCAACATTAAGCACACATGTGTCATTGTCTTAAATGAGAATGTGGGATGTTCTCCTCGTATATTCCACTCTCAAACTTCATCTAGCCTTATCGACTAAACATTTGCATCTTAGGTGATTTTTGTCCATCCAAAGAAATTTCGTAGCTGTGTTAATAAAACTTTCCTTACCAAAGTCGGTGATTATCAATAAAATTTTGTTTCGTCCGACAATTTCACTGTTCGATTGAAATTGACGAGCGATCCACATCGAAAAATTTCTTCTCATGGAAGTAGATGAATTGAAAAACTGAGATAATATAGATGAAGAATTTTCATTACGTTTTTTTGTTGTCAGTTTGTTCATGCATGTGTTAAATAACTAAGTTAGTGCAGTAAGTTGTCCATAGTCAGTCGTTTTTACTAGACCACAATTGCTATGAAATTTTATCGCCTTTTTCGCTTACAATGATGACTATTTTCCACATTGTTTCAATTGTGCGTTTCTATTCCACAAATAATGCTAATAAAGTTACCAAGTCAATTTAATTTAGAAGTTAATGACTAGAGTTCTATGCTTTTTTCATAAGATCTTGTGGAATGCGAAGTAGATTTCGTTTTTACGAAGCATACTCCTATTTCTGCATAGGCTAAATGCTCGCACATGTGTGCAGTTGTCCGTCCGTCTGTTTATCTATCCGATGCATTCAAATTGAACGTAGCAAACATTTTGGGCGGTGTTATATTCTCGTGAATTGTAATTTGTCATCAAATCAACGGGCCTAAGTTAAACTCAGTCCCCGTTCCGGCCGAAATTAGTAACGAACCACGCCTTGCCCATCCTCATATGATCGTTGCTTGAACTCAGTACTGATTGAGGGCGAAGCGGCGTTTAAACCAAACTGCATGTGAACTCTCTAAACTAACGTTTTTCCCATCTGTTAGAAAGTATTTTACATCCAAACGATTATGATTCAAAATCTAATTGAGGTTTTATGGTATCGATCAATCGTATCGGAAGTATGTATTGCACTTTGTTTCGCTTGTTAAATACTTAAACAATTGCTAAAGTGGCTAGGTTGAATTGCAAAAAGCGAGTTTTGTGCTTTTCGCATTGACGCACACTATCGCTCATTGTTTCTATTAGCAAATTAGTGCGCTCATTTGTGAATTCGTTCATACTCTAATTCATTCTATAATTTTCCCACTGAATGACTTTTATATGAGGTACAATACAAAAGAATTCTTCTTGTGGAAGCATTTAGTTATATTTGTTGAAGAATCTTTCATAGCATAAAGAAAACCTATGGATAGATGTAATAATGAGAATATGGGCAATGCATTATCGTATTTGAGAGGAACTTTCAAATGTCACATTTAGATTGAATTCAATACTAAAGATTCGATTTAGTGTTTGCATCAGGCAACTTGAATTTTATTATTAGAAGAGGGCAGAAGATATCTCAGAATTGCTTGAAGTGGAATTGATACCACTCAGCGCTTGGTATTTCTTTTAAGCTTTTATATACTCTGTGTGGTCCTAAAAGCTGCAGGTTCCAATATATGAAACTTTGAAATTTCAATTTATATGACGTTATTATTCGTAAATAAACCATGTTAGAGATTGAAAAGTTAAATGTTCGTGGTAGAAAGCCAGGTGCTTCGAGAAGCCTCTAAGACGATATTCCAAAAATGCACAGAATGGGCAAAAGGGATGAGCAGGTGATATTTGAAATCGTTGATGAAACAAGCCATTTCATAGCTTATTGCGTAGGATCAATTCTCATGGTCAGTGTTTTATTGTGACGGAAATGGAAGTTATAAGCTTCTGACTTTCGTCAGCGCCATCAAAAACGAATATTGTCTGACTCTATGAATGCAATCACTTCTTAACTCATCAACTGAGGATACGTCCAGTGGCAATAGCTACACTGCAAAAGAAAATCACGAACTTCTGAAGTTTTGGGTTAAGCTTGTAAAAGGTTACATTTTTGCATTATTTCCATGGAATGAACTGCTATGCGGTTTATTCATGGGAGAAAGAATTCGAAGGATAGACCATGCTTGAGTTGTTAGAAAAAACGCCATTAAAACTTGCATTTTTGAAAAAAACGTTATTCCAACGATATTGAAAACCTGAAGCTTCAATGAGGTGGGAAATGTGTAAAAACTTTCGTGATTAATGGGGTTCAAAATGGGGTGCTATAGTAGAGAGAGAAAATATGTAGAATCATAAGCTTGCGCAACCGAGAGCTCAGAGACGTGTTTTAAGACCGCGCCTTAGAATGGCCTTTGTTACCGATTCCATTGGTTTCCTGGTATAGTGGACCTCAAGTTGAAATATGTGGATCCACTCTCCTCTCTCAGATGTTGCTATTTTCACTTAACTACAACTAGTAAATGATTGATAACTACTGATTGTTAAACTTTTTATAGAATAGAAAAACGAAAGCTGTCTTCTCGAGATTTTATTAATGGATGTTCTTGCATAATGGATGCCCACGAAAAAGACGAGGTATTTTGCACTAGAAGCTTGATATTGTTCTATATTTTCGCCAATTTTCTTTTTGCCTCTAAATACCTCCAATTCCTGAATCCTTTCCAATACATCTTATGTCATTTCCTGCTTCCGCTCCTCTTTCTCTTTCTTATCTCTTACTATTCCTTCAATATATCTCCTTATACGTCACCAACTCGTACGTTCATTTTGCAACTATTTGACAAATTTTGCAGCAGAACGTATAACGGAGAAAACGTTTTTTTTTTCTTTTTTTGGTGAAGTAATCGGGATGATACAATCGCCGTAAGATGGTGATGTGGAATATGTGAAACGTTACAGTTGATTACTGTAAAAACGATCACCTTTACATCATTCAACATTTGCGGCACTTTTTATATTTCCATCATTGTAAACATTCACCGTAACATCTAACTTTATAAAAAAATCTAGCGATTCCTTTAGTTGTGACTTTCTTTAGATCGTTTTTCATGATCACAATAAAGGAGTTTCTTGTTCTTCGAGATAAATGTAACATGATAGGAGAGCAAAAAAAAGTATAACAAATGTTCTATTGCAAAAGAATCCGACGAAAAGAACCGGAAATGAATATGAAGTGTGAGTTTCTTCAACAACTAGGGAAATATACCGCTAGGAGTAGCTCAACCATAGTAAGTAGGATTAGATGATGCTTCATATATAAAACCGTAGTTATATTTTCAGAAAAATATTGATAGTCTATGCATGAAGATTAAAAGATTTGCAGCCGTGGTTGTTTTACTTGCTAAAAGATTCAGCGATTTTTTAAATTTTCACTTATCGCTTGCTCTTAGGGAGATATCCATTCTTATGAGTCGAAAATTTCTCTCTTTAGGCGTGGTATTAATGAAGAGTTATGTACTATGCAACTGTTATAAATATAAGCTTGCGAATTGCTCAAATGATCTTTGAATCCGTTGAGAACTAAAGCAAAACAAGAGATGAAAAGGTTTTAGTATTAATATGTTTTTTATTCTCATGATGAATTTCGTTTAGTCTGTGTGCGCAGACTTTTTGCACTATTTTATTGACCATTTTCTTCTTATATTAATAAAGAAAGCATTTTTATGAAACTATTTAAGCAGTTTTCACTTTAGTGATAAATGCACTTGTTATGGCTTTGCGTTGCACATATTCAAGTGCGCTCACAATGGCCACAGTTCAATTTTGATGCCTTTGATGAAATTTGTTCCACAGAAGGGCATTATGACAATGTCGGATAGCTGCCAATGAAGGTATGTGTATCTCTCTGTTCGTTTGTCTGTCTGTTTGTTTGTCTGTCTGTCTGTCTGTCTGCCTGTATTCATTGATCTCAACTTATGAGCCGCTGAAGCTAGGATTACGAAACTCAAAGGATATGATGTATTTCACTGGATAACCTCCATATTATATGTCATGAGAGCCATATTCATAGACTCCTCTATCATATTTCACATTCATTTATCAACCTAAATTGAAGCTGTATAAGTCTAGAAATTTGTATGCATTTTGCACTAGTTGGATTTTCGCTTTATTTCAGATATGATAGAGAAGAAGGATCATATGATTTATATTAACTTTTAATTGGAATGTTTACTGAGGCTAGACGGTGAGATTCTTACTTCTATAAATATATTTGGTCTTATAATCGATTCTGGACTTCATTGCAAATTACAATATTCCGTTGTAGTTGAAAAATCGTCGAAAATTGCAACCTCTGTTCGCCGTGCTTCTATAGGACAGATGTGATGAACACTCATTAGCGATCAAATTCACGATATCATTGTTCTATAGTGTTTCCTTATTTGATTTCTGATATCAGATTATTAGAGAATTTCCAGAAAATTTTCATTCATATTGCTTTTCGCAAAGCTTACCGGAGTCCATACTAATCAAACGGTACGATGAGGTTTAAACTTTGTAACGTGGAACCACTAGAGTATTACAGGCTCAAGCTTAACTTGATTTGCTTTGTTCTAAAGTTCTTCGCGGCTTTCTCAATATCCCTCTGTCAGCAATATATTAGTTTGCTCTTCTCTGTAGTAGATGTAAGCATTAATTTCAACTCACCGAAAAATCTACTAGCACAAACAAAAAAAAAATCCTGCATAGCTTTCAACTTCGTATTATGAAAGTAGAGAATCCTCTTCATGCCGGTATTTTTAATAGATGCATTCTTTCAGCTCTTAAACTATATCCTGCGTTGTTTCTTCGATCCATAGATGATTGCTGTTCTGGCGATTAAATTTCTATTCGCACGGATTGTAGCCTTGTGAATTTTTTACTCCTTATTCGTGCCTATTTAATTTTCGTTTATTTTCCCACTTTGACACATCGGATTATATAGAAATAGCAGCAAATTAACTGTGGTATAAATGTATTAGTTGCACTTTTATTATATCTTATGAAAATGTCTTACCAGATTCGTTATTTATTCATGAACATAATTATTTATAATATTATTTTATTATAAGTGCGTTCATGAGAGAACGCTAAAGTGCAAATCATAGCGACTCTTCTGGCGGGTTTTTCTACTTCATTATAAAAACCGAAGTTCTAATTTTTCTGCCTTACAAAATCAATCATCATTTATCCGTTCCTCATAAACTTCTCGAAAAGCAATAACTCTACCTCCCATAGTTCAGAATCTTCGTGATTTCAGAGTTTCAGTAGAGATTATACGATCGTTTATCAAAGAGATACCGATAATTGGGAATTTCTTGTTTTATTTTAAGAGCGCTAACTAATAAAATCGTAAAGGAACCTCATTCTGATGAAACTGCGATTATGGTTTTCAAGCATTTTTTTAGATTTTTCTTTCGCGCTCGTCAAGGATGACGAAAAACTTTCTGGATAATCAACCTACTCCCACCTCCCCCTACTTTTCCATGTCATGAAATAACTATTTTTGTAATGCTCATGAAGACTTGACATTCGTTGATTCGCCGATTATAAAGTGCAAATGTGCGATGATTTGCGGCTTTTCAGCCACAATCGTTTCAACCAAATATGGCGGCGAATGAAGGGATGGTTGCAAATTGTCGTCGCAAGGCGATTCGAAGATAAGTTTGAAAGCGCAACAGTGATCACACCACTACGATCATGACGATGATAAGCGAACAATATTTGTTGTAGGCATCGGTTGAAGAGTCGGCCGGCATTCAATTCGACCTTCAAACGATCGAATATATTTAAAAAGGAAACTCTCTTCCTTTTCATGGTAGAACTTCCTAGCGACATTTATCAATCATCGATAGTGGCGAACACGACAATTTGAAATCGTGAACTTTTCAAGCTTGTTTTGTTGATCGCAAAACTTAAAAGTGGTTTTGACAAGCGACAAGGTCATATGAACATTTCTTGATTAAATAATGCCGCTAATTTGTGAAGACTATAAATATTGAAGCGAATTCTTAGAAAATGAGCAGTATTTTTTTCGATTTCGGGAATATTTACGAAGTAATTTCCCAAGTTTTATTCAAAAGGCATAAATTGGAGAATTGCTACAACATATAAATACTCTTCTAAATTAGCAAAACAAAGAAATAAATTTTTTTTCCAAAAATTTGCTCCATTCTTTATAAAATTAAATTAACAAATTAGGAGTACTATATATTCGATGGTATGCTTGGTATGTAAAAGTGGGAAGGGGGGAGAAATGTTGTAAATAATAATTTAAAAATATTTTGAGAGATCGGTGAATCAGCTATACCCTCGTGACCTGTTTTATTACAGACGGCTCCACAAGAGGCTCATATTGATTAACTGAGTGATATATTCACTTCTAGCTTCATGCCTTATGTACTGAATTTTGTTCATTGTATTCGAGGATAAGCTTATTTTTCGTCACCGTGAAAGACACTTGCATGTTTTCAAAAAAAAAAAAAAAACAAGCATCCTTTTCCCAATCATCCTTTTCCCATTCGTCTTCTTTCTTTACTTTCGTCGGCTGGTGCCTTCTATGAACTCATCGATATTCCAGCATTATAAACAAGCGTTAAAGCTTGTGGATAAATAGTACGGTTATCCATGAAAAAAAGATGGGATTAAATCCGAGTAAATTGCATTTGAAAACCTATGAAGGACACATAAATATTCGAAATACAAAAATATTCAATGATAGACAGTATTTGCGAGATTTGTGAAGAAAAAAATGCGATGGCCCAAGAAGAAAAATCCCAGCTGGTGATTTCAATATGCTGACTGTTGAATTGCTTTTTATCTGCATAATTGCATAACCGTAAGGTATTAAAGCTTGCGAAAGCACCATGAGTTGAAGTTGAAGTTCAAGTTCAGGTGCTTTGCCCTCCTTTCGGATATACCAACAGTATTCTGGCCACTGTAATTAAATATATATCCTTTTCTATCTTTATTACCACTTATCATTTATATCAAAACAAGTATACATGCAGAAGGCGATTCTCGGACGGTGCATGCAATACGCTAGTTTCTAGGATGACATAGGCGAACCACACAATTACAAAATGACAGTGGCCACTCTGAATGTCATCAACAATTTTAAAGATCGCCAAGTGCTACCTTGATCCGCCGAATATCGAACGCCGAATCGAATAGTCTGCAAAAGTCAAATGATAGTAAAAAAAAAAAACGGCGATATCGAAGGTCAATGCGATGAAATTGACGATCGAATGTATAAGTGATCTGATAAGAATCGATTGCATTCACATCGATCATGAGTTTTTTCACCACAATGTTCATGCATAGAAATGTTTAGACCGCTATTTTTACAAAGATTTCCATTTAAAGATTACGATTTTTTTTTTTTGAATCGTTTCAATGATTTTAGAGCATGTCCATTTTTCTTGAAAAAAACTCCCAATTGACGTTGACGGTAGTTTCTCTTTGCTAGGGCCGCCGAATTGAGTTTCCTAACGTCTCGTTGTATTGTTCATTCTTTATTCTTTAGTACGATGACGTCATTCTTTGAAATTATGAATCGTAGGTGTTACTCACTTGTTATGAATCTTCTAAAAAAAGGAAATTTAGCTATTAGGTTGATCTAGGGTAGGATGCTATAAGGAGAGGGTGAGGTGAAGAGGTGAAAAGAATCTGAATATGAAAAAAAGAAAAACTTAAATTAATTTCTTCATTTAATATATAAAATATTCATATAGTACACTGTTTACTGTATTCAATCACGTATTTGCTTAGTTTTTACCTCTTCTCATTAAATATTTTTATTAATCACTTAATCATAGATGTGCTATACTAAACTTTGAACTGTGTGTTATAATATATAAAGCTTTGATGTCAAATATATAGGTGATAAACTGTTAAAATTAAAAAGTTTAATAAATGTGTTTATTTTATTCAATGTGTAAGTATTACTCATCCCATCACTAACTTCAAAACAACTCCAATTCCGATCTATGATTCAAGAAACACATTTGAAAAGTCCTCAGAATGCAATGTTTTAATAAAATCATATAATACTGAATAAAATTCCCTATCATTTTCCTCTGGGAATTATGGATATGAAAAGTTTTGAAGATTGTAGGCTAAAAATTAGAGAATTTTTATTAAAAACACAAATAAAAATACTCGATTAAGCTCTAATTAACGAATATTTTACAGTATCTCATTCAACAACTTATTTATCGAAGTAATATGCAATAAGCAATCTTCAACACTCATGGATTGCATCAAAAAGAAATGGGAAAATATATTTATAATTTAAGATGAGGTATTGAGCAAGGATTTAAATTAAAAAACCCGCTTCTTAGCTTGTTCACTTTTAATCCCTCTCCATTATCTTCATCTCTTCGCCCAGTTGGATTATGCTAGCGGTTGGTTCACCTTAAAGTGACCCGTTTGATTTTATGCATAAAATCCATATTCTTACATTTTATGTGGACTGGGATTTTAGATTTGAAAATTTTAGAAAAAAATTTCAGGTTTCTTCATTTTATCGCATTTAGTCGCAATTGCTCTCATAATCAAACAACTACGCATATCAATTCGCCTTTCATTCATCTCAATGAAATCGTTACGCTATTTCAATGATAGTATTGAGTGTCCATTTATACATCACCGAACGGTTCAACGTCATTTCGTTAAGAACGATCATGAGACGAATAAAACGACTATCGGTCACATCAAAGCCGAATAACACGAGGATGTAAAGCGTATATGGCGCTAAGCACTCTATTGAGATGTTCTAAAATCATTCGGGGAAGTAATACCTTCACTTGGTCTAATATAATTTGAATATTCATATTATATAATGAATTCTTCATTAACGAATACAATATCCGTGACAACAGAGGAGTAGTCACCAGGAAATATTCATAGCCTAATTTAATACTGACAATTGACAAATTTATTAAATTTCAATTAAAGTTTTTACGGTAAGTTGAAACAACCTTTATTAATTGCTGCAAATATAGAACGGTCATGATTTATCAAATCCATTTTTGATCTACATTGATCATATTTACATCTGTAGTCGGATATGAAGAACTATTTACTCAATAATCTTTTCGATTTGATCCGTTGAATATACGCAACATGTTGGGATGAAAAAAGACGGCCAAAAGTTATTATTTTTTTCCGCCATAATCTATACCTATTGATGATCTTATCTAAAATTTACATGTTTTTTTTTTTTGCAGAAAATGATTGAAAACTATTCTCTCTTATTCGAAACGATAAATTCAAACGTCATATAAGTTACCAATTTGCATATTTTCAGCACTTATTAAAATTGCTTTCGATTAAAAACGTATAGAACGAAAGGAAATATAATGGCACATTGCAAGCCAAGACAAACGTAGCAACAATGCTTTTATGAAAATTAGTAAATGATCTCGCAAACAAAATGAAACATCACTATTAGACGTGATGTCTCAACATTTTCCACTTCTAATACCCCTCCCCTTCGTTCGTTCATTAATCCCTTTTTCAATAGCCCCCTCCTCTGTCTCTTCCTTATTTGCTCTCTTATATTCACGTTTTAATCAAACATTTTTGCGATCATTCCCTCACAGAGCTAATAGTTTGTTTGACCTCATAAAACCCGTTGACTTCATATTGCAATCAGCAAACGGTATTTGGCAATAGCGATATTGGCCAAAAAAAAAGGTAATTAAATGGCTATACGCCACTCATAAAAACCTTCGTCTAGCGGCACTCACTACTTAGATCAAAGTCGGTATTTTGAAGTTTCAAATCGGAGATGGAATGTAAAGCCGCGTCATCACTAAAGAACACTGTGATCGCTCATGCATTGTGTTACGGTATTCGAATGTGAAAGCATTTGTTTGAAAATTCATTCAACGTCTACGAATCACTATTACGGCCACTCAATCTCTATATTCAAAATGTTAGATGCCTCAATAGCTAACAATTTG